>KQ758850.1:18085806-18098189 GCA_001462505.1 Aurantiochytrium sp. T66 | reverse complement strand
CCCATAAATGAGGGGGCACTTAGTAGGTAGATGGCCTGTTTTAATTTTAAAAAATTGTAGGGGTACGCGGCACGCCGTCACGAGTCCGTCGTGCGAGATCTCGCGAGACTCAATCGAACATACGAGTCGAGAGATCTCGGGAAAGAGATCGCTTGCACACCGGTCCGCGATGCGGTGCGCGCTCTGCGAACTGCACCCGCGCGCCCCGGACTGGACTGGCAGAGCGGGTGTGAGGGTGTGGGGTTGTGTGGGGAAAGGGGGGACACGGCCCGTCTGTCACAGGGCGCCGCCATCGTCTGGCTGCTGGCTGGCTGGCTGTCTGCTGGCTGGCTGGCTGGCAAGACCAGCCGGTCGCAGCTTCCCCTGCGCATGGCGCCCGTGGCAGCCGCGTAGGCTACGTACGTACGTGTACGTGTAGGCCTAGCCTAGTACGCGACGGCGATCATGGCCCCGCCGGCCATTGTAAAAGTTTTTACGTAGTAGCCTAGGCTATATCTTTTATTTGCTCGGCTCTTTGCTCGGTTGGCGACACGAGCATCGACCCGGCTGCTGTCCAGGCCCTGCCAGGAAGGCTGCTCGTTAGGGCGTCAGCCAAATTCCGAAGACCACTCCCGGTACGACGTACGTACCCGTACGTACGTATACGTACGTAGTAGTTCTCGTCCTTTGCGCCCCCGGCTGCAAAAAAAACGGAGAACTTTCTTCTTTCGCTTTTTCACGGCCCATCATGATATGATATCATCGAGGCCGGTGCAAGTGAGGCCTTACTGTTATTACGGAAACTGGCTGCAGCGCGACTTGGCGCCACGGGCGTGCTTGCTCCGGCTCGAACGTTTTGCGGGCCGAGCCCCCAGGCGCCTGCTTCCTTCTTCAGTGGGAAGGCAGCCGCCGTGAGGAGACAGGAGGCCCTCGTCCCCGAAGAGACCAGGAGACTCACGGGCCCGTCCCGGAGGCATGGCGTGATTATCATGTGTCATGTCATGAGGTCTTGCCATGAGTTTCGCGGAAGCCTGCCCGCCTGGCGGCCGGGCAGAGCTGGCCAGTCAGCCGTATGTTCCGTACTACGGGCGTACGTACATACCCGTATGCGGGCAAGCGGGGCCAAGCCCCCGAAGCAGTCGCTGCGACAAGTCCGAGTCGCTGCTCTGCTCGTCGACCAGCCTAGTACTACCGCGGGTGCTAACTAAAGACTAAGCACGTTGGGACCGACCACGCTGTCGCAAACCGCCAACCTCTGTTTTTTTCGGAGGAGGCGCACGCGTGGCTTACTGACCGCCGGAGACGCGACCGGGGCACAGCACGTAGTAGTACGTAGTACGTACCGTACGTACACGTAACTTGGCGTGCGCACAACCTCCTCCTCCAGTGCAAGGCGAGAAGCGCGAGAAGGCTGGCTGCCTGCAGCCGCAGTGCAGCGGCTCGTTGATCATCTTCACAAGGAGCCTGACTGGTATTGCAAAACGATCTCGGACTACCTCTCTCAATCGTATTCTCGGGTTCCGGCTGGCTAGAAAAGGCTTCCGGTCCAGGGTCCGAGGCCCGATCCCCACCAGTGCAGGGCAGGTGCCGGAGCCTGAGAGCAGCAGCAGCCTCGCCTAGCGACCCGGAGCGACCCGGAGCGAGCCCAGTCCAGTTCTTTTTCGTTTCGAGTTCAATTTCTTTTTCAAATTCTTATTAGCGGCGTCGTCCCCGCAGCAGCGGTATTTTTTTGTTACTCCCGGAAGGGGTGCTCCCACACCTGGCCCAAAGGTGGCACGTGGCCGCGCGTAATCACTCGTCCGCAAGTCGATGCACGCGGTGCACGCACCCTTCTTCTCCTTCTTCTTCTTCTTTCTAAGCCCCCCTTCAACACCCTTCTGACACCCTTCTTGTCTTGTCTTGTATTGTCTTGTCTTGCGAGGCCGGGACCATCCATGGCCCGAGACCATGCGCGGGCGGCCAGCGGCCACGGCGGGCGGCCAGCGGTCCCGGGGCCGGTGGAATGCTGCGGATGCTGCGCAGCCTTTACGCACTGCTCGAGGGCTGGCTGGCTGTCGCTGGGTGGGTGCAGTGGCCTGCCAACAATTTGGGAGCCGCACGGGCTGGCATCCGGACGGGCGGAAGACCGCTTTCCCCAAGGCCCAACTTGTCGCCGCGCGGCGGGAGAAGCAGCGATGATGAGCGCGAGAGATCGTGCGGTTCGTCCGGAGGCTATTTTGCGGTACTACTTACGTACGTACGTACTACGTACGTACTACGTACTACGTACTGTACGTAGGTCCGAGGACGATTCTGGTTGCATTTACTGCCGTCCGTCGAGGAGGAGTCGCCTAAACTTCAATTTCTTCAGGCTGAGCCAGCCAGCCTGAAGCCACGATCGCAACCACTCATGCCGGCGACCGGGCGGGTCCCCCAGCGGTGCCACTTGCGTCAAGATCAGGCGCATCGGATGGCGGAGCGCACTTACACAGTGACTCTTGGGCCGTAAAAGGGGCTGGTCTGGTCCCCACCAAGGGACCCGGCCCCCTCCCCTCCCCGTGGCACGCGACACTCGACCGCGACGACACGGCACGACACGACCATGCGAGCGAGCTCTTGCTCGATCTCTTGCTCACACCCGCCTCCGGCGCAGGTTGCTCTCGGTTGCAGTGCAGCGCTTGATCGACTCGACGCTTGGTTCGTCCGCAAAAGCCACGACCGCCGGCGTCCGCGAGCGTTGCGCGAAGGACGCGCGAAGCCTGGGTCGAGAGTCGTGACGAGATGATGATGAATGAACGTCGTACAGTGACTTTTGGCTCGGGCGAGGCGGCGGCGGCGACGCCGACGCAGACGAGTCTGCGGCGGATGCAAGAAAAGAAATAGCCGCTGAAGCCGCGCCCGTTCGACTTCAACTTCAAGTTCAAGTTCGCGTGGACAATGGCGCGTGCGTGGAGAAAGTGATCTGGCGGCAGGCTCGCGCGAACTCGATCGTCGATTGCCTCATTCCCGGGCCCCGCGTGTGTGGACAAGTGCACTTGACGCACAACGACGATTGCATTGCAACGACGATTGTCGTCGCACCCAGGCTCGCGATGGCATGCACTCTGGCCACTGCACCAGGGACCGTCGCCATGCGCACGCTTGCTTCAGGAAAGCACTAGGAAGGAAGACGCCGCCGCCGCTCGACTTCCATCCATCGCAAGCTTGTTAGAACGCGTCCGTGCCGTTGTTCACTAGCGAGGTACGTACGCACGCACGCACGCACGCACGCATGCGCAAGGGACGCCGGCTCCGACGATCCCCTGCCTGCCTTGGCCTTGCCTTGAAGCCGGCGTGAGGCGTGAGGTTTGCTCTGCTCTGCTCGATCTGCTCGATAGCTTCTTCTTTTCTTTTTTGTTCTTTCTTGATATTTTCTTTCTTTTGAAAATTTGCGGGGCCGCGCCGCAGAGGGGATGGCGCGCGGATGTCCACAGTCGATTCATGATCTGTTTCGATCGTCCGTGGCAGGCTTGTCTTGCCGAGGCTTGGCCGGTCCTGGACGAAACAATAAACCAGGACGGACGATAAATCTAGGCGGTTGATGACGAAAGAGTCGGAAGGTTAGGTTGGTTGATTTCGATTTTGATTATGGCAAGGCTAATGGTCATTCTGGTCATACGATCTCCGGGAGCAGCCCTTGTCGTGGTGAGCAGCCCTTGTCGTGTCCCCAAATGTTGCGATCGAGTGATCGAGCGCTCGTGAAGACTGCGAGACTAGAAAACGAAATTTGCAAGACTTCCTCAACCCGCGAGCCTGGCCGAGTCTGCATGGGCCACGTGCCACCGCTTGCGATCTACTCGCCACTGGCAGGCCCCGATAACAAAGACGTGCATCCACCACGTTCCGTTCGCCAACCAAGCCGAGATTGCAGCCACTAAAGCGCGCAATCTGGGTGTTGCAAGCAAACTCAGCCTGGTCGGCGCTTGCTGAAGACGGCCAAACTAAAGCGCAGACGCTCGTGATGGACGGACGCTGCGCTTTGCTGCAAGTTGTCTGCGCTTTTGCAAGTGCCAGGCTGCGCAGGAAGGTTGGCGGCCGCCGCGAAAGTGTCGGTCGGCTGTCACGGTGGAAAACCTGAAAACCTTCTTGAGCAAGCAAGCAAGCAAGCACGCACGCGCCGCACTACGGCATCCGTCTCGCATCGCATCGTTCGTCATCAGCATCGTTCGTCATCAGCTTCTTCTTTTCGTCACTCTCATTATTATAGCAGGCAGCAACGCGCAGGCACGCGCCGGCAGCAACGCGCGTGCGCGCGAGCGAGCGTCTGCCCGGACCGAAATGGCCGCTTGCTCCTCGCGCGAGGCGGCACGTTGGGCGACACAACAACATCATCCTTCTTTCTTTCTTTTTTTATGTTTTGTTCACTTGGAGAAACGACTATGATATACTGTAGGGGAACCCGACAGAGCATCGCAGCTCGACTCGTCTCGTCGTCTGTCCTTTCCTGTCCTGTTGTTCTGTCCTGTCTGCGCGTTTGAGTTGCGGCTCGCTCGTGTCCTGTCGCGGAGCGCCCCCCCGAGCAACGCAGGAATGACACGCAGCCACGGCCTGCAGTGCGGGCCTGCAGCAGCGGCCTGCGTCCGGCTTGAATGTGCAGTTGATCGTCGCGACAGCGGCAGTGGCGCTCCGGCTTCTTTCGCTTCTTTCGTCAACTTTCGAATTTTGTGGGGAAAAGAAAAAAAAAAGAAAAAAGAAAAAAAAAAGAAAAAGAAGGAAAGAAAGAAGAAAAAGGAGGCCCCTCAAAGACCAAAGTCGAGTCCTCCCTCCTGTTCGAGCGTACCGCAGGAGCGACTTCGATCGATCGATCGATCCGCGCACGCGCGCACGCAACGCACGCACGCACGCCCGCCTGGACCTCGAAAAGCGAAAGCGGCAAAAAGCCTGCTCGGGGTTTGGTTGCGGCGTCAAGCGCAACGAACGAACGCGTCGAGCGGAGGGAGAACACGGTCGTGTCGAATGGAAGAATGGAACGAAATTCGGAAGGAAGGGAAGGAAGAGGAAGGAAAGGGAGGGGAAGTAGCTGATGCTTGGAGAAGAAGGTGGGCTCGTCTCCTCTCCCTCTCCTCGCCTTTCGTCGACGTCTCGCCCGCGTCCTTCGCGCCCACTCGACGAGCCGCGCCGCGCCAAGTGCCTGCCTGTGTGAGCAGAGCGTGCCCTCAAACGCGAGCTCGCACGCGCCGCGCCTCCGAGGCCAGCCAAGGGAAGTGCAGGCTGGAGAACCTGAGACTGGGGAACGCAATTGGCGTGTATGAGTCGTGTATGGTATGTATGTAGTCCACGTCGCAGCATTTCATTTCGCAGTGCGCCAGCCAGCCAGCCAGCCGTTCCCCGGCTGGCCAGGCCAGCCAGGCTGCCACTGGCGCGGCACTGGCACGGCACGAGTACGGCGCGAGTGCCACGTCGAACCTGATCTGATCTGAGCGCAGGCTGCCTTGGCTTTGGCTTGGCTTGTCTTGTCTTGTCTTTTCTTGCCTTGCAGTGCCGGGATCAGTCGTTCGTGTGGGGGCGGAGAACAGAGTTTTTTGAGCGCGCCATAAAAGAGAGAAAAAAAGAAAAAAAGAAAGAGAAAGAGAAAAGAAAAATCAAATCAAATCAAATCAAAAGAGCGCCGCCGGCAAACTCCAAAACGCAATCGCTGCTCTCCGTCCGCTCGCCCGCCTTCGCGCGCCCGCTGCGACGTCCCGCTCCGCTCCGCTGCACTCCGCCCCGCTCCGCTCCCGCGCGAAGCCTCGCAAGGCAAGGCCCAGCGCGGAGCAGCCCAGCAGCAGCTGGCTGGCCCAGGTGACCGACCGACCGACCGGCGCGTACTCGTACTCGTCGTCTCTCGTGCCCAGCCCGGTGCGTCGTCAACCCGCTCCAAGGCGCCCGCGGCCGGTCTGCAGAACCCGCCGTTCGCCGCTGACTGCCGGCCGCGCGCTCGCTCGCTCGCTCGTGCCCGGCTGGCGGCCGAGGGTCGCTGCGCGACAGTCCCGCAAAACTCAGAGACGAGACCGAGCGACCGAGCGAACAAGCGACCGAGCCCGCTTGCAGCCAGCACATCGAGCCCGCGCCGCGCGAGACCATGATGATCGACCCGAACCACATCTACGCGCAGTTCTCGCAAATGTCGGCGTGCAGCTTCGACTCGCAGTTCGAGGAGATCCTCAGGAGCAGCCAGAACAGCTTCCGACGCACGGACTCGCAGACGAGCGCCGCATCCGCGGCGGCCGCGCTCGCGCAGCAGCAGCAGCAGCAGCAGCAGCAGCAGCAGCAGCAGCAGCAGCAGCAGCAGCAGCAGCATGCCGGCGCGCCGTACAACGCGGCGAATGCCTCGATGATCAACAGCTTCGGCGGCGTCAACGCAGCCACGGAAATGGCGAGCCGCGCCGCCGCCATGGTGGAGCCCCAGCTCGGCACCTCGCTCGAGCGCTCGATCTCGGCGCTCTCGAGCGCGTCCTCGCTGACGGGGAACGATGCGCCGGACTGGGCCATCCGGTACACGCATCACTTGATGATGAAGATGAACCGCAGCTCGTCGCAGCTCAACGCGGTGTCCGCGCTCCCGGGCGCCCACGCCGGCTCCGACGCCGCGCTCACGGCAGCCTCGGCATTCAACACCGGTAGCGCCGCCGCGTTTCCGTCGCAGAGCCGCGCGGCCGCCAAGACGAGCAACAAGCGCGCGCCCGCCCACCTGAACCCCATCTTCGCCACCGGGGACTGCTGCCCCGTGCCGCCCACGGCATTCCCGCCGGAAATTTGTGCTCCGGCCGCCGCCGCCTCCGCGCAGGACCACGCGCGCCTCGCCAAGCGCGCGCGCCACTCGGGGAGCCCCGCGTCGCTCGCGACGTCGGCGCCCTCCTCCCCCACAGCGCACGAGCCCAGGCTGAGCGCGCTCAACCGCGCCCCGTCCTCCGAGGAGTACCATAGCCTCGTGCACGTCGAGGACCTGCCCCTGCGCAGCGTGCACTACCCCTTCTGGGCGGCCGCCATCCGCGCCCACGTGCGCGACCCGCTCGACGAGAAGGAGAAGGAGGCGCTCTGCGCCCGCGTCGTCGCCAAGCTTAACGACGACCTGCGCAAGGTCAATTCCTCCGTCGAGGCCCTCGCGCGCATCACGGACGGGCCCGGGTGCAAGCCCATGCACGTCAAGAAGGAGGGCTCCAAGTATTTCCCACGCAAGAACCGGACCTCGCGCTTCATCCACCGCTCCTTCCCGTGCCGCTTCCAGGCCTCCTTCGCGGCCGCGATTTACCGCGCTACTTTCCACCACGGCGGGAACATCGGCCTCCCCAACCTGTGCGACCTCTTCATGCCGCGCAGGGGCGTCTGCCTCGTGCAGCACTCGTACGAGCAGGACGCCGCTCGCCCCGCGCTCGACATCGGCGCCGAGGCCGCGACGCCCAACGTCAGCCCGCGCTCGTCGGCTACCTCGGCGCCCTCCGCGGCGTCCACGCCCACGGGGTCGGGCCTTCACCAGCCTGCCCAGCCCCAGGCCATCCGCGCCGCCAACTCTGCGCAGGTCTGCCGCCCCGAGCCCTCCATGACCGCCGACGCGCGGGCCATCAAGAAGGAGCGCGCGCCCGCAGATGCCTCCTCGTCCAAGGTGAAAATCGAGCTTTCCGCCTTGAATGTGCACCGCTCCGCGTCCCTCCTCCAGCTCCAGCCGGCCTCGCCCCTTTCGCAAGCCTCGCAGGGATCCCAGGGCAGCTCGCTGCACATGCTCGCCAGCGTCATCGAGTCGCAGCCCGAGTAAACGCCCCGCAAACCTTCGTTCGACCAAACCTGTCTCGCGCTAAGACCCCGCCCACGGCCCCCTGACCATCTCTTATATTCACTCCTGTAACCTTCCCGCTCCCGGCTCTCATTCATTCGCTTGTCTCCATCTTTTGGGGCTTGGGCTCTCCAACTTGACAATCTGTGATCATGGATTGCGCTTCCGCACCAGGTCGACCTCTTTGCGCAAGAACAACAGCAGCAAACAAAACAACAACAACAACAGCAATTGGGTTCGCGAGCACGAACTCGACACAGAAGCCTTCCGCCTCCTTCCGGGACAGGCACAGCGAGGAAGAGCTAGCTAGTTGCGCCGGATGACGTGGGCAAAGTCGTTAAGCGTGGCCGTCCACGTCGACAAGGCCTCCTGGATGAGTTCTCGGAACCGCTCGGCCGCCTCCTCCTCGGTGGCGTCCAGCATGAGGCGATCGCGCACCCAGTCAATGTCCGACTCGCGCTGCAGCTCCGGCATCCCGCTCGAAAGCATGAGCGAGAAGAGCGTGATGAGCAGGTTCGCGTTCCGCCGCAGGATGTTGTACGCCTGCCCGCACAACTCCTCGAACTCCTTAAACAGAGGCCGGTCCTGCGGGCCTAGCACGGTCGCCATGGCGTTGGAAAACAGAAACGGCCCACGCTCCCGCTTGATGCCCATCTTCGACTTGAAGTTGCCCAAAAAGTGGCCAAAGTCAATGTGAAAGAGCTTCCCGTCCTTGGTCAGCATGATATTGTCCGCGTGCCGGTCGCCAATGCCCAGCACGTAGGTCGCCACGCAGTACCCGGCGCACGAGCACTTAAAGTTCAGCTCCGTGACGCGCCGCGCGTACCCGGAGTTCTGCAGGTACCGCTTCAGCTTCTTGTCGTCAAACACCTTGACGGCCTTGCTCAGCTTGCCGCCCGAGCGCCCGGCCGTGATGCGCGCAATCGTCTCCGCGTCCTGCACGATCTGGATCATGCCGCGCTGGTCCCCCGTCGACACCACGCTGTACAGCGACAGCCGCAGGTCCAGGCCCTCCTTCTTCCAGAGCTTGTCCATGGTGCGCAGCAGCTGTAGCGTCAGCTGGTCCTGCCGCAGGTCGTCGCCGGACTTGTACAGGACAGACACCGGGGGCGCGCCCGAGCGCGACTGCAGACACTCCAGCAGGAGCGGGGCCTTCTTGGAGTTCATCACCCGGCACTTCTTCACGTCCAGGCCCCGAAAGTACAGGTGCGGCGACAGCGGCAGCTGGAACTCGTCCGGCAGCGTCACCGAGGCCAGCTGCTGCCGCAAGAACGCCGTGCGCCGGTTCGGCTTTTCGTTCTTCACAGCCGCGGCGATCGACTCGAGCTTGCTGTTCACAAACTGCTGGTGACCCAGGTCCTGCCGCGACCGGCAGTGCCGCAGGTAGGTGTCCAGAAGCGCGCCGTACCGGTCAGCAACGTAGTCGACGTGCATCTCGGCCTTGAGCAGCCAAAACAGACGGTGCCCAATGATTGCCGGCGCCAGCAGCGCGCGCCGCAGCAGGAAGCGCGACAGCGCCGAGTCCACGAACCGCTCGAACTTGAGCACCTGCACCAGCTGCAGCATGTTTTCCTCGAGGTCCACGTCCGAGAGCGCCTCGAGCGCCGACACCGCGAGCGCGCGCACCTTCGGGTCCGGGTGCTTAAAGTCCAGCAGCTGCAGGGCCACCACCGGGTCCGGCATGGCCCACAGGTTGAGCAGCCGGTACGCAGTCTGCGTCTCCTCGCGCTTCGACCAGTCGACGGCCTGGAGCACCTTGGGCAGCGCCGCCGCGTCCTGCAAGAGCTCGTGCCGCGTCTGCCGGATCAAGAGCTTCTCGTCGTCGCTCAGCCGCCGCAGCGGGTCGCTGTGGATAAAGGTCTCCAGCTCCTCGCGCATCAAGCGGTACAGGTTCGAGCGCTTCGCCGACTCGTCGGCGTCGCGCGCGCTCGAGTCCTTCGTCTTCTCGTGGTCGCTGTAAATGACCGGCTTGGACCGTTCGGGCAGCACCAGCTCCAAAAAGTCCACGGCGTCCTTGGCGCGCGTGTTGTTGCTGAGCAGCGTCGCCACAGCGGCCGTGTCCGGCGTGGCCTCGCCGCGAAAGAGCTTGAGCCGCAAATGGCCCGTACGCATGACCTGGTCAAAGTCCAGGAGCGTCAGCCCGGCCCACCCGATCGGCGTTGCCGAGCCCCCTTGCACGAGCCGCTCGATCTCGATGTGGCGCTTCCGCTCGCGCTCGCGGCGGCGGCGCTCGCGATCGCGCTTTCGAGGTGCGGGGGACTTGCTGCCGCGGGGGTCGCCCCTCTCGCGGACCTCGTCCTCGTCGTCCTCGTCCTCGTCCGGGTCGGTGCGGCGGTGGAGGCGGTCCTGCTGCCGTCGCACGTGCTCGCGCTGTTGCTCCTCGAGACGGGCCTGCAGCTTGGCTTGCTCCTCCTTGATGGCCTCAAAGAGGTCGGCGTGCGCATCATCCGAGGGCTTGGGCGAGTAGTACACGTTGAAGATGACGCGCGCCGCGCGCGGCAGGTCCGACAAGTTGATCCCCAGCGTCACGGTCGCGTCGAAAGGGACGATCATGTATGGCATCAGACGGTCCGCCGTGCACTGCAGGTAGCGCGTGTGCGCCAGCGTCTCGCCCGCGTAGTAGATCGACACCGACACGATGAAGGAGTCCGAGAGCACGTGGCCCGGCAGGCTCGTGCCCAGCATGCGCTTGACCTTGATCTTGAGCGGCTCGTCGATGTCGTAGATGGGCAGGTAGTGCTCGAGGTCGGCGTCCTCGGCGTGCTTTTGCGCCAGCGTCGCGCTCATCTGCTCGCTCACCGAGGCGATGACATCCTGGTCCTCCTCGGAGAACGGCGCGCCGCCGCGCTTGTTGAGCAGCTCGATCACCGTAATCACCGTGCCGTCGTCCGTGCACACGGGGCAGCAAAGCACGTTGCGCGTCACGAACCCGGGGCTCTCGACGCGCACCTCGCCGTAAAAGTGCTCGTTCTTGTGCACGTGCGACACGTTGAGGATCGTGTTGTTCAGCGCGCAGTGGCCCGCGATGCCCTGGCCGATCTCCAGCGTCACCAGCTCGTCGTCGGCGAGGCCGTGGCCGTACTGCATTCGCAGCTCACCCTTTTCCTCGTCCACCGTGTACAGAGAGACGCGCTCGCAGTTAAAGATCTGAAAGAGCACCTTGCGCATGCGCGCCACCGTGTCGTCGACGTTGAGCTCGGGGCTAAAGGCCGTCATCAGCAGCATGAGCGCCTCGGCGACGCGTCGCTCCCGCTCTGTGTTCGCGCGGCGCTTCAGCGAGAGGAGCACGTCAAAGTTGCCCACGTGCTTGGTAAAGCTCGCCAGCTCGAGGCTCATGTGCGTCAGCTGCGTGTTCGAGGTCTCCATGAGCTCCTCCGGCTTGATCACCTTGCGGAAGACCTCCCCGGACAGCGTGTACGTGGCCACGTGCGTCGCGGCCACGACGGTCGCCGTGCGCGTCCGGTCGTCCAGGAGCGCCTTTTCGCCGAAAAAGTCGCCGGCGATGAGCTCGTTCACCAGCTTGCCAAAGGCGTTGTCCTCCGGAACCATGCCCTGGTCCTCGGTCCAGGCGCCCGCCACGTACACGCGCACCTTGCCCTCCTGGATCAGGTAGAAGAGCTCACCCTTGGTGTCCTGCCGCACGATGACCTCGTTGGGCACAAAGGTCTGCTTGCGCAGCGACTTGCGCACCAGCTCGAACTGCTCGTCGTCGAGGTTGTGGAAGAGCGGCACCGACTTGAGAAAGGAGTCGAGGGTCGGCGGCGCCGTGCGGAAGGAGTTGCGCAGCGCCATGCTCCCGAATGACTTTTCCAGGTAGCGCGTCACGCCCTTTTCGCGGGCCCGCTGGACGTTGGCGCCGCTCGGGTGCCGGTCCTCGCCGCGGAGTCGGGCGAGACGCATTGACCGCGCGGACACCGTCTCCTCGATCTGGGCCTCCATCATTTCCGTGCGCGCCAGCTCGTCGGACACCTCGTGGATCCGGCTCTGGAGCTGGCGGGCCAGCTGCTCCATCTCCTCGTGCTCGTGGGCGGGGCGCACCTGGTCGAGGTGGTACTGCGCGCCGCGCGGTCTCCGCCAGACCGAGACGCCGGGGGAGTGCCAGAACGGCATGTTGCGGGTCGGGTCAAAGGCCGGCACGAAGCCAACGTAGTCCTTGCGCTCGCCGCTCATCCCCAGCGCCGTGCGGCTGTACGGGTGGATAGTCAGGTGGCGGAAGTTCTCCTCCTCGTACTCGAGCGGCTCGGCGTAGGTGCTCTGCTGCCGGTACAGGTTGAAGTAGTAGATCCGGTCAGACTCCACGTCGCGCGCCTTGTGCCACCTGTCCGCGGGCAGCTTCCACGCGCTCATGCCGGTCACCACGTTGTGGTAGAAGGGGAGGCCCGTCTTGGGGTCCATGTGTTCCTGCCACACCCCGCCGCCGTACCCGAGCTGCCGCCGCATGCTGCCCGACGACGCCTGCGACGCGCGCTCCATGCCTCCCGCGCGCGTCCTCCTCCTCCGTCTCCTCCTCCTCCTCCTCCTCGCGCCGCGCCCGCGCCCGCGCGCGCCGAGGAAGTATGCCGATCGACCTTGACGCCGATCCCGACGCCGATCGCGGCCGCGCGCCGCGCCTCCGCGGGGCCGCGGGGCCGCGGGG
>KQ758850.1:18061004-18077800 GCA_001462505.1 Aurantiochytrium sp. T66 | reverse complement strand
CGACGACGACGACGACGACGAAGACGACGACGACGCGGAGCACGGCGAGGCCCGCGCGGGGATACGGAGGACCAGAGCCTCGCACCGGAGGCCGCGATTCTCTCTGAAGGCGCCGCTCGCAGCGAGCGACCTGAGGGCGCGGAGGCCATCCAGGGAATCCCGACGGCGGAGCCCGACGGGGCGGAAGCTCGCGCGGAGGCCGCGATGCCCGGACGCCCGCGGAGGACGGCGAGCGGCGGTGCCGCGAGCGAGACGAACAGCAGCGATACCGGCAGGGCGAACAGGCGGGCCCCGACCACGACCACGACGACGCCCGAGAGTCCCGGGTCCCGGCGGCGCAGCACCCGTGACAAGGCCGTCAAGAACTACAAGGAGCCCTCCATGGACGCCGTCGGCGACAGCGAGGACGATGACGGGAACACGTCGGGGTCCGAGGCGGGACGCGGCGACAAAGCCAAGGGCAAGGCCTCGAAAACCGCTGGGAGCAAGGACCAGGCCAACCCGAAAGGGCGGCCGAAGCGCACCGCCGAAACGGAGGCCAGCGAGGGCGAGACCGGGGCCCGGAGCAAGAGGCGACGTGGCCCCCTGGCGGGCGATGCCGATGCCTCCATGGCGAGCAGCCCTGGCTCCAGCGCGGATATGGAAGTCGGCAAAGGTCGCAAGGCCGGCGGAGACGACGGCAAAAGGCCGCGGCAGAAGTCCTCTGGCGCAGGGGCGAAACGGAAGAAGACCGACGGATCTCCTTCCAAGACAGGGCCGGCCAGCCGAGGAAAACAGCGTGGCGCCAGTGGCAAAGCTCTCGAAGATATGGAAGTCGACGACGACGGAGAAGACGAGGAGGGAGAGGAGGAGGGAGAGAATGAGCGTCTCATGGACGATGATGACGACGACGATGATGATGATGATGACGACGACGACGACGACGACGATGATGATGATGAGGGCGACGACGAGGACGACGATGAGGAGGATGACGACGAAGGCGTGGGCTCGCGCGACGGTGATGACGTGGCCGAGCTCAAGATCGAGAAACTCTTGGCCCACGACCGCAAGTCAAAGGGGGAGTGGCTGACGTTTTGCAAGGGCATGACGACCTCGCGCGTGCTGAACGGGCGCCGGCGGGAAATGCTCACTTTCGAACTGAGCGTGGGCGAAAACGCCTCTGGCGTTGGCGACGAAGACGAAGATGGCCGCAGCAGCCTTGGCGGCGTCGCCAAGCGGATGCGCCGCCTCCCGAAACTGTCAAAGAAGAAGCTCCGCAAGCAGGAGACGAGGTACCTGGTCAAGTGGCTCAACAATGCCTTCATTCACGTTTCCTGGGAGACCGCCAAAGGCCTGCGCGCCTTTTTCGGCGACAACGCCATGGTGGACCGGCACCTGCGCAAGCTTGAGAGCAGCTTTGCCATGATGGACGCCGAGGAGCTCAACGACATGCAGCAGGTCGACCGACTCGTGGACTACAACACCTTTGTTGAAGAAAACGAGGAGGAGGACGCCGCGGCGGAAAAGAAGAAGCCGTCCAAAAAGGCGGGCGACGCCTCCAAAGCCCCCGGCGCCGCGGCAAAGGGAAAGGACAAGAACGAAAAGGGGGAGACGGTCTCGTGGGAGTACCTCGTCAAGTGGAAGAGCCAGGGCTACGAGGACGCGACGTGGGAGCTGTGGACCGACATCAAGGACCGCCCCGACATCGCCGCCAAGCTTGAGCTCCACGACTTGCGGAACAGCGTCGCGTATCGACGCAATCGAAACAAGGTCGGCTCGCAAGAGTCCGATTACTCGTCGGCGCGCACCTTTAGAAATGGCCGAAAGTTGCGCTCCTACCAGGTCGAGGCCGTGACGTGGCTGGCCGTGAATTTTTCCACGGAACGCAACTCGATCCTCGCCGATGAGATGGGCCTCGGCAAGACGTGCCAGACGGTGACATTTACGCATCGGCTGCGGCACCAGTTCAACCGCAACGGGCCGTTCCTGGTGGTGGCCCCGCTAGCCACGCTCCCGCACTGGCAGCGTGAGTTCGAGGCGTGGACCGACTTCAACTGCCTCACGTACCACGGCAGCGCCGACGGCCGCGAGCTCATCCGCGCCAAGGAATTCTTCTGGGACGACGGGCGGCAGGTCATCAAGGGGCCAGGGGGGCTCCCCAAGTTTGACGCCCTCGTCACCAACTACGAGACGATCCTTTCGGACGCCTCGCTCTTGCGGCGCTTCAAGTGGGACCTACTTATTGTCGACGAGGCCCACCGGCTCAAGAACCGCGACTCCAAGCTGACCGTCTGCCTCCGCGAGAGCTTCAAGTACCGCGCCTCGCTCCTGCTCACGGGCACGCCCATCCAAAACAGCCTGCCCGAGCTGTGGACGTTGCTGAACTTCATCGCGCCCGAGGACTTTGCCTCGCTCGATACCTTTAAGGAGAAGTTTGGCAACATGCAGACCGCCGAGGAGATGGATCGTTTCCACGCGCGACTGCGTCCCTACATGCTGCGCCGCATCAAGTCCGAGGTAGAGCCCCTGCCCGAGCGCGAGGACACCATGATCGAGGTGGAGCTGACCAGCATGCAGAAGCGCTTTTACCGCGCCATTTACGAGAAGAACACAGAGTATCTCCTGGCCGGCGTCGTCAAGGGCGCGCGCGTGTCTCTGAACAACGTCGCCATGGAGCTTCGCAAGTGCTGCTGCCACCCGTACCTGATCGACGGCGTCGAGTCCAAGGTGCTCAAGGACGATCCGCCCCCGCGCAACGCCAACAGCGAGGAGCGGAGCAGCCACATTTTTGACAAGCTCATCAACGCCAGCGGCAAGCTCATCCTTCTGGACAAGCTGCTTCCCAAGCTCAAGGCCGAGGGCCACCGCGTGCTCATCTTCTCCCAGATGACGCGCATGCTGGATATTCTCGAGGACTATCTCCAGCATCGGAGCTACGCGTACGAGCGCATCGACGGCAGCGTGCGCGGCGTGGACCGCCAGTTCGCCATTGACCGTTTCTCGAGCAAGAGCTCGCAGGCCTTTGCCTTTCTGCTGAGCACGCGCGGCTGCGGCCAAGGCATCAATCTCACGGCCGCGGACACGGTCATTATGTACGACGGCGACTGGAATCCGCAGAACGACGTCCAGGCGCTCGCGCGCTGCCACCGCATCGGCCAGACCAAGCGCGTCAAGGTTTACCGGCTTATCACGCGCAAAACCTACGAGTACACCATGTTCGAGCGCGCGTCCATGAAGCTCGGCCTCGACCACGCCGTCATGAGCGGGATCACCAAGGAAGAGGGCGCGGAGAAGGGCGCTCGCGCAAAGGCAAAATCTAAGCGTGAGCAGGACCTCGAGACCGAGCGCCTGCTCAAGTACGGCGCCTATGCGCTCACGGCCGACGGCGACGACGACGCCGCCACGCAGCAGTTCATGAACGCCAACATCGATGAGATTCTCAGCAGCCGGGCCACGCTCATGGCTACCTCCAAGGAGGATAACCAGCTCTCCAAGGCCACCTTTGTGGCCTCCGACAACGATACGAGCCTCGACATCAACGATCCCGAGTTCTGGACCAAGGTGGTTGGTCTCAAGGCCAAGGAGGAGGAGGACGAAGATGACGAGGACGATGGCGAGCGCCGCCGTCGCCGCCGCAGCAAGAACAAGGTCAATTACGCTGGCAACGGTTTCGCGGCCGTGGGCTTTGATGACGACGATGACGACCCGAACGATGACGACGACGACGATGATGACGAAGAGGACGCCACCGAGCCGCGCAAGGACGAGGACGGGAACGGCCGCAAGCTGTGGCAAAAGAAGAACTTCCAGATCCTGCTCACGGCCGTTCAGAAGTTTGGCTATGGTCGATGGGACCGACTGTACGCGGACGTCAAGGCCCGGTTCCCCGATCGCTATTCGCGCGCGGACGTGGAGGAGGCGGTACGGGGCTTTTTGATTTTTTGTATTTTCAAGAAGCAAGAGCGCAAGAAAAAGCGCGCCAACGATGACCCGTCGGCGGCCTCGCCCGCCGCTGAAGACAGCGATGACGACGACGAGGACGACGACGCCAGCGATACGCAGGGGGTCTCGAACACCGGTCCCCTCTCGGACTTTCAGCTCGTCAACATGACGCACGCGCAGCTCGTGGAGGGGATTCGCAGCCGCGTTTCTCACATTGACTTTAACGAGACGCACGCGCAGCTCATCAGGGAGCTCACGCGAGGTGAAAAGTGGATCATCCCCGACGTCCTCGTCACTCGGCGCCGCATCTTGCCTGCCGCCATGAACGAGCTTCCCAAACCTGAAAAGGCCGAGGCGCCCGAGGCCGCTTCCGAGTCCAACGCCAACGGCGGCTCGGCGGAGGCTGCGAGCGGCCAGGTCAAGGCGGAGGAGCCCGTCCCTGCCGCCGAGGACACGACACTAGCGCCGACGAAGGGGGCCAACGGCGCTGACGCAGGTGCGCCCGCGGACAAGACCGGGGACGCGGCCGAGGGCCAAGGCGGGGTTGAGAAGATGGAAGAGGACGTTGAGGACTTCAAGCTCGAGGACTCTGACTCGGACGACTCGGACCTGGAGGGCGAGGCCCGCGACGAGTACCGGCAGATGCGTCGTGGTTACGCCTACAACGAGCGCGTCGCGACGCGGACATCCGATGCGGCGGCCCGATATCTTCGGATGTTCGACAAGCACGCCTCGATGCAGGAAATCAACGAGAGGTTCACCGACAGCGCCTCGGGCAAGCTTCTCGTGGACGAGTTCCCGAAGATTCCTGGTATTCCGCCCGTGCCATGGTGGAAACCAGTGGACGACCTCACGCTTGTCAGGGGTCTCTATCTCCACGGCTGGGACCCGCGGCGCTCCAACGAGACTTTTTCCTCGATTCGTAAGGACGCCTCGCTGCAGTTCTCCAAGAACCCGCCTATGGATGTGGAGGACGAGGAGGCCGACGACAACGACGAGGAGGAGGCGAAAGCCAAGTCCGCGCCCAAGGAGAACGGCGAGGCCAAAGCGGCGTCGGAAGAAGCTGAGTCAGCTAAAATGGACGTCAAGGACGATGCCAAGGACGACGAGGCGAAAGACGCTGACGGCGACGTCGAAATGAAGAAAGATGACACTAAGGGTGCTGAGGAGGAGGAGGCGAGCAGCAAGGAGCAAGACGCGGGCAAGCCGGAGGCGGCAGCCTCACGCAAGGTGGACGCGGACGCGGCGTGGCCGCGCAACCACAAGCTTGGCCTGCGGGCGAAGCGCGTCGTCGACTGGTTCAGCGCGATCACGCGCAAGGCGCGGCGCGCAGAAGTGACGCAGGCAGAACGCGAGGCGCGCAAGGAGGCAAAGCGGCTGGCCAAGGTCAAGCCCAAAGCCAAGGCTAGGTCCCCCGGGATCGTCGCGGAATGGAACCGCAGCGAGCTGCGCGGGCTCTCCAAGACGCTCATCCGCTGGGGCGTGCCTTCGGAGAAGCCTCTGGACCCGAAATTGCACTTTACGTTCCCGATGCTCTTGGAGCGCGCCCGGCTCAAGCGCAAGACGCAGGGCATGGTGGAAGACCAGATCAAGATCATGATCCAGGACGCCGTGCAGCTTCGTCTTCGGCCCGACATGGGGATCGAACGCACCAAGGACTATCTCGGGTCGGCGGGGACTGCGCGCAAGCTTATGGAGCGGATCAAGCTCCTCCGCGACCTGCGCGGGGTCGTCCTCGCCATCAGCGATGAAGAGCTCATGTCCATCATTCTGCGGTATGACAAGCTGCTCAAGTCGAAGAAGCGCACGCGCATGCCCGACTGGTGGACGCCCGAGTGTGACATGGCCATGCTCAAGGGAGCCTCGCGTCACGGCATTGGTCTCTTTCTCGCCGCGGAAGCTCTCCGGCGCGACCCGGAATTCCCTTTTCACAAGCTTTGTGACAGGACCACCGGCGCCGGGGCGGGGCGACCGAAAAAGATCAAGGACGGCGACTCCAAGCCCGGCGCGGCCAATGGGACATCTGCTAACGGCGGCAGCGACAATGCCGCCGCCAATAACGAAGACGAAGACGAAGACGACCAGGCTGCCGACGACGACGCCGCCGACGAGGTAGATGACGAGGAGGAGGACGTGCCGCGGTCGCCAGCCGCCGAGAGCGGTGGGCAGAGCGTCGGTGCCACCGCCGCCAACAGCAGCAGCAAGGATGCCGCCAGTGTCATCAAGAGCGAGAACAAAGAGGCAGATGCCGGGGGCGGCGCAGGACCGGCGAGTGGCGCGGTGATGCACGCGTTTCCATCCGTGGTCATGCTCCTGAACCGCTTCCGCACGGTCGTGGAGCTCGTGTCGCGGTCGCAGCGATCGGCGATGCTGAATAGGTCGTTCTTCATGGTCAAGCAGCCTGGGCCACGAAGCTCTTCCAAGACGGCGAAAGCTGGCGGCGGCAGCGGCGGCGTCGTTGACCTGACGCACGCGTCAACAAAGGCCTCATCGTCGAGCTCTTCGGCAGCCGCGCCTGCGCCGGCATCTATAAAATCGTAGTTGCGCGGTGGAAGCCGCGGAAAAATAATGTGCAATGCAATTTTGACCATACGCTTGGGATTCGGATCGAGTCTGTCCTGCCCAAAGGCCTCATTCTCGAGCTCTTCGGCAGCCGTGTGTGTGTGCGCCGGCATCTTTAAAAATCGTAGTTGCGCGGTGGAAGCCGCGGAAAAGTAATGCGCAATGCAATTTTGACGATACGCTTGGGATCCGGACCGAGTCTGTCCTGCCCAGTCCATGAAATCTCGGTCACCCACTCGCACGGAAGGAGTCCATGGAAAAGGAAAATGTTTACACGGCCTAGCACGCATAAGGTACACTTTAAGCTTCTAGATTACTCGTCGACCTGGTCGCCGTTATTGCTGTTCTTGGCTTCGAGCCGCGCGAGAAAGGCGGCGCGAGCTTCCCGCACCGCGTCGGAGTTACTCGGGCCGCCGGTTCCTGCAGCGCCGCTGGCGCCGCCAAGACGGTTGACGGTACCGGTCGCCCGAGCGACAGGTGCGCGCCCTCGAGGCTGCCGCGGCGCGATGGCCTGAAATCCGCTCGCACCTGGTCGACTGCTGGTCGCGCGCGAGGCTGCCACCTCGAAGCGGCGGCAGCCGTGGCCCTCGCGGGCGGCCTGCTCGATGCGGCGGTCGCGCTCCTCGCGCTTGCTAATTTTGCGCTCCGTGAGCCCGACGACCTCGTTGAGGTGATCCGCGACGCTCGACGAGGAGCTGCCAAAGCCCGGCCTGTTCTTCTTGGCCTGGCGGAGCTTTTGCTTGCGCGCGCGCTCTGCAGCGGTCATGGTCGCCTTCCCCGAGAGCTGCTTCTGCACGGCGCGCTTCTCGCGCTGCTGCGCCTTAAACTGCGCGATGCGCCGCTCCGTCTTGACGTCCATTTTGACAACAGCCGGCGAGCCAGCTCGGGAGCGAAGGCGCGCGCGAAGAAGCTTTGGCCTCTGCGACTTTGAGGTCGGTCTCGCTGCGACCGCGCTGTCTCCTCGCACACACCCACAGTCCCCATAGAAAACCGCAGAGACACCGAGCGTATGTCCCGGTTACCGTTGACCGACTTGGGACCGTCGCCGTGACCCGGGCTCCGAGTCAGCTCCGAATCCTTGATATAGCCTAGGATGGTTCTGCCAGGAGTCGGGACTTGTGAGGCTGCACGGGCCTTGGCTTGCTGGGCTATTCTTGGGTCGCAATGGCCGGAGTCCTTGTAAGCTTCTTCCGACGAAGAGAGAAGCAATTACACAATCTTGGAGATGTCGTCTGGGATGAAGCGCTTTGAGAGGATGCGGCGGGCCCGGCTTGGTTGTGGCGCGGGGGCTTGCGCTGGGTCCTCCGCTGATCGGAACCTCGGGTTCTCCCCGATCGCAGAAGCCTGAGACCCTGCGCTCCGGTCGCTGTCGCGACTCGTAAAGCGGGCGCTACCAAACTTGCTGCCGCCAGCGCTGCTCGCGCCGCTGCCGCCACCGCGACCTCCAAACTCGTGCGGTGGCACTGGAGTGAGCTGGACAACGACCCTCGACTCGTGCTCGGGCCTCGGGTCCCTATTCCGACGTCTGTAAATGACGAGGGCCGTGAGAACAGCGCCGATGCCAAGCACGCCTCCGGCGCCGGCGATTACGGTCACAGGGGGCTGCGAGGTCGAGGGAGACTCCGCCGAGGTTCCCGTGGTGGCGTTCTCGACAGTCTGGACTGTCGGCGCAGGCGTGGGAACGAAGGTGGGCTCCTGGGTCGCCACATTCGTGGGGTACATGGTGGGTGCCGCAGTCGAGTTGGTGGGCGCCGCAGTCGGCGCCACGGTGGGCGGGGTGGGGGCCTTGGTCGGCCTGGGAGTGGGCTCGGGCGTCGGCGCTGCCGTTGGCTCGGGCGTCGGCGCCTGGGTCGGCTTGGGCGTCGGCTTGGGCGTCGGCGACGCCGTAGGTTCGGGCGTCGGCGCCGTCGTAGGTCTCGAGGTAGGTCCCGGAGTCGGTGACAGCGTGGGCTTGGGCGTCGGCCTGGGCGTCGGCGGAACCGAGGCGGAAAGAGACCTACCCACGACGTCCTCCATCCAGTCCATGTACATGCTCACGCGCGTCGCCCTGGCGACGTAGCTTGCCGAGGTGCAGCCGCTGCGCTGCTGGAGGATGCCGACGACCACGCCGTTCCCGTCGTCGTCGTACTGGTACAGCGGCGTACCGAGGTCGCCGAAGCAGGTCGACGTCGCAATTTCGCGCGGCTCGTCGGCGGACGCGCAAAAGTTCAAGGTCCAGTTGGTCGAGGACGAGAACGCCGCGCTGCAGACCTTGTCAGAGCGCACCTGGACGTCGAGCGACCTCATGGGGTCGTAGGCGCTGAGCAGGCTGGGCATGTCGCTGTCGGCCTCGAGCCAGGTGGCGGCGATGACGGTCGAGTCCACGTTCTCGTAGTACCCGCCGAGACTCGGGCTGACCGTCATGGGCGTGAACCTCAGCTGATTGACCGCAGACGAGAGCTTGAGGAGCACGAGGCCATCCCGCTCCTCGCGCTGCGCAGTGTTGATGGTGACAACCTTGGCGAACTTGCCGGCGCTGTCGAGATACTTCTGGTTCAAGACCATGCGCATGTTCGGGATCTCCTCATAAAAGTATAGGCACTCTGCGCTCGTCAGCACCCAGCTCCTGTCGATGAAAGCACCTGTGCACATGTGTTTCCAGTCCCCGTCCCTTTGGCCCTGCAGCGACGCGACGAACCTGGGCATGCTGCTGACTTCGCTGGCGTCCATCATCAGCTGCCTGCTCCTCCTCCGCGCGCCTCTCCTGGCGGCCTCGCCCGCTGTCGCCGCCGCCAGCGCCGCGCACAGGACCGCCGCCGCGAGCGTCCATGCTGCCGCAGCTCTTCTCTTTCCGGGTCCTCGCATCTCTCCCGAGCCTCTCGATTCGATTCGATCGCTCGATCAGTCGCTCGTGAGACTTGCTCGAAGTCTCGCTCGCTCGCTCGGCCCCGCGCGCAGGCGGGCGGGGGCGGGCGGGCGGGCGGGCGGGCGCCTTCGTCGCGCGTGCTGGCGGCGTTCGGGCTCTGGCTTCTCCGGTCGTCTCGGTCTCGGTCTCGGTCCTGAGATGATTTTGAAAAGATGATTTTGAAAATTATTATTTCATTTCAAATCAATTCACATGTCAATTGGAAAATTTTCATTCATTCAAATCAAAAATAATTTCGTCAGTGACGGCGCGCGCCGAGTCGCCGCTCGCGCTCGGAGCCTCGGCGAGCGCGGCGCGTGGCACGCGCTCGACGGTTCGAGGAGTCTCGGCGACGCTCGGTGACAATGGCAAGAGTCCGTGGCGACAGTGATTGGCGAGTCGAGTCAACTTGAAGTCAAGTCAAGAGCTCGCGACCTTGTGGTACGTCGAGGTGAAGAACTTGAAGAGCTCGTAAAATAAAGCTCGGTCGGTCGGTCTTCATCAAGGAGGTGTTGAGCTAGTTGGCGGCGGCGACCAGGCTGGCTGGCGTTCGACGATGACGATGAGCGGTGTCGAGGTGAAGTGAAGAACTTGCCAAAGAGCTCGTACGTACGTACGTACGTACGTAGTTGGCTGATTGGCTGTCGATTGGCCGGGCCAAGTGATCTGCCGACAGACATGATCAGTGACAGAGTGAGTGTGGGAACGCGCGTGTCCGGCTCTCCTTTTGGCCCTGACTGACTGACTGATCGTCGCGGCTTTTGTTGTTGTGCACGCGGCACGGCCGTCCGACCGACGGTGCAGGGAGATAGATAGTCTCGCAGTGCAGTGCAATGCAGTGCAGTGCAGTGCAGTGCAGTGCAGTGCAGTGCAGGCTGGCGTCACACGTGTCGATGCACGCGTCGTGGTTGGTTTCCTGGGTCTCGTTCGTTCAAAACAGAAAGAAAATTTTTAAAAGCTGCGCGCTCGCTCGCGCCGGTTTCGTTTCGAGGGCCTTCGGGCCTGTGCTCGGCGAGACTCGCGCCCCGGCTGCGATAATCTGTCTGTGACTGATGAGCAACTTGAGGGAGCCAACGCGGGCCTGCGGGAAGGCCGATCTTGAGCGAGCGGCCTGCGGCCCTGCGCGCGCATCAAAGTGGACGACTTGGAGATGGACTCATAGGTTACTCTCAGTCTATAGTTCTTGACTAGTTTCGCACTAGTTGCGCCGAGCCGGGCCCGGGCTCGCGCAAGATCTCTTCCACCCACGATGGGATTCGTCATCGCAGCAGCGGCCGGCCCGAAACTTGCGTGCGGCCATGATACAAACTGGCTTTTGGGATTAGTTTGCATGTTTATTAGTAAGTAGTAAGAAGTGCTCGCGGCCTCCAACAACGAGGTCGGTCACTTGAGCGCGGTGCGCTGCGTGCCGTCCGAATACCCGCTGACGGCGTTGAAGTCGGCGCCGCGATCGCCCTTGAACGCATCGTAGATTTTCGTGTAGCGCTCGCGCTCCTCTCGCGACACCGAGGGCCGCGCGTCCTTGAGCGCCTTGCGCACGTGGCTCGCATTCACCTGGAGCTCGGGGGCCGCCGGGGCGACTTCGCCTTCCTCACCGTCCGCGGAGGACTCCTCCGCATCGAGGCCAGCGTGGATGGCATCGAGCTGGGCAGAGTACAGAATGGCTTGGAGGTCGGCGCCCGTGAACAGCTCGGCCTCCGGCGCCCGGGCCACCTGCGGGAGCTCCTCTCGCGCGGACTCGTCGAGAGGCATCTTGGCCGCCACCGCTCGCAAGATGTCCTCGCGCTCCGCCGCGTCGGGAAAGCCGCAGAGCAGCTGCTTGTCGAGACGGCCCGGGCGCAGCAGGGCCGGGTCCACGAGGTCCGGCCGCGAGGTGGCCGCCATGACGTAGACCCCGGACCGGGTCTCCACGCCGTCCAAAAAGGTCAGCAGCTGGTTCACGACGCGGTCCGTCACCCCGGACGAGTCGTTGCCGCGGCGCGGCGCGACGGCGTCGAACTCGTCAAAGAACACCACGCACGGCGCCGCCGCCGCGCCCCGCGCGAAGAGGTCGCGGACCGCCTGCTCGCTGGCGCCAATGTACTTGTTGAGCACCTCGGGGCCCTTGACGCTGATGAAGTTGAGCCCGCACTCCTTGGCCACCGCGCCCGCCAGCATAGTCTTGCCGCATCCGGGCGGCCCGTAGAGCAGGATGCCGGACGCCAGCCGCTGCGGCGAGCGCTCGTACAGCGGGGCGAACTGGATCGGCAGCTCCAGCGTCTCCTTGAGCGTGCGACGCACCGTGTGCAGACCGCCGACGTCGTTCCACTTGACGTCGCTCTTGGCCAGCGCGACGCCGCGGAGGGCCGCCGGCGTGAAGCCGTCCAGCGCGCGGTCAAAGTGGGCCTGCCGCAGCGCGACGGGCTCGTCGCCACCCACGTCGCCGTCCTCGTCGCTCCCGCAGTCGGATTCCGCGCCGTCGGCGTCGCCGGCCTCGAGCTCGCGCCGCAGGAGATCCTGGAGCGACTCGTGCAGCGCGCGCTCCACGAGGACGCTGAGATCCGCCGGCGCGTAGCCCTCGGCCTGGGCGGCGACCTCGTCCAGGTCGAGGTCGCCCCCGGCGCGGCAGCCTCCGAGCCGGAGCAGCGCCTCGAGCACGAGGGTGCGGTCGTGCGCCGTCAGCGGCTGGATCTCCACGATACGGTCAAAGAGACCCGGGCGCTGGAGCGATTTGCGCAGCGAGCCCTTCTCGCGGCCGGTCGCCAGCCACGAGACGGCGCGGTGCGTAAGGCTCCGGCCCTCGAGCGAGTCGTCCGACTGCGTCTCCACGCGCTCGAAGGCCTCGAGCTTGCGCTGGTACTGCGTGCACAGGTCCTCGATCCACTCCACGAGCCAGACCAGCTGCGCATCCTCGCCGCCGCCGCCGCCGCCGTCCCCGCCCGCAGGCGTCGGGAGCAGCAGGTCAAGGTCGTCAAAGACGATCAGGGATGGCGCAGTGCGGAGGGCCTCCGAGAACGCCGACGAGACCGCCGACTCTACTTCGCTACGCTTGCCACCGCGCAGATTGGCGCACGAGACCCAAACGGTGTGCACAAGGCCGGTCTCGTCGCACCGAAGAGACCTGGCGATGGCCTGCGCCAGCGTCGTCTTTCCGGCGCCGCGGCCTCCGCAAAGGTACACGCCGCCGGGGTGCGGGCCGCCCAGGGCCAGGCGGTTGCGCGCCTCGGCGCGACGCAGGACGGGCACCAGCCGCTCCAGGGCGGTCTCTCCGTACGCGGCGTAGCCCCCCAGGTCCTGCAGCGAGAGGTCGCCAAAGTGGTGCTGCACGTGCATGCCGACGCCCCCGCTCCGCACGCGCTCTACGATGCTCTTTTCGGCACCCCAAGAAGACCGCGCGCCGAGGCCGCCGGACACGCCGCTACCCCCTACGCCGCCAGTGCTGCCGCCGCTGCTGCCGCCACCCGTGATGCCACCCGCCTCGTCGTCGCCGGCGGCGTCCTCCGCGGACTGCGGGGAGGTCCCGCTCGCGGATGTGGGGACCTTTTGCAGGTCGATGTCGACCAGGTACTTCTCCACCTGCCACTCGATCTTGGAGCTGGGCATCACGAGCCAGTGGACGGGCTCCAGCACGCGCCGCTTCTCGGCGCCGGACCCATTGCCCTGCGGGTTCGCGGCGTCTGAGCCGGCGGCGCTGCTCCCGCCTGGAGCGTTGCCGCTGCCGCCATTGTCCCGCTCGCTGACGCGGACCATAAAGTACACCACGCGGCCCTCGCTGTGCCGGCGCGTCATGCCATTGCCGCCCCGCACGCGCAGCGCGATGATGGAGCCGTCCGCAATCGGCGCCCCGTGCGAGGGCCCTGCCCCGTGCGACTTGGCGGGAGGCCCGCCTCCGGGGCGAAAGACCGTCATGCGCCGCTGCCAGAGCTGGGCGGCCAGAGAGGCGTCGCGGCTAAAGCTCTCGTCGGGCACGGCACCCTCGGCGCTAGCCTCGTCGCGGCCCTGGATGGCCGTGAGCCGCACGCCGAGCGCCGGAAAGGCCTCCGGGCAGGGCCGCGGCTCGAAGCGGGGCATGCGCAAGACCACGGCCTCCAGCGGACTAACCTTGCAGCGAACCTGCGTGGCGCAGGGCAGCATGACGTGACCCGGCGCGGCGCGATTAGATACTCGCAGGCGCACGTGCTCCTCGTGCAGGACGGACATGAGGCCTTGCGCGGGCTTGAGCGCGACGCGCTTGGACTTGCGCGCCCGCTCCGCGAGCTTGACGCGGCGCTCGTTTGAGACCATGACGATGAGCGGCCGCGACGTGTCGGTCTTGTACACGAGGTCCCCATTGTCTAGTTTCTTCAGCGCCGGCCAGCCCGCGCCGCGCTCCAAACGCGCGAGGGTGGCGGGATGGACCGCCGCGATGCCATTCCAGTCTTCTTCTTCCTCCTCGTCGCTGGTGGCTGCGGCCCCGCGGGCCTCGTTGTTGGCACCTGTCTCGGGCTGGGCCAGCTTTCGGTGGTCCACGGGCTGCACGCGGAGGCGCAGGCCTTGCGCCGCGGCACTGCCCTCGAGCTCGCGCTGACGCAGGCTCTGCTGTCGGTGCTGGTCGTCCTTGCTGCGTAGCTTGGGGGCCACAAGGACCTCGGTGTTGCGCGCCAGGCGCACGCAGAGCGCCTGGCCCTGCTCCACGAGCGCAATATTGGAAACCTGCATGTTGATCCGGATGTGGCCGTGGACCCACATCGGGAATCGCTGCCCGGGCCCCAGCACCGAGATCTGCGACAAGAGCTCGTCTTCCACAAAGTGGGCGTGCATCTGAAGGATGTCCCAGTCGTCCGCGGTAGCCGGATCCACCTCGACGCGGGCCGCGACGGGGGCAAAGGGCACCACCGCGACCGAGACCACGAGCGGGCTGTCAGGGGCCATGGCCGTCGCGGCGTCGAGGGCCGTCTTGATGCCCAGCGCCTCGGCGAGGCCCACGGGCAGCTCAAGATAGTGCCCGCTCGAGGTGGCCTCGGTCCAGCCGACAAATGCCTGGCACGGGCGCGCGAGCCCGCCGCTCTCCGGCGTTGGCGGGCCGAGCCATCCCAGCCGCAGCGCCACCACGCCCTGGGTCTTGGCAGGCACTGCCGCGCGGACCGTCTGCGCGAACGACGACGGCAGCCTCACAAAGTTCGTGCTCGCCGTCACTAGCACGACGGGGAGCTGCACGTGGAGCTGTCGCCTCGACATGGTCTTCTTCGGATCCGCCGACTATAAATACGCTCTCCGGTCGATCGCAGCGCGCTCGGGGTCCTCGACCCGCGCCGGCTCCGCGTCCGCGTCCACCGTGGTCGGGCGAGGTCTCCGCGGCCTCGCAGCGCAGAACTCGGCTCCGGGACGCGCCCGCGAGATCGCGGCGGAGGCCTTCCTCGCGCGACACAGGATCGCGGCGCGGGGCCGGGCCGTCGGGGTCTCCCGCCGCTCCCTCTCCGGGCTCGCTCTCCGCGGCCCTCTCGTTGAAGATATACGCGCTGCCGCGCAGCGCGTCGTCGCCGGCCTCCTGGGCCTGGGAGTCTGGGAAATCGGGTTTGCCTCGAGAGAACGGAACGCGGCTCTACAAGGAGAACAGACGCTGCGTTGCGCACACCACGCTTCACTGCATAGTCACGAACTAGTGTGGAACTAGTCTCCTGCGGGCTAACGCCAGCGCCCACTTGCGAATGGATGCGCGGCCGCGCAGCGCGGCAAGAGCCCATGCAACGCACGAACGTGGTGACGAGCTTGCTAGACGAAGCGGCATCGTCTTCTTCTTCTTTTTTCTGAAGAAATAGTGTTTCGTGTAGAATCAATGGAGTGCGACAGCTCATTGTTGGGTCTCCGGCTTCGCGACGATGATTGCGAGCGTCTTCACTCCACATCGGCATCGGGAAGCCCGCTCCCGAGATGCAACATCCAAGTTAGGTCCAAGGGAAAGACGGAAGTCATTGAAGGGGGTGGGGGAAGTTGAATTGAGTAGGATGTTGTCAAAATACGAATGCGATATGGACACGCAGTCTGCGTGCACATATGCAAGCGCGCCCGAGCGCAGCCCGCGCAAGCCGCACCCAACTCGCACGCCCGCCCGCTCGCTCGCGCGAGGGCGCGCCGGCCAATCAGGCGACAAAACCGCAGCGCGGTGGTGAGTCAGGACGCGGCGAGTGCAGGCCGCACCGGAAGAGCAAAGAGAACTGCGAGCAGGAAAGCAGCAGCAGCAAAGACGCCAGCGCGAGCCATACGGCGGCGCGGCCCTTCGCGTGCCGACGCTCCTCAGCGCCAAGAAGCTAGCCCAGATGGCGAGCGCTTAGTAGCCGAACTGCTCGAGGGTCTGCTTGGCGTCCGAAGGGATGTCGGCCTCCTCGGCGGCCTTCTTCATGAGCTCCTTGTCTGCCATCTTGCGCTCGTAGAACGCGGCACTCTTGACCTTGCGCTTCTCCTCGAGGGCGGCGACGACCTCGCGGTACTTCCAGCCGTAGCGCGACGTGAGGTCGCCCATGTTGGTGGACTTGCGGCCGGGGCGCAGGCGGAGGACCTTGAGGGCCTCCGGGATGACCATGCGCTTCATGCGGTCGTACGGGTGCGGGATGCCCTCGAAGGTCTTCAGGCGGTTCATGGCCGCCTTGCCGCGGACGGTCTTGTGCGGGATCATGCCACGGATCATCCGCGTGAGCTGCGCGGATGGAGAGCGGACCGTGAAGGGGCCCCGCTCCGGGTTCGAGTTCATCTTCTTGTTGCGCTTGTTCTCGAGCTTGATCCGGTTGCGCCAGATGTGGCCCGAGATCTCGAGCTCCTCGCAGCGCACGGCCACCACGCGCTGTCCGCACAGGAGCTCCTTCGCGATGATGCTCGCCAGGCGCCCGATAAGGTGCCCGCGGCAGTCCACAACCACGACGCGCTCGAACATCTTGCTCTGCGAGAAGCTACGGGCGAACGTCCGCTGCGCGCGCTCTGCAGACTCCGCGGCTCGGCGTCGTCGTCGTCGCGGGCGGTCTCGTCTCCAGGTCTGCTGTCAGTGGTCTCCGCCCCCGCGGCATTTTGCGCCCGCATCGGTCCCACATTTCCCCCCTCGCTACCTGCGCCGGACGGGTGGCGCCGCCCGTACTCCCCCGCTGCCCCCCGCCGCCGCGGCGCCGCGCGGACCGCAAGTCGCCTATCCGACATTATTCACTTGTCTATCCGCACCCCACACTGCCGCTTCCGCGCGCCGCAGGGCTCTTGGCGCGTGCCCCCCCAGCCGGCTAAGGTCAACTACGAAAAAGACTAGTACTTATCCGGCGCTTGGTCGCGCCGGAGTGAGAAAACCCTGGGTCGGCCGGCCGCAAGAGAGTATGGCGGGGGACGGCCAGGGCGCAGTCGCGCGCGAGCGAGCGCAGCGGGCGGCCGGGCCGGGAGAGCGCGCAGTCGCGCGCGAGCGAGCGGTGGCGGCTCGAAAATATTTTATTCT
>KQ758850.1:17991241-18005667 GCA_001462505.1 Aurantiochytrium sp. T66 | reverse complement strand
GCGGGCGGCCTCTGCCTGCCTGCCTGCCTACGGGCGCGCGGGCGGCGCGGCGGCGGCGCGGGCGGGCGAGGCGAATCGAATTCGATTTGTTTGACAGTGAAACTTGAACAAAAGAACCGCTGTTTCTTTCAAGTAAGTTATAGCCTACTATTCAATTAGTAAGATTAGTCTGATCACAGTGCTTTTGAAGTTTACTTATTAGGCTTTTTCAAGTTCAAGTTCAAGTTGCAAGTTCAAGTTGCAAGTTCAAGTGTTCAAGTTGTCAGTGCCACTGACAATCAAGTTGGGGTCGTGCTCCTTTTGGCGTGGCGCCCCTGGCCTGGCACGCGTCGGAGTCGCCAGCCCGGCCAGCCTGCTCGACTCTGCCCGGACTTTGACCTGGAGGCCCAGGGGTTCGCAAGGGCCATCCGTGAGCCAACTTCCGCTTGATGAAGGTCGATCTTCTACATCCTCCGAGTCGGAGTCAGCCGGGCCTGATTCAACAACATGAAGCGTGCGTTCTATTTTTATTCTGGTCAAGAGCGCGAATTATGAGGCGGAGGATGTGCATGAAGACGGTTCGTGCGAACTTCGTGGTGCAGTTCCCCGTCTCACCGGCAGCAATCAAGCGCGCCCGAGCGTCGCAGAACGAGAACCTTGCCTTGCCGAGTTGAACTCTGATGAGCAGAGAAGATCACGCGAGTCCTAAAACTTGCACCTTTGGCCCGGCGCGAAGGCCCTTTTCCTATTATTGGCGCGAGCCAGCTTGCTTGATTGACAGTGAGCGGGAACCACGAGCGGGAACCACGAGCTCGGAAGGAGCAAAGGAGTTCCCGATGGCACGGGCCTGGCTGCCCTGACTGGAACACAATCAGCCAGGCTTGGCATGTCGAGCGGTTCGGGACCTCGGTCGACCGAGTCTGTATTATAGCCTAGGCCCTAGCCTACATCCGATCCGCACACTGGAGATGATCACCGGGGACTCACCGGAGATCTCACCGGACCGCATGTGCACACTGATCATAAACGACGATCTAAACGACTCTGGACGACGCACAATGCATGGCGCCGCGGCCCGCCATACTTCAAAGGCATACTCTACGAGGAATGCCCATCAAGCCGTGCGTTGTGACCTTCAGCGAGCCTAGTGCAAAATGATGAACAAGACATGGAAAGACTATGAATGACGCAGATCAATCGCTGTCGCTGTCTTCGTCCTCATCGTCATCGTTCTCCTCCTCCTCGTCGTCGTCATCGTCGTCGTCGTCATCGTCATCGTCATCGTCATCATTAGCGATCTCGTCGCCCTCGCCTTTCTTATTGTCAGGCTCTTTGTCGGCGACGCCAGCTGCCTTTTGCGCGTTGGCTGCGCGCGCAGCCGCGGCCTCGGCTTGTAGACGCTCCAGATTCGCCTCCGCCTGGCGTGCAATCTTGAAGAGCTCTGCTGCGGGCTGCCAGAAGCGTTCGGCAACCTGCATGGCGATCTCGGCGTGCTGCGCGCTCGAAGAAAACTTATAGGCGTGCAAGAGTCTATGACCCAAAGCGACTCGATAGACTTTGTCCTGAGGCAGAAGCGCCACGCTTCGCTCCAAATACATGATGGCCTCGCGCGGGCTAGTTGTGTCCCTCATGGCCATTTCCGCAAAAGTCTCCGCGTGCGGCAGCTGCAGTCGCCGGTGCGCTTCCCTCTCGATGCCTGGCGGCTCCGCGGCGAGCTCCTCGAGCCGAATGTTTAGCGCAAGCGCCGCAACGCAGCGGAAGTCGAGGTCGCTTACCGCTGGACTCACCGACTCGCGCTCCGTCTTGTAGGTCTGCAGTGCGCGGTACATGGTGAGCGGCTTGAGCATGACAGCGATGGGGAAGGCAGAGCGACCCCGCGGGACGCCTGCCTCCGCGTCTGCTATCCAATTCCCTTCCATCTCACGAACGTATGCAAGAGCCTTGGTTGTGCCCAGCAGCGCGATGAAAACATCGTCCAGGAGCAGCGGTTCATCCAGACTGCGCTCTTGCTGGAGGAGCGTAAAGGTCTCAATAGCCTGCTTGTCGAGATGCTGTTTCTGTTGCACCGAGAAGCAAAAGTCGCGAAATTCCTGAAACGAGACCACGCCGTCTGCATCCTTGTCCATCTGCTTGACGGCATCATGAAAGAGTCTCGGCTCGAGCAGGGGCAGCAGGGCGGGCGTCTTGCGGACGAACGTGAGCACCTTCTTGTTACGCTTGAGTGCTCGGCGGATCTCTGTGATCGAAAGCGTTCCCGACCTGTCCGTATCCATGAGGTCAAAAATGACACGCATCTCCACCTCGGCCGCGGCCTCCTCAGAGAGCGCTTCCTCGTCTCCTTCGGTGCGCTCCTTCGAATCGTCATCCTCGTTTGCCGGGTCATCATGGGCTCCTTTGCCCTTTTTCCGGGTCTTTTTTGACGGTGTCTTGGGCGTCTTTGGGGTCTTGGGTGACTTTATCGTCTTGAACGCCGTCTTGGACGCTGTCTTGGACGCCGACTTTGAAGGGGATCCCTTCGCCGCAGACTTGGGTCGCGTCGGCGACTTGGCAGTCTTGCTCGGGCTCGTCGTCGTCGTCGCGGGCCCTTTCTTCTTCTTCCCCGCCTCCTTCTCCGCAATGGCATCGCCGCCGCCGCCGCCGCTGGACTTGGGCCTCTTCTTCTTCTTGGCCGCGTCTGCGCCCGCCTTGGGCGCCATCCTCGTTCCGTGGGCCGCTACCTCCGCATCCACGGCTGGCAGCGTCTCGCTCGCGGTCTGGCCCAGCTGACGCAGCGCTGCGCTGCGCTGCGCTGCGCTGCGCTGCGCTGCCAGCCAGCGGGTCGTCGTTCGTCGGGGTCGCGGGCTCGGCTGGGCCGCGACGAACATAGCCGTTGGGAGGAACGCTGCTAGAACCGCGAGGGTGCGTTCGGAGAACGGTACGGAGGTTGATGAGAGCTTGAGTTCTTTGGCCCTGGTGCTAGGCTACGCCGAGACCGATTTCCATGACGCTCAAGTGCCTCGAGCCGTGGGCACGGAGACGCACTGGGTACGTACGTACGTGGGACGTACGTACAGATTTCGGTCGCCTGCGAGGGGCCAAGGCCCAGACAATGATGCCGAGATTCACGGCACGCGAAAGTTTGCGAAGGGAAGGGCTTCTTGGCGGTTTTTGGGGCCCCTTTCGACACCCTCGAACTCGCTGGTCTTGACTTGCCGGCCTTGAGCGTCTGCGAGCTCGATCAGAACTCAGAGCCCCGCCTCGCAAAGCCTTGTCTGAGATCGAAGGCCGCGGGCGACGTCGCCCGCTCGGGCGGGCAGGCATCGCGCCGCACGGCCAGGCATCGCTCGCGACGCAGACGACCTCGAGCTCGCGCGGGAGACGACGGGGCCTGCTGCCTGGAGGGCAGGGATAGGACGACCGAGGCCGCCCGCGTAGGCAGGTAGCAGGATGCCGCGGCTCGCGCAGACCGTTCGTGTGGTCGGATGCGGGTCCACGAAGCTGGGCAAGCTGGGACGATCGGCGAGCTCGCTCATGGCCGAGGCCCTACAGGGCGCGCTATCCTCGGCACGACTCGAGCTCAATGACCTGGACGGCCTCATCGCCGTGCCGAGCTTGAGCGACCCGCACCTCATGGAGGCCCACCATCTCGCCACAAAGGTCGGCCTCTTGCCAAAGAAGAACTTCCTCACGCGCACAATCGACACGGGTGGCGCGGGCCCCATCACAGCGCTGCTCGAAGGCCGTCGCATGATCGAAGCCGAGAACTGCCAGGCCGTGGCCATTGCCGCCGGTGACGCCGTCTCGACCCTGTCCACGGACGAGTTCCTGCGCCGCGCTGACGCCGGCATTGGCAGCGAAAGACTGCCGACCCCCGCCATCCCGCACGGCTACGGCCTCATCACCGAGTGGCACGCCAAGACCTACGGGGTCACCCGCGAGCAGCTCGCCAAAGTTCCGTGCCTCATGTCGCACCAGGCGTCCAAACACCCGCGTGCCATCACGCGCCGCAGGTACTCCGTGGAGGAGGTCCTCAAGTCCCCGCAAATCACGCCCCAGCTCAATCTTCTTGAGTGTGCGCGCCGCATGGACGGCGCCGGCGCCGTCATCGTAGCATCGTCGCGCTTCCTCGAAAAGCGCGGTCTTCTCAACAAGGGCAACCACGGCAATGGCGATGTCGTCATCCTTTCGGGTGGAGAGGCTTCCGGCCCGCTGTCGCCGCCCCTCGTCATCGACGAGACCATGTTCAGCTGCGAGCAGGCCGCACAATCCGCATACTACGAGGCGCAGGTGCGTCCCGACGAGATCGACTTCTTCGGCCTCTACGACTGCTTTCCCATTTGCTTCCTGCGCGCCATTGAGGCCGTCGGTATCTGCCCCAAGGGCCAGGGCGGGCGCTGGATCGACGAGCAGTACGACCGCATCCTCGAGGACGAAGACTACGTGCTTCCGATCAACACGCACGGCGGTCTTCTCTCCTTCGGCGCCCCCTGGGAGGCACCGGCCATCTTTGCCGTAATTGAGGCCATCCGCCAACTTAACGGCAGCGCTGGCGCCCAGCAGGTCTCCAAGGACTGCCGCCGCGCCCTCGTGTACGGCAACGGCGGCATCTTCAGCTCTTCGGCCGTGGCCATTCTCTCCAAACCCATCCAATTTGACTAAGATCTCAGCCTAACGCTAAAGCTTCTCTTGACCTCAAAATGCTTCCGTCGTTCCGGGCTTCATCTCGCGACACAATCGCCGCTTTCTATGTTGAAGGAAACAAGACGTCGGGGGGACACAATCACGAAGTGCTCCACATTTTGGGCTCGGTGTTCGAGAGATCATCGCCTACCATCATTTCTCGTTCCGCACGTGATGTCAACATTGGCAACGGCGACCCCAATCATGCTCCAAGCTGGTACTACGAACACACGGCCCCCGCGCTCTCGCTCCCAGACTCGGGATGCAATGGCATACGTACAAGACCATGCAAGTCCCGCTAACCTAACCTTCCTCGAGTCGAGCATCCAAGACGGCTCGGATCTTCGCCGAGCGTCAAAAGTGGAGCAAAGCCTCGGCATCACGGGCTGCGAAGAGGCCTTGCTCTGCACAGTGCCGAGCGAGCCTCGCTCGAGGCCCGGGCGCGCTGCTCGGGGCCCTCCATTACGTCGTAGTACGACTACATGTAGGTCATGCGAGGCCCAAATCGACTTCGAGATGGAGCGCCTCTTCCCGAGCGACGTCTTCGCGGCCGAGGCGACGCGGGCCCGCGCCGGCGACGCGCGCCCGCACGTCTTCGCGGCCGCCGCGGCATCGGCGTCGGCATCGGCGTCGGCAGCGGCGTCGGCAGCGGCGCCAGAATCGGCGCCTTCATGCCGCACGGCGACGCCGTGCGAGCGCTGCGGCGCCGCGCTCGGCGACCACGACCTCGCGGTGCGCTGGAGACACCGGCCGGGACGCGGGCCCGCGGCCGTGGAGGACGTGCTGGCGCTCCTCGAAGCCTCGCGCAAGCTCGTAGGGACCGAAAAGAGCAGAAAGTGGCTGGACGAGGTCCGCAAGTCGTGCTGGCGCTCGACGCCGAGGCTCGCGGCGCTCGGGATCCCCGACGACAAGATCCGCGAGGCCGCGAGGGCCCTGGAGACGCACGCCACGGAAAGGGACGCGGTTGCCGTCGTCGTGCAAAAGCTCGACGAGGCGTACTTTTCGACCTTTTACGAGGCGCGCACCCGGCGCATCCGGCTCGACCGGCAGCGGTGGAGCCCGTGCGCGTTCTTCGAGCGCGTCGAGCACAAATGGCTCGCCGAGCCCAAGACATCGGAGCAGGGGGCCCGGGACCAGGATGTCATGAATGAGCCAGAGCTTTATCGTCTCTGGCACGCTCGAATCCAAGAGCACCGACGCTGGGGTAAAGCTCTCGTAGATGTGGACGCAACCCTCAGGAAACGCCGCAGAGTGCCCGAAACGGACTGGGCGGGCCGCGGCCGCCCGCCTCTGCAATCTGCGCCAGCACAAGCATGGTTTGACAACCTGCGCGACTGGCCTGCGCACCTCTATGCATACGCCGTGCCAACTCGGGAGGCCCTGCGCGAAATTGCCAAGCTCGGCTCGATCATCGAGGTCGGCGCTGGGACCGGCTATTGGGCTCACCTTTTGCGAAAAATCGCAGGCGCCGACCTTGTGGCAGCAGATATCGCGCCGCTCTCGCACGATGACGGAGAGGGCGGGACCATGGGCAAACGAAAGGGCGGCCGCAAGGGCTCCGGGCAGCCTCGCGCGCGCGCCAACGAGTATCACGGCCGTCTGCCCGCGTACACACGCATCGAAGGCATGGCCAAAGGACCGCAAGGCCCGTGCATGGAAGCCGCGTGGGCGCAACGCGACGCGCTTTTCCTCTGCTATCCGCCCCCAGGATCGCCCATGGCCGAACGCGCTCTCGGACAATTCGAAGGGCAATTCGTGGCCATCGTGGGCGAATGGATCGGGACCACGGCCACGCAGGCCTTTGAGGTCGCGCTGCAACGCAGTTTCGTTCTATATAAAAGGTTGCCCCTGCCCAATTGGCCCAATACGGCCTACACCCTGACGCTGTGGCGCCGTCGCAAAGAGGCCGTTGCCCAACAGACTCCGGTGGCACTCCAAGCTGTCACGTGCGCAGTCTGCGCTGGCGCCCTTGGCGAGGTTCAAGAGCTCCGTCGTTGTGCACTCACGCGAGCGATCACCTTTTGCTCTTTGCGCTGCTTTTCGCGCGGGAAAGAGGCTTGGGACAACGAGCTCTCCATACGCGGCATTCCGCGCCCCGCTGTGTCTGCGGAAGATGCCTTTGGCACGGTCTTCGACGCACTTATGTGGCCCTACAAGGTCGTGTGCACTGAGGCGATGCAAACGCAGCGCGCAAAGTGCTTTCAGAATTTCACCGCTTCTCATGAACAGAAGTCAAAGCCTTCCGAATGCCCCAAAGCGCAAGAGCAAAAGCAAGAGCACAAACTAATAGCCCGCAAGGACGTGGTACCTAGGACAGGGTCTACACAACAAAGACCAACGACGTCCAAGCCATCACAAGGCTCGTCTCGCAAACGTCCCATTTTACTCCTCGAGGTTGAAAGCAAAAAGCGAAGGCCCAAGCAAAAGATGAAGAAGCGCAAGTCGGCGCCACGGCACGAGCGAAAGAAGAGTTAGATAGGTTTAGACCTACGTACTGGGTACGTGCATCAATATTCAGGAAGAATGCGAAAGCCTGCGCCACGGCGTCAGAGCAGGGAGAAAATGTAGTGGACTTTGACAATAAGTATCAAATCATGCACCCGCAACGGGGCCTCGTTCAGAAAACGCAGAGAGCGCGATCAAAGAAAACATGGGCTCCGTTGTAGTAAGGCTCAGAGCAGATCATCGTGCATGTCATCGTGACTGTCTTGCATGACGTGGTCCATGTGATCGTGAGTGGCGTGCTGAGACTGGTTTTGCTGCTGCAAAGAAGCGAGCCGACGTTCGTACCCAGCAGCATTGTGGTGGCCCATCCCAACGGGGTCCCCTCGAGCGAGCCGACTCGGCGACGCCGTGGCCTGCGAGTGGCTGGAAGACGGAACGGCCGGACTCGACGACCTCACTCGCGCATCGCGGCCGAGTTTGCGAAGAGCGACCTCGCGCATTTCCATCACGGCCGACCGCGCAAGTCCCCGGGCGGCATCGGATCCTGCGATGACGACGCGGGCATTGCCGTCCGCGTCCACAACGGCATCGCGGATTTCGACCGAGGCTCCCGAGTCCGCGCGGATCTCGCTGATCTTTGCTCCGCCTTTTCCGATGAGAAAGCCGAGCCCTGCCTTGGGGAAGTCCAAGATCTCTTCCTGCGCCGCCTCTGCACCATGTGCAGAGTGACCGCCGCCTGCGCCCATACGCACGTCATGCTCCCCGCCCTGAGTAGGGTAGCGCTGTACGGGGGGCGGCGCTTCTGCTGCGCCGACGCCTGCGTGGTGTTGTCGCCTGAGCTCCGCGAGGTCTTGCGTTGGGGGTGGCGGCGGGAGCAGGTCGCTCCGGTGCCCGGCAGCGCCCGAATTCCCGACGACCTTGCCGGTCTGACGCACAAACTCCTCGAGGCGCAGGATATGATCCGGGTTTGGAATGAAGGTGTCGCGCACGAACATGAAGCCTACGCGGCGCGCCTCGATCCAGTCTGGATCAAGGTTGCGCTCCCGGCGATGGTCGCGGTACTTGTCGTTGGATACCAGGAAGCCGTCCGTGCGGAAACAGTAGTCAATAATGTACAGATCATCGTGCTCTCCCGACGGCGACGCGAACAGGAGGCCCTCCTGGCGCAGTCCAAGAGCATCTCGTCGCCGGGGCAATGTCAGCCATCGATGCTCCAGGCCCGCCACTCCGCGCTTCGAGCCGTGAAACGTACCTGCTGCAGGGTCTGCAGGCGCGCAAAGTCCTGCGCCTCCCACGCGGGGTCTCCCCAGACGCCTTGGTCCTTGGTCCGCGTCCACCACGTGGGGCAGATGGCCACGGGCGAGACCCCGTAGCTCTTGAAGAACTCGATGCAGACCACGAGGCCCGAGACCGGGGGCCGCTGCGCGCGCAGTTCGCATCGTCCGTCTTCGTCAGTCTTCTCCTCCTCCTCCTCCTCATCATCATCATCATCACCATCAAGGCCGTCGTTGTCGTCGTCGTCGTCGTCGTCGTTGTCGTCGTCGTCGTCGTCGTCGTTGTCGAGGTCGTCGCGGATACGCACGCGCGACTTACGAGGCCGGCGGCGGAGGCCGCGTGGGCCCAGCCGGGCTGCGCCTTGACGAAGGCCCAGCACAGGTTCGCGGCGTCGAGCACGACGGAGAGCGGCTGCGGTGCGGCCGCGAGCATGGCGCCCTCGCCGCGCGGGGCCGCGGCATGCGGCTCTGCGGCGCCGCCAGGACCAGCGACCGGCGGCAGACCCCGACCGAGCGCGCGCAGCAGGGCGGCGGCGGCGGCAGCGGCGGCAGCGGCGGCAGCAACAGCAGCGGCGGCAGCGGCGGCAGCGGCGGCGCCGGGACCTATCGCGAAACATGGCGGACTTCAGCGTCGAGGTCGTGAGCGGCGTCCTCGTGGACGGCCACGCGGCGCCCGCGCTCGTCGTGACGCACGGCCAGGAGCGCGTGCTCGTTAACGTCCCCGAGGGGTGCCAGCGCATGTGCGGCGAGAACAAGGTGCGGATGGCGAGGATGAACCACATTGTGCTCACGCGCCTCCACGCGGATTCCGTGCTCGGCATCGGCGGCATGCTGCTCACGCTCTCCGGGGTCGCCGCCGCGGCGAATGGGACATTTGTCATGGACGCCTACGGCCCGCCAGGGCTCGGCCGCCTCGTGCATGCGCATCATCACGTGTACAAGCGGAAAAAGTCCAAGATCACCGTGCACGAGGTCGAAAATCCCGCGAAGCCGCTGGTCCTCGAGAGCGGCCTCGAGGTGGTCCCGGTGGCCCTGCGCCGACAAACGCCGAAGACAGAGCAGCCCGAGGCCAGCGCCGCCGAGGCCGAGGTTCCACGATTGAAGCGCCAAAAGACCGAGCCCGAGGAGGAGGACTATGGTGCGCCCATAAGCTTTGGGGAGTTCCATGTCCGCTCCACGTCGGGAGCTGATGACTCGGCGCGGACGCGCAATGGCGGAGCACTGGACACAGACGACGGCGAGGCTGTCGTTTGCTGCTACGCAATGTCCGCACCTGGCAAGCGCGGCAAGTTCGTCCCGGCCAAGGCCATCGAGCTCGGGGTGAAAAAGGGTCCGGACTTTGGCCGCCTCACTCGAGGCGAGACAGTGACCACGCCCGATGGGAAAACGGTAAAGCCCGACGACTGCATGGAGGAGGCCGAACCCGGTCAGCATGTTGTCATCATCACGTGCCCGGAGCCTGGCTTCATGCCCGATCTGATTGCGTCGGAAACGCTCGGAGCCTTTCGCGAGGCCCCGGGCACACGGTTCGTCATGCACCTCATCTCTGACGCGGTCCTCGCCGACCCCGCCTACCGGAATTGGATGCGAAAGTTTACTGCCTCTGGCGTCGAGCACATTGTGTTTACTGAATCGCTGAGCACTGGGCCTAAAGACCGTCCCATCTTCCTGTCGAGCGCACGCATCCAGGCCGCTCTGCACGCCAAGGTAAGCGGCGCTTGCTTCGACGCCGACCTTTCCAGCGCCAAGGAGGCGCCGCCGTCGCTCGAGACCGTCTTTGCTGGCTTCCAAGGAGACGGCAGCTTGGAAGGCCATGACGCAAGTCTCCTCGCGCAATCGCACGCTGGCCGCGCTCGCAATGTTTGCGTCCTTCACCCGGAGTCTCGTCGCGGTTTCTATCCGACACCCGGCTTCGGAGTGCCAAGCATCGAGCCTGCTCTCCCTGCGGCGCCTGAAACCTGCAATCCGCAAGCGGGACGGCCCAGCGCGCCTGGGGACTGGAGCATTACTTTTCTCGGTACCGGAAGTGCGATCCCGTCCAAATATCGCAACGTGAGCTCGATCCTTTTGCGTACGCCCTCCGGATCCATGCTTTTGGATGCCGGCGAGGGCACCTGCGGCCAGCTCGCCCGCCTCCTAGGCCCGAGTGAGGCCCACGATCTCGTGCGCGACGACCTCAAATGCGTTTACATTACCCACATGCACGCAGACCACAATCTTGGGCTGCTCAATGTGCTCGCATGGCGGGCGCGTGCCCCGGGCCCTGGTCTTGTCGTTGTCGGCCCAAGGTCGCTCGGCGGCTTTTTGGAAAAGTCGATCCGGGCACTCCCGGGGCCTCGCCCTCAGTATCGCTTCATCGCGCTCGACCACGCCGCAGGGTCGAGTCCCCCGGGCCACGCCGTCGCGCTGGACGACGTTCTTCCTGACGTCCGCAAGGCTACCTCGGTGCTCGTTCGCCATTGCTACGATGCGTATGGTGTTGCGATCGAGATGGCGTGCGGCAAGTGCATCGTTTATTCTGGCGACACTGAGCCCTGCGACAATCTTGTGCGGCTTGGCACCGGAGCGCACCTTCTAATTCACGAGGCGACCTTTGAGGACGAGAAAGTGGACCAAGCGCGGTTCAAGCATCACTCCACCGTGAGCGAGGCCGTCACCATCGGCAAGCGCATGGGCGTCGACTACACCGTCCTCACGCATTTCAGTCAGCGATACCCCAAGGTATCGCCGCAAGTCCTGGCCTCCGCACCCTCTGGCGATGCTAGCAAGGAGGAGACCAAGGTGCCGCAAATCGCGGTCGCTTCGGACCTCATGACGCTGCGACCGGGGAATCTCGACGAAGCATGCGGACTTGGCTCCGCCGTGGAGGCGGTGCTCGACGAGCTAGAGATGAGCGTTTCATGACCAGAATCGATCCAGAAAATGATTTTCGAGAATATGACGTTGTACATTTGGTCTGGCCACTACCCCATCCACCACTCTCGGAATGCCGCAAAGGGGACGTACTCTTCCGGAAAGGGCAGGAGCGCCTCGGCGAGCTCGTCGGCGTCCAGCTCGAGGTCGAGAGCGCGCAATAGATATGCAAAGTCCTCGCGTCGCACTTGGCCTGTGTGGTCACTCTTCTCGCGGTAGACGTGGCGAAGTGAGGCGTCAACGTCAATGAGGCGGTCCCCAATTTGCACAAAAAACGGGTCGCGCGCGATGACTTCCGGGTCCAAGTCCACGTCGCGCCCCGAGAGTTTTCGCAAGGAGTCCCGATCAGCAGTGGCCGGCCGCGTCATGGTTTCTGCAAAGCCGAGATCTAGCAGCTGCAGCTCGGAAATGGGCAAGACCGGCGCGAGCGCCACGACGTCACGCATCCACTTTTGCTCCTTGTGCGTCCCGTGCCTGATGCACGAGCCAACAAGACGGAAGCGGCTCTGCTTCTCAATAGCACGCTCCTTCTCCTCGATATTGTCGCGTGCTGCCGTCTCGTCCTCGCGCACTTCGAGGAACCAGTACGCGCCGGCCATCTCATCCGGGTCCTCCTGGTCGCCAAAAGAGATTTTCAGGCTTCCGGGCGGTTGTTCTCCAAAACACACCTCATCAGCGGCGAGGCCCGCTTGCGCACTCTTGTCGACGGCGCCCTTGGTCCTTGCGCTCAACTTTCCCGGCGATGAAGAGGAGCGACGCATTGGCACGGACGTCGATCCTTCGTTCTTGCCTTGCCTAGCTTTGGCTGCGCCGCTTACGACCATCGCTCCGCACACTCGGTTCAGAGCGTCGCTGCTCCGCTCGCCCGCCCGCGCACAGCCAACAGCACGAAGCCGCCGACGCAAGCGACCGCGACTGACGATTTGCCTATGCTACGCCAACAAAAATGAAAGTCTTGGGGCAGGATCACCACGAGGACTTGCGACGTCCAGGCATCGAGGTTAACTTCGAGAATTCTTTGATTGTGTCTCGATTGTGTCTCGGTTGGTTGATTGTCAGAGAGCGCGCACACTATTCCGGTCGCGTAGTCCGTCACTGGCACGACTCGAGGTCCTGCGTGTGCCACGGGTGGATGATATCCAATACGCATGCACTACACTACATGCACATTAATGGTCGAAACTCTTCTTGCGGTCAAGGTCAAGGTCCGAGGGCGGGGCAGGATCGGCGGCGCTCGCATTCGTAGCCGCATTCATGGCGCACTCCGAGACCAGCAGGGTCTCGTCGTCGTCTCGTCTCAGGCCCGCATCATGATCGTCTCATGATCCATGACGGTAAGTAATTTAGTGACAAATAATGTTCAACGGATAACTGTTCGCAGTCTGATGAGGGCGCAATCCATTCCGGGCCTCGCCTCAGAGTCGCGCCTGGCGCCTCTTCTGCCGGCCCGCTGCGCGGCGCAGGCCGGCCCGCTCGCTCGCCATACAGCCGCCGCCGACGCCGCCCGCGGCGACCGGCAGCAGGAGTCCCGCGAGGCGAGCGAGGCGAGCAGGGAAGCCGGTATCGCGGACCGGACCAAGGCCGCCTGCCTCTCCAGGCCAGACGCGGCACCAAACCCTGCGAGCTGCGTGCTGGCCAGGGGCCCGACGACGCGCTACGAGTAGCGCCACGAGCACGCGCTTGACGGGTCGATCGATCGACCGGCTGACGCGACCTGAAGACCGCCCATGGAGGTCGCGGGCGTGGTGCTGCCGCCGCGTCGGCTCACGATATGGGAGCGCATTGTGGACCAGGTCCCGGGCGCAGAGCGCGATGAGGTGCGAGATATTCTCGGAGCGCGGCTTGTCGAGAAGAACGAGGGCCTGTGCCTGGAGCTCGACGCGCTCCGGGAGATCCTCGTCGAGTTCCAGCAGCAGAATAGGGAATTCCGAGACAGGTTACGCAGTCGGCCGCCTCTCCCCGAACACCCGGCGCGCGTACTCCTAGAGCAGCAGATCCTCCTGCTGCTCAACTCCGTGAAGAAGAGCGAAAGTATTCACGCCAAGGCGCTCTTGCAGCCTACATCACGAGCAGACCGTGAGGTCTGCAACTATGTTCTCGCAAAGCACGCCAAAAGGTCTTTGCGCGATGCCTGGGGCGGCAGCGCAGACGGAACTTCGCGACCAGGAACGAGCTGCGGGACGTCTCGCAGCGACATGTATGCGAACAGGAGGCGACCAGGCACGGCGAGCTCGGCGCACTCTGCGGCCTCCTTCGCGTCTGCACCGGTCGAGGTCATGGATGCTCTTGACGGCAAGAAGCTGAGCGTATTTGCCATCGACAAGATCACAAAGGACCTTCGCGCGGCGCTAGAAGCAGAGGCCGAGGATCTCTTGCAGGATATTGAGCAGGTTCAGGAGCTTCTCGAGCTCGAGCACGAAGACATCACGGTGGAGAAGAAAGAAGCTCTCCAGGCACCTCCTGCGCTTGAGGACATGCGCGAGTACAGCGCGAAGCTCGAAAAGACGTGGCTTTTGGAGGACTTGGAGTCCTCCTCGAATGTCCCGACCTTTCTCGCTGCCAAGCGCAAAGAAAACCTGACCAGCAGCAAAGGCTCCCAGGGCCACCATTCTCAACCCCGCCAGCGGCATTCCACGGGCTCTGCCGAAAAGGCTGGTGCCGAAGCGGCTCGGAGGAGCGTCGGTGAAGGTGCCATTGCGTCCCGCAAATTAGAAGCTGCATCACGAGGAGGCGCTTTACGAGAGCGCGCTGCGGCTTCTTGCCTGTCCCCGCGAGCTTCTTCGCGGACGGTCAGCCGGCTTCACTTTGCGGTCAATTCGAGCAGGCAGTCCATTGAAGAAAAGGGCTTATGATGGATTTTTGGTTGCTGTTGATGTCCCTGTATCATGATCCTTCAGGGCGGGAGCCGCTGTGGAAAACTTTGTCGAGCGCGACGAAATTGGTCTTTTCATGCATACCATAATTCCATCAATTTACGTACTACTGCTGCATCTTCTGGAGTTCTGCGCCGTCTTCTGATCAGCATCCGCGGATCTGGGTAGAAGCAAAATGCCTGCTCGCACAAAGCTAGCCGCTCCCTACCCTAAACTCTACCCTTCCCGTCTACCCCCTCCTAATGGTTATCTACTCCGTGCTAACGGGCCGAGGGAACTAGAG
>KQ758850.1:17929341-17946158 GCA_001462505.1 Aurantiochytrium sp. T66 | reverse complement strand
GTTATACGAGCTTGCGGTTCTGGCGCGGGAATCCCGCCGCCGCAGACCGCCAGTCATTCCCGCCGCCCCCGACGCCGCCCCCGCGACGCCCCACGCGCGCGCGCCGACGCGAGCATGGCGGCCTGGACGCGGCCCGCGAGGGCCCTGACGCGGCTCGCGGCACGGACCGCGACGGGGTCGGGCCGGAGACGGATGATGACGAGCGCAGATGGCGGGGGCGCCAAGACCGCGCTCGAGGAGGCCAACGAGGCGCAAGAGCGCATCGTGGACGCGCTGCGCGGGCGCGGCATGCTGCAGGACGGTACGTAGAGAAGCGGGAGGAGCTGCAAGACCTGCTGCGAAAGCAAGCAAAAGCTGCAATTGTCAAGATTGGCCGGGTACTGACGCGAGGACCCTGTCTGCCTGCCTGCCTGCCTGCCTGCCGCTCGCGGACGACGATCACCCGTGGCGCGCGCGCGCAGAGCGCCTGGCGCAGGCGTTTGCGCAAGTGACACGAGGACGGTTTTTTGGCAAGAAAAAGACGGACGTCGTCGCCGACGAGCGCGCGTTCGCGCTCGAGGGACCAGCGCCGGCGGCCCCGAATGACGGGGAGATCCTGCCCCTCGACTGCGCCGTGGACCACGCGCAGCAGTCGGAGCTGCTGCTGCCGTGGCTGACGCCCGGAAAGGCGGTGCTGGACTGCGGGTGCGGGTCCGGGTATCTAGTCGCCGTCTACGCTGGTCTCGTAGCCAGCCGCGCCGAGACGGGCGGCACGGTGGTGGGCGTGGACCGGCGCGGGTCCCTTGCGGATACCGCCATCCCGCGCGTGGGCGAAACGTGCCAGGCGATGCGCGAGAAGGGCGCGGTGGACGAGACCGTGCTGAAGCGCATCATCCTGATGCCGCTCGACGGCGTGGGCGAGCTGCCGCTGCCGGGCGGGCCGTTCGACGCGATCCGCGTGGGCTTTAGCTTTCCCGAGGAGCCCTGCCCGGAGCTGACGCGGCTGCTGGACCAGCTCAAGCCCGGCGGCCGGCTGATTGCGCACATCGGGGCCGACGCCACGGGGCCGACCGTCTTTGACAAGGCGGCCGACGGCACGACGACGAGCGCGCCGTCCGGGGTGAAGACTGTGCACGTTCCCGCGGTGCTGGAGCGTCGCGTCGCCGTGGAGGGCGAGGACCCGGAGTCGGACGCCCAGGCGCAGGCGGCCGAGGACAAGCGGCTTGCGCGGCGCAGCGCGCTGCAGGATGAGCTGCGCGCCTGGCGCGACGCATTCGAGCAAACGCATGGCCGCCGGCCCAACCGGCACGACATGGTCGCCGACCAGAAGGCCGCGGCGCTCTTTCAAGAGTTCAACAAGCTCAACACGGGCGATCTTTCCCGGCTCTGACCTGGCGGTGCCCAGGCCCATCGGGCGGCCGTTCGTTCGCCCGTACAGGCTGCTTGCTTAGGGGTGCTCGCCGCGGGCGGGAGGCAGGCGTTGGCAGGCGCCTGGCGCGAGGGGACCAGGCACCGCGCTGCGACGAGTACGAAGGCCTTCTGGTCGTCGGGCTCTTTGTGACTGGTGAGAAGCTACTCGAGCCGTCGGTCAAAACACAGACAGTCCGCGTGGCACGCACGACCCACTCGCCCACGCTGGCTGCACCGGGCGTGGGACGTTGTGCCCCCACGCCCACGCTCGGTGGGGCTTTGGGGGAAGGTTAGATTCGCCGCCGTTCCCAGCGGGAGCGGCTGCCGACCGAGCATGATTCGCGATGCCTGGCGAGCGCACGCCCGGTTCACGATCCTCTCGTCGCTGATCTGGCTAGACAACGATGCGATGCCTGGCGAGCGCGTGCGGGATCGCTCGTGCATCGTATCAACCAATCAATGCGGGTTTGTCTGAGCTGCGACGGGTCCCGCGGCCTGGCCCGGACCATTCCGCGGCCCGCCACGGTCCGGGGCTACGGCACAGGTTCTCGAACGCGCAATTTGCGGCGCAAACGATTCCAGAGATTCTGCATCGCTGCAAGGTCCGGGAGCTCGAGCGCCGGCCGGTCTCCGGCATGCCTCCCATGACCGGGCACGCTACCAAGCCAAGTGACCGTGGGTCCGGTCGCCGGTCAGGATTTCTCCTCTTGGTTCTTGCGTGCTGGCGGCCCGCGCGATGACGGCGCTGTGACGCTGGCCCGAGGCTTGGCGGCGAACGAACGAACGAACGAACGACACGAGCCGCGCGAGGTTGACGGTACGACCGTGCGACCGCCACCCGGTGCGACGGGTTCAGGATACCCAGGATCCCCCGGGGTCACTCGGATCCCAGTTTGAATTGAAAAGAAATAATAATAACAAGTTAGCACCCGGTTAGCTAATAATACTAATCGATGAATGTGAATGGGCGACACGACACCGCGTGTCGTTCGAGGGCTCCTGGACCTTCATCAATCGCTGCGCCGACCACGCTCGCCGGGCCGGGAAGCGCGGTAGGCGCGGCTAGCGCGGCGAAGCGCGGGCGGGTGGTCCAGGCGCCGCCGGGACGGATGATGATGATGGATAAGGAAGGACAAGGAGGGCGAACCGAATGAATGGAATGGACGAGAGGGAATGAGAATGGACCGGCGAAGCGGCGTCTGACTGTGTGCAGAACGGCGGAATCCGATTCCGTCTGCTTTCGACCCTGGATGTCGTGTCGCTAGCGCTGTCGTATCGTAGAAAGTAAAGTAAGGTAAAGTAAAGTAAAGTAAAGTAAAGTACTAAGTAAAGTGAAGTAAAGTAAGTAAAAGCTAATAGCTAAAGCTACCTTCGTTCGTTCGTGCGTAGTACCATCGTGACAGCGCATGCGTGCGTGCTTCACGCCGACCGAGGACCCATCGATCCGATGGCCGGCTGCTGCCAGTGACTGGCTGGTGGCCAGGCTCGGCCGAGGTCGACCCGACTTGACTCGACCGGCTTCGGCTTGCAGGCGCAGGTGATTCCAGAAATCTTTATCTTTATTTTGAGATGCAGCTGCCACTCCATGGATGTCCCGAGGGGCTCCCGAGACGCTGCCGCGGCTGCATCATCGCTCGCTCGCTGCATCGCTCCCAGCACGCGGCGCTGCTGCATGATCATGATCGCGACGTCAAACAGATTCCGCACCAGACAGATCGATGCGACGAGTCTTCGAGCGAGCTATAGCTTTGCGGTTGAAGGTGTGGGCCGTGTGGCGCGCCAACATCGACCCTCGACTGCGTGCGTGCTAGGCCTAGTTGTGAATGAATGGGATGGTCCATGCAAAATGCACGAACTTGAGTTGGTAGGCAACTCGTGCGACAAAAGAGGCCTTGTGGTCGCGTGGCAAGCGAGCGGCGCCGCGCGAACCGCACCGCGCCCGCCGGGGCGCCGGGCCGGGGCCCGCAGAAAAGCTCGAGCCAGATCAGATGCGTCCCATGCTCTGCGCTCCCCCACAGCTGCCCCGCAGCGGGCCCGCGCGTGCGCCACGAGCGAAGGGGGGACCCCGTGCGGCGATACCGGACCGGGCGTCATTTAATGGGCAGGAACGGGAGAGAAGCGCCCGGGTCGGGTGGGGCGCACCGGCGAATCGACGTATTGCGCAAATCTTGGCGCCACGTCGATTGGGCTTCGAAGCTTCGATCGAAAAGCAAGCTTTGGCAGCAGTCTTGGCTTCGCGGTCTGCGTCCAGCTGTCCAGGGCTCCAGGCGCGCGCAGCGGCCGACGCGAAGCTGGCCTTTTGGGGCGAGAAACGTCAGGAATGCGACCAAGACGAGTGAGTCTTGGGCCTTGGCCAAGGAGGGGAGGAGAGAGAGCATGGGCGGCTCCTCGTCACGGCCCCTTCGACGGCCGTCGAGGCCTTCTGCGGACGGCGCCGAGCACTCCCTCCCGCCGAGCAGAGGCGCGGGCGGCCTGGAGGGGTCCGGCTTGAGAATGCATTGCATTGCATTGCATTGCATCGGAGGTCGGGATGATGATGATGATCGTCGTTCGTTCGTCCGTCCGTACGTTCGTTCGTTCGTTCATTCATTCTATGTCCTTTCCTTTTTATCAGCGGTGCGAAAGTCGTCGCAGCCAGCCCGGAAACACCGAGGAAGGAGAGGCGGGTATCCAAAACGCCCGTCAAGGACAGCAAGAAACCTGGGGCGGCGCGCCAGGCGGAAGCCGCGGCACGGCTCGGGCGCCCGCGCGAGACTTCGCGACGCGAGGCCTGCCGGCCGGCCGTTGGATCCGGGGAGGCTCGATCGCCCGTGCCGACCGATCCGCCCGAGCGTTTTCTTTTTCAAGGAAGCTCCCGTGCATTGATCGCAGCAACAGACGAAGAAACTAGGGACGGAACCCAGGCGTCTCCCCCGCGCCAGTGGCAATCTTGTTGAGTCTTCTTGAGGGATCCCATGAATCTCAAGTTTGAGAGGCCGCTTCAAGCGTCCAGTACGCCGTACGTACGTACGTACCGCTGCGCGAGCAAGTCCTGGGGAAGTCCGGCGCGAAGGCAAGGCAGTGTGTCTGGCGGATCCTTTCAATCGAAAATCATCACAAGTGTAGTGTACTTTGATCTCCTCCCAGACTGGCTCACTGCTGGCTGGCTGCGGGCTGGCCGGCCACAATGGACTTGCTCGATCGATCGACGACTTGCTCGCTTCTCGCCCGCCGCACCACGAAACGAAGGCGAGGGAAGCACGCACGCCCGCCCGCCGGCCAGCTGGCCAGCGGCTTCTTTCGAGGGTTGGTAAGATTTTGAATATGTTTGGAATAAAGTTTTGAAAATAAACAAACTAAACTTTGAGTTTTGAAAATTATAGGTAAGCTAAATAAATAAAGTTTTTTTTTCGAATGAACGAGTTTTCACCGCCATCCTCTTCGTTCTCCGTCGCAAGCCGTCGCCGCCATCTCAGGCCGCGTCGCAAACCACGCCAGGCGGCCGGCATCATCAGTCTCCAATCCCGCCCGCCAACCTCGCGAGACAAACGCCAAACGCCGCCCGCCCGCCCGCCCGCCCGCCCGCCCGCGCCCTTCGGGAGGGACGAGACGATAAGCGCATCGCATCGCGCGAGCGGACTCACCGACGACCCGGGTGACCGCCGCCCGTGCCGCCGCCTGCGCTCTGCTGGCGGTGCCGACAGCTGCCAGGCAGCCGAGCTCGAGAGGGAGCTCCTTCCCGCGCGGCCGCCCGCCGCCGCGTCCGCTTGCGAAGGGTCTCGGGCGCCGGGCTTGAGCGTAGCGCGAGCGTCGGAGCTGGCCTCGAAGATAATAGGGAGAAGAAGGGCGGTCCAAAGGTCCTCTCTCCGCCCTTTGGACTTCGTTCCTGCCTTCGGGCATCGGCACCTCGTCTCGTCCCGTCTTCGACCTCCCGCGCAGCAGCTGGCTGGAGACAGACGGACCCGTCGGTCCTCCCATCGTCGCGCCCCCGCGCCCCCTGGCCTGCTTGCGCTATCGGTTTTCCGTGCGTGCGTGCTACTGGATCGATCTCGAGGAAGAGGCGAGGTTCTTTGCGTCATCAGCGCTATCGTCGAGCACGACGGAGGCGCCGAGCAGGGGGGGAAGCCACGCGACCGCATTCTCATCCGATTGTCGGCCGACCTGCGAGCCACGAGCCGCCTGCGAAGGTCAGGCAAACCTCCAAGTGCTCGACATCGCCGAGCCATCCGCCGCCCGCAACAGTATCCTCGCGCGAGGTGCGGACAGACGCCGCCCGAGCGCTCACTGCAGACTTGCAAAGCCAGAAGCCATCATGGACGCGATGAAGACCCCGCTGGACGAGGCCCCGGTCGTGAACCCCGACGAGGAGCACAAGAGCCAAAAGCTCGAGCAGGAGTCGGCGCCGTCGCCGGCGGACAATGAGGGAGGCGATTGGGTCTCCATCAAGGAGGAGCCCGTGGAGCAGGACCTCGGGGCCGAGGACGCCTGGGCCACGAAGGACAGGAATCACGACCAGCCCGAGCAAGTCCAGGATGCGGCGCCGCAGCAGCAGCAGCAGCAGCATCAGCAGGGGGATGACGCCCCGCAGCCCCCGAGCAGCAACGGCTTCGACAAGGTCATGCTCAGCCTGCTCAGCCTGAACGAGTCCGACTCGGCGCTCCATGAGATCTTCCCCGATTTCGACGGCCTCGAGCCCCTCGACTCCATCGCCTGGCCCGACATCGCCACCAACGGCAACCACCACGTAGCCGCCTTCAATCCGGCGGCCCACGGCAACCACCTCACCGACAGCGACGACGACTTCGACAGCGACTCGAACGCCTTCTCGCCCGGATCGCCCTCGTTCGTCCCCGACGCCCCGCGCGCCATCCCACCGCCGCCGCCGCTGGCGGCCATGGGCCCCGCGCAGCAGCAGAGCCAGTGCTGCCGCTGCTGCTGTGGGGCCGCCGCCGCTGCCGCTGCTGCTGCTGCCTCGTACGGCGCGGCCGCCAGCAAGGCAGCCTACGTCAAGTCCGAGCACGGCCGTGTGCGCCGCCATCATGCACAGCGCTCGCGCGTCCACCACGTCGACGTGCCTGCGTTCCAGCACGAGGACTTCCAGGACCTCCACGACGACGAGCTCTTCGCCTCCACGCTCCCGGACATGACCAAGACCCCGTCCGCCGCACGCTCCAGCGCGAGCAGCGCCGCCGCCGCTAACGAAGACTTTGCGGACCTGCACGCCGCGCCGGACAGCGCCGTCAGCGCCTCGCTCATGGAGAAGGACACGCTCTACGGGTCCTTCGACGAGCACCTCTTCGTGGACCGCTACCAGCGCAACAACAAGTGCTCCGGGCTCAAGAACCTCCGCTGCTTCCCAAATTGTGGGCCCACCCACCAGCCGCGCAAGTTCTGCGGCCAGGGCATCACCTTCCACGCTGTATACAAGCCGGACCAGCACCTGGTCCGCCCGCCTGCCTCGGGCGCGCCGCCAGAGTTCGTCGCCTTTGGCCGCTTCGACACGGCCATCGGCCGCTTCAACGAGGTCGAGATCGGAAGCCTCGTCTCCCTGGCGTCCATCCAGGCCAAGGAGCGCAAGCGCGGCAGGCCCCTCGCGCCCTGGTACCCGAGCTGCCAGGAGTCGGCCCCTTCCTCGGACAACTCGGTCCTCATCGACTTCAAGTTCAACAGCAAGGAGCACCAGGGCTGGCACTACGACTGGGTCGCCACAAAGTACACCTGCGACACCCTCCACGTCTTCAACGTCTACATCTTCGCCATCGAGGGCCCCGACGCCGTCCGCTGCGTCGGCAAGTTCTCCAGCCCCGCCTTCCAGCTCTACTGCCGCCGCCGCCAGCGCTTCCGCCGCATGGGCACCTCCACCCCGAACACCTCCCCGGCGACTCTCCTCTACCACATCGCCTCGCTCCTGCAAAAGGCCCAGGACCCCGCCGCCGAGGACTCCGACCTCGAGTCGCCTGGATCTCCCCTCAGCGGCACCTCGAGCCTCACCGACGCCGCGGACGAGGCCAAGACGGACAAGAAGGACGCCGGGAGCAAGCAGCGCCGCCTGCAGCGCATCCTCCGCCGCCTCGCGCACCACATCCTCGGCGAGAGCGCCTTCACGGAGCACATCACCACCGTCTGCCAGGACATCGCCTACCGCCGCGACCGCGGCGAGAGCATCGACGTTGGCTACGGCCGCTTCCTGGACGCCGTCCGCCAGTACCTCCACGACTTCTTCAAGGAGAACGGGTCCACCCTCACCGAGATCGAGGAGCTCCAGTCCACCGCCGCCGACATCGCCAAGAGCAACGCCGAGGCCGCCATCAAGGCCGAGGACGGCTCCGTCATGGAGGACAAGTCCATGGACCAGCGCAAGTACGGCACCGCGCCGCTCAAGGACTCCAAGAACCCCGAGCGCCGCGTGCGCCAGGTCTTCCTCGACCTCGTCGACTCGTGCAGCACCGACGCCAAGCGCCTCAAGCGGCCTCGCCGCGTCGAGCCCCACGTGCTCGAGGGCCTCGAGGGCCTGTCCAAGCGCCTGCGCATCGAGGTCTACTCGCCCAGCGACGCCGCCACCGTGCTCGGCTCGCCCCGGGAACCGGTCCTCGAGGCCCCCGCCCGCCTGCCCAAGGCCGACCTCGACAAGTACATGAAGTACGACCCCTCCGAGCCCTGGATCGGCCTCGACCTCAACAGCGAGCCGGACCTTGCCGGCGGCTGGGTCCCCGAGTCTTACTGCGCCCTCCGCCTCCAGCAGCTGCGCGTCGGCACCATGAAGATGCCTTGGATGCGCACCCAAATGCTCAGCTCCATGGAGAAGGAGAGCACCTTCGAGCTCACCCCAGTGTCCTTCCGGATCCGCCTCCAGCGCAAGCTGCTCTCTGACGGCATCATCGAGTACGTCTTCGACGGCAAGGAGCACCCCTTCGACCTCAAGGACCCGCTCATGTGCGTGACCACCCCGATGGCGCTCACCAAGCAGGCCTTTACCATCGGCAACGCCGTCGTCATCCGCCACAGGTACTCGGAGACCTCGCGCTACACGCGCATCTGGTGGCGCCACAACGCGGAGATCGCGCACGGCCGCGGCATTCTCGAGTCCCGCGCCTCGATCGACTCGCCGTGGTCCATCCAGGACGTCCTCGTCGCGAACCTCGTCGCGAACAACCAGCCGTCACCCGCGCAGCAGGACCTCAACCTCCCGGCTTCGCCCGAACTCTTGCATATCTAAGCCTGCGTGCCCGCCACGCAGACGCATGTACCACTTCTCTGAAACACAGGCACAATCCATCCACGCACGCCATCATCGCGGCCGCGGCCCTCGCCTGTCGCGCGCTCGCTCTCTGATTTATATGCACTCCCCACACCATCATTTTTTATGCTTCTCCTGGTCCTGTTGCTCTTGAAAAAGATGCGCTCGTGTGGCCGTCGGTCTTCTGCAGCTCGTGCTCCCTGGTCCTGCGCTCTTCATGTATCTTAGAGCTCGGCCTCGAGCTTCGTTTTGGTCAGAACTTTTCGCGCATCCTTTTCCGTGGCGAGAAGACCACCACTCCTTCAGAAAGGCTTGCTCAGGACGATTTTGGTGGGAACATTGACCCTCCTCCGTCGCTTGATGCGCTTGGATTGAAGATCCATGGACTCTTTCGCCACCGAGATGGTCCACAAGCGCTGGCGCGACCCGTTAACATCGGCCTCCGCCGCAATGATGGCACTTCTCCTGCACGAAGAAGTCAACGAGTTTCCAGTCAAGACCGCCAGCGCGCCGGGAAACTTTCCTGCGGAGCTCCTCTCCGAGCCATGGCACCCGAGCTGCCGCCGGAGTCGCGCACGCGTCCGCCATCGCGCGGTCCTTCGGCGCGTTGGTCCCCGAAGTTCATGATTTTTTATCGTCTATTTCAAACTTTTTTTTTTAAAAAAAATCTCGATCTTGTATTCGGACATCCATCTGAGACATCTTATAAACTGGCCTAGTACGTAGTACAGTAGGCCTAGTAGTACAGTACTTCATCGTCAAAGGCGAAAATGCAGCGCGCGGACGCGGCGCGCACGCTGGAGGAGCTCGAAGTCGCGTACTACGCCGGTCTCGAGGGCTGGTCGGTGGCGACGACCGGCGCGAGTGGCGTCGTGGTCGAGCACGTGCGCGGCGCGCCTTTTGTGCGATACAAGACGGAGAACGGCGAGGAGAAGCTGCTCAGACCTCGGCAGGTGCTGCCTGCTCTCATTGCTTGGCAGCGTGAGCATGGTGTAGTAACCAGGGGAAAGTCCGTGCCGGAGGACGTGACCAAGCTCGCTGTGATGCTCTTTAAAGCTGCCCAGCGTCTCCAGTCAATCCGGGACCCCGTGGCAGCGTGGCGGGAAAAACGAAATGCAAAGCGCGAAGCTTTGCAAGAAAAGCGCCGCAAGTGCATGGGCGACATCGGCGACCACCGCGTGCAACTGGACAGCTTCGATCGGCAGGCTGCTTATCTGGACAAAATCGAAACAGAAGAGGAAGAAATCGCCACCGCCCTCGAGTCCCATGAGCTGCATGACACTCTGCAACCTTTCGTGACGATGACGACCCTCGTGACCTACTTCAGAGATGAGCTTGGCATGCCCATCACAAGGCAATCTGTTTATCGCAGGCTTGCCGGCCCTGTCAGGGAGCAGAGGGGAGGTCCCACGTCTCTCAGCAAGGCACAGGAGGATGATCTGTCCAAACATATTGTCCTCATGGCGAAGCGCGGACAAGTCCTCTCGCAGAAGGATGTCCGCATGCTGGCAGCCGAGCTCAAGCATGACATGGAAGGCGTCGAGATGATGAGCATGAACTGGTACAAGACGTTCCTCAAGCGTACCGGAGGAAAGTTCAATCTCCGGACCATTGCAGTTTCCACTTTATCGACGACGTGCATAGCAAACTTCAACACCGTCTATCTCAACTGGTGGTACGATGCGACAAAGTCGAGTCTCAAGGGTCTCGGCGTCGTTGAAGATCCCGGTACCATCACTGATGGCGACAATGACGACGCTGGAGGTGAGGTGGTATGGCTCTTCCCCGAGCGTGTGCTCGTGATTGACGAGACGCACGTTGTATCTCGTGAGTCGTCGCAGTCGAGGAAGCCTGCAATGAAGGACTACGCTCCGGCAGATCTACAGGCGAGTATGCAGCGTATGCGAACTGTGGCACCCAAGGATGAAGACACGCATGTCACTCTGCTCACTGGTATGAACCTCAGCTACGAGACGTGCCCTCCACTCTGGATTCTCAGCAACGAGGGCCCACGCAAAGCAGCGCAAGAGAGGATGAATGAAATCATCTCGGAGTACTGCACGTCCAGCCAGCTCGGCAAGTTTAATGGGCGCGAGTATCCTGGGTCTGATCTTGCGTGGTCCACGAACGGAAGTATGACCAAAGACAACTTCCTGCCCAGTATTCTGAAGATGCTCGAGCCTGTGTTCCCGGATATGTCGGACATTGATCCATCCAAGCGCGTCATTCTCTTCATGGACGGTCGTTCTAGCTTTCAACATAACGAGGCGATGTCCGAGCTTGCGCAGCGCGGCGTCTACCTGCATTATTGGCTGCCTCGCACTACGTCACAGGGTCAAGCGTCCGACGTCGATCTTTTCGGTCCGCTGAAGGCTAGGGCGTTCAAAAACAGAGAGACTGCGCGAGCCGCCCTGAGCAAGGACGAATCTCTGGACCAGTTCGCGCAGATCAAGGCATGCGCGCAAGCGCTTGCTGTCGCGGCACGGCCTGCGAGACACCGTAGATCATTGCGCGCGACGGGTATCCGACCATTTACGAGGAAGGCCCATCTGAATAATCCCGCTATTGCGATCGGCGACGTGCGACACGAGGAGTTTACGCTTCCTCTTGGTAGCCCAAGCCTGCTTAAGTACATTCAGGACTACGATTCGGGTGAGAGGACCCTGCCTGCAGGTGCCGCACCCCAGCCAGTTCGCCCACCGCCCGACAACGACATCGATCGGGCAACGACGGCCGGGACACGTGATCGTGATGGTGGTCCAGGCGACCCGGTGGTGTCGATTGAGGGATCATCTGGTGGACCGACCACGACAGTTGCGCCGGGCTCGGCGCAGCCGGCTGACTCTGCCACTGAACTGGAGTCTGCGCCTGATCCTCCCGCCGCGTTTCCACCGCCACCAATAGGAACTGTTCGATCTGATAGCTCGGCGCCAAGGTCGCCCGCTGACAATGGTGCGACGCCATCGCCAGGGTCGCGTCTTTCGCCATCGTCTGGCGTTTCTGCGAACTCTGCCGCGGGTTCAGGATCGACAGCGAGGTCGGCCTTCTCGAATGTCAGTGACTCTGTGCGGTTTACAGGCTTGCACCTTGGCCGCGCATCAGCTTTTGCGGCCACCGCGAGCGCAGCGGAGGTTGAGGATAAGCAAGCAGAGCTGATCGCGCACTTTTCCGAGCAGGAAGCAATGGTGCAAGCCAAGGTAGCTTATGCCCAGAATCGCATGCGCAATGACCTGGCAAGGGTGCGCAGAGTACGACACCCTGATGCCCTGCGTGCGAGGCGAGCTAAGGCAGTCAGTGAAGCTCGCCAAGAGGAACTCAAGCAGCTCCAGTCCCTCCAAGAGCAAAAGATCATTCTGGAAGCCAAGATACAGGCGCTCCAAATGACTATGGAGGCTCGACTGGCTGCGATAGAGGATCAAGTAGCAGCCGAACAAGAAGAATTCACGCAACGAACGGAACTCGACCTGATGCTCAGATGGGAGAATCGCGCGAACAAGCTGCGGCGAGAGAGAGACTTTTGCCGCAACGTGCGCGCGGAATTGGAGACCTGTCGCGAAGACGAGCGGAGGAAGGTAGTCTCTCGGGCCTATGGGATCTTCGAGTCGACGTCCTGGGCCCATCGTGACGAATTTGGTATTACACGAGAAAAGATCACGGCTCGGGATGGCGAGTACAGCTCGGAAGCAAGTGCGCGTTTGCGGGCACGAGACAATCAGGCTGTCGAGACGCCCGTACGCGCAAGCGCTGGCATCAGCCAGGCTTCGGCCGCAAGATCCAGCGCGAGCACGAGCCAGGTTCAACCCGCGGATTCGAGCAGCAGTTCCTCCAGCAAGCGCCCTCTCCCGCCAGACTCAGCCGCGAGCTCGACGGATCGCCCTGCCAGCGCGAAGCGCCCTCGACAAACGTCGGTGAACGCAGCACCGTTTTCGAATATCTCTGAAGCGAGAGGAGAATTGCGCCGTCTCCTCGAGCAAAAGGTGCCACCGATCGGTCAGTCAAAGGAGGTTCTTCGAGTCATCAAGAGTCTCCTTCGGAAGGCTAAAGACCCAACGTGGCGGCAGTGCGTGCACGTTGGGAACACCTTTGGGATTGAATTCCTATCCGGGGCGACCCGCATTCTGGATAGCTTGGATACGCTGGACGCTGACTTGGCCTAAATTTGTAAATACGTTCACCGTTCACTTCACAGACGCTTCTAATCGATCACGTTCGTACGTAATATCGAGCACGGACGTCTCAGGCTGCCAATCCGCCGCAAAGCGCTGCAAGCCATCCAAGATGCTACAAAGTGCCGCAAAACCGATGCCACCCAGCTCGCTCAGCCTTGAATCAAGAGCTCTGCCAATGCTACAAGGTTTCGTGCCGACGATTTTGGGGGACCTGCACGACATCTGCACTGCAGCGAAACCTTGCGTTGCGCAGACCGCGGCGTCGAACCGGACCGCGGCGTCGAACCGCGTCGCGTTGCGCAGACCGCGGCCGAGCCGGCCGAGCGAGTGGGACGACGTGAGATCGACGTCGTTGGGCGGTTGGGCGTCGTTGGGCCGCCGCGCGTCGGGCGCCTGCAAGCCTTCACCGTGGCTGCGTGTGGCACTGGCACTTCACTGCAAGTTGCGCCCTCCTTGACTTAGCGCGGCATGGGCGAAGGGTGGGAGAGGGCATCGATCGATCGTCCCACTCCACGCCGGCCATAGTACATATCAAGAGGCCCAGGAGACACGGTTGCGCTCGCGCTCGTGGTCGTGCTCGCGCTTGTCTCGCCCTCGCGCTCGTGCGCTGGGCTCGGGCTCGGGCCTGAGCTCGCGTCGACACCGGGTACACGATGATGTCCTCGGACTCCCGCTGCTCCTGGGTGGCATGTCGCCTCGCGATCGTGCTCTTGTTTGCCTTGGCGACTGATCTTATCTTGAGTCTTCGCGACGAAGACGGCACGATATTTGCGCTTCCCACTAGCAGTGAAACTCGCGCGGGGCCCTTGAAGAACACCAGCGGCGACGTTCATCTGAGGGCCGCACAGCGCGCCTCTTACGCTGACCCAGAGTATCGGGTGCAGCATGCCATTTGGTTCGAGAAAGCCAAGCAAACTTGGCATGAGCTACAGAAATCCTTCCGCTTCGCAGAGATTTCGCCCGTCTGGGAGAGTAACCGCGTGCCTGCGCCCTTCAGCACGAAGAAATGCTTTTCGATCTGCGACAAACACGAGTTTATCTGCGCTGACACCCTCGAAGAATACGTCGACCGGACCTCGTCGAGAAACCCATTCATCTCGACGCCCAGCTGCCGCCATCGCAAACCTTTGCCCTTTTACGCCACGATCGGGTACTCGCAGGCAGGGTCCACTTATTTCACGGATGTACTCAATTTTCACGACAATGTCACCAATGCCTGCAAAAAGGAGATCCACTTCTTCGACCGCAATATGGTGCGCTATGCGGGCGAGAAAGCCACTGCCAACAACACGATCTTCAAGACCAACGCATACTTTCGCTGTTTGAACGTCCCGTATGTGAAACAGCCCCGTCTTATCGAGGGAGGTGTTGTAGGCGACAATACCGTCAAGAATATTTACGTGGACGCCTTTGTCCCCCTGTGGTTCAGGGCTATCAACCCGAAAGTCAAGCTTTTCGTCCTTCTTCGGAATCCGGCCAAACGGACGTTTTCGCGCTACACCATGATCGGCGGCGGCGTCTTCTGCACTAAATTTCTCGACGACGATGTCTGCACCAACAACTTCCCCGCCTACGTACCTGCCATGATCGACTTCATCCGTAAAGAGTGCCCAGACCTGATGCCCACGGGCGATCCCAGCGCCGCATACTCGTGCGCCACCGGAGGCGCCAAGGATGAGGACATCGACACCATCGTCTCCTCCATGTACTATCACCACCTACGCCATTGGCTCAACTTCTTCCCAGCAAGCCAGTTTCTCGTCTTCGAGTCCGCCAAGGTCTTTGCGAACCCACGCCGTGAGGTGAATCGTGCGTACGAGTTTCTCGGCCTACCCATAATGGACGAGCAAATCTTTGCCCAGACGCAAGCTGTTGTGAAGGCGCATCGATACAGCCACGCCAAGAGTGTAAAACCCCCGCAGGGTACCATGGACGTGCTTGACGAGTTTTACCGGCCCTACCTCGACGAACTCAAGGTCCTCGTGCGGGAAGAATTTGGCATCCCGGATCTCTCCCTCGTTTAGCTAGGAAACCAACACAGGTGTCTGCTAATGGTATCCTGCGGCGAAAGCCCTCCGCAAGTAGAGCTTCGTTCTGAAAAGCGCCGGCAGTCTACGCGGAAGCTTTCTGCAGTAGACAGCGGCATCGGAAACACTACGGAAGCGCTGTATGCGACTGAGAAGATCACGCTCATCATTCTCACGGCGACCAACAACGGCGGCCCGGTCGAGACGGAAGACGCGTGTGGCAGTCGCAACACACCCTTTCGCGGTGGCAAGCACGTCCTGCTCGAGGGCGGCGTACACGGCACTGCGCTTCTCGCAGGATACGGAATCCAGCACGAAGGGTCCTATGATGGGCTCATGCACATTGTGGACTGCTATGCGACGCCTGCTGATGTGGCCGGGTACTCGCTCAAGGGCGGCCGCCCGCTTGATTGGGGCCCGTATTGGTTGATCGAGGCTCAGTGCTGCGGAAGGCGACGTGACACTCAGCCCGATTCCGCGTACATCGGTGGTCCTGAGCAACGTCTCGCAATGCGGGCGCGGCTTTTGGCATGGTGACGATCGACGATGACGAGGGCACACCGCCGATCTCTGGGCTTCCCGGATACCTGGTCTAGCATCGATGACCACAGCGCCCACGAGGACGACACGCCGGCGCTGGCCCTTGCTGTGGCGCCTTGTCACGAGGAGGGCTTTTGCCTCTTCGAGCTGACTCCGGATCCCGAGGATCGGCAGGATCTTGCGACCAATTCCAAGTACGCTGGCACGCTTGGCATGCCCAAGTACGATGAAATCGTGGGCGACACGTGGTGGCCGTGGTGCGAGCGCGAGGACGCTGCGCCAGAGCCCAAGCTCGCTCTGTTTTGAGGCGTCCCGCAGCGGAACGAGATCCGAACATCGCGACTCTCGGCACACAGCAAGCTCTAAAAGCGAAATTATACTCAGCAGCGCGCAGTCAGCCAGCCCTTTCTGTTAGCTCGGACAGCGTCCGGTGCATGTTATTTCTTCACCCTTGCTCCTCGCCGTGCAGCCACTTACACCCCGACTAGCAGCTTCTGGGGCTCGGCCCGACGCGACTGCACAGGTTTCCACGAGGCTACGCTACGAGCGCAAAGTAGGCCTTCGTGCCATTTCCGAAGTTCACGGTCACCGGTGACGGTGTGGTAAAGAATCGCTCGCGCGTCTCAATTTGGCTTTGGGCAGGCTGCCAAATCGAGTGGGGGTGACCCGGAAGTACGTACGTGCCCGTGCAGGCCTACTGTGCGTGCGCAATGCTACGCACGTATGCATGCATGATGGTGGTGCTCGCGACCGAGCTCTGCCTCCGGCTCTCCCTAGGTAAGATCGATGGCGTCTTCTCCACCTCGTTTTGGAGAGGAGGCACAATCAAGCGACACCACTTCCGTCGTCTTTTCCTTGGCCTCCTGTCGCTGCGAGTCCTGTTTCCTTGGCCGCTTTTGACGTTCTGCTGTGACTTTTCCTTCAAGTCTTCGATGAGAGGAAGAACTCGATGAAGACGACGCCGCCTTGAGCGTATCTTCCTTCGGCCGGTGCAGTGCTAATGACGCTTCTCTACCGCGAGCTACAACATTTGCGGCCTGAGGTGACGAAGGCGAGGCCGCTAATGGGCGTTGGCGGCTTACCACCGGGTCCCTGGGCACCGCACCGGCCCGGCGCATCGCTGCTTCCGCAGCAGCATCCCGCCGTCCTTGGGCAGACATCCTCGAAGACGACGACGACGAAGATGACGACGACGACGATTTCGCTGTCGCACTCGTTCTCCCTCGCCGCGACGGTGTCGACGATGCCGCGCCGCCGCCGCCGCCAAGGCGCTTGCCGCGGCCCGAGAACGGCACAACGCCGGGTTTGCGTGTCGTCGTCTTGGGCTCCTCTTCTTCGTGCGAGAACTCCCACTGGTGCTGCAGCTCGTCCTTGTACGGGCTGCGCTCGCGGCGCAGCGCCGGCGTCTCCGTCGTCAGCTTCCGCGCCCGCCCGCCCGCGCCCGCGCGGCGCCCGCGCCGGGGCCCGCGCGCGGCG
>KQ758850.1:17909471-17929331 GCA_001462505.1 Aurantiochytrium sp. T66 | reverse complement strand
CCATCTTCGAGGAGATGTGCGTCGAGTTCGCCGCCAGTCTCGTCGCCAGGCGCGCCAGGCGCACCGAGGCGATGGACCGCGGCGCCAACGACAACGACCGGGCCTACAGCGACTACTGGCCCGTCTTCGACGCCGATGCGTTCGACGACGAAGTCGAGGCGGCGTGCACGAAGACGCACCGTCTGGACTCGGGAATGCGCAAGTCCACGGGCTTCCATGACCTCACCACGCTCCGGCAGTGGCCTGTCTCCAAGAAGCAGATGGACCCCGTGACCTCGCAGGACCGTCGCTCGCGCCCGCGCGCCACCAGCACGGACAGCGGCCTTTCCGACACGAGCGAAGCCGAAGTAGGCTCGGGCTGGCTGCTCGCCTATGATAGCACCGACACGGACGAGGAGTCCTCCGTCTCGGACCTGTACGGCGCCGACCAGCACGACTCCTCCGACGAGGAGGTTGAGGAGGAGGACACCTCGTGCATGGGCGAGAGCGTCGGCTCGGACGAAACCGAGGAAAATGAAGAGGAGGACCAGCAGTGCGACTCCCACTCTGTCGACGACGAGGCGGAGATCCTGGCGGCCTCCAACCCCGAGGACGAGTCCCAGGAAGCCGAGACGACCCTTGCCGAGCGCGCCGAGGGCATCAACCCTCGCGCGCCGGCTGACTCGGACACTGCCTCGGACCGCGAGCTCTACAGAAAGCACGACGCTCGCACCGACTCTGTGCGCTCGGACCGCGCCCGCTCGGACCGCGCTCGCTCGGATCGCGCCCGCTCGGACCGCGCCCGCTCGGACCGCGTGCGCCATGCCCACGACCAGACGTTTGTCTTTTAATAAATAGACGACGCCCGCCAGCCTGCTTAAAAATACGCAGCGGCAGCCCTTCGCACCGCGATTGGGGGACAAACCGACACCTTCGATACCTCGCCCTACACTCAGTCGATGCATCCTCGTACATACTTACCACCGCCTTCGTATCCTTTCTGATACGGAGTTCTTCGGACCATGGACGGACGTACAGACTTGTACATACTAACTGCAGACACGTACGCATCAATCGTACACTACCCGGGACGCAATCCTATGCCCAGCCCCCTAATTTATGCTCATCAATCAAGAAGCGAATTTTTGTTATACTCATGATGATCAGTCGCGAAGTTGAGAGCGCCTCTGCCCCAGGTTGAGAGCGCTTTGACACGTTCTTGAGTCATTGCATGCAAGCCCGGAAGCGCGTTCAACCCGTCCGTCCTCTTCTTCAAATAATGAAGTGAGCCAGCGGCAGCAAGCTACGAGTCGACCTCGAGGGGCGCCAGGCCGTACTGCGCCGCTACGTCTGCAAAAGAGCGCTCCGTCACCTCCTCCAAGTAGGTCTCGAGGCAGTGTGAGTTGTGCGCAAGAGCGCGCCGCGGCGGGGGCCGCAGGTGGACCTCGCGGCCCCGGGAGGCGTCCTTGGCGACTCCGTCCGGCCCAAGCACCACCGCCCCGAGTTGCTGACGTGCAACATCGTGCGCGAGCGCCGACCGCAGAGTGGCCCGCAACGCGGTAACGTTGGCTTCGGAATGCAAGTCTGCGGCCGCTGGAGTCGCTGACGCCACGGAGCGTACGCTGTCTCGATCGGAGTTTTCCCGGTCGCTTTCGCCTGCCTCATCGTCCTGACCCGGGGCGGCGTCGCCGTACTTCGAGACGAGCGAAGACGCCCGCGCCCGCCGTCTCCCGCGGAACGAGGACGTCAAGCGCGTCCACATTGACGTCGAGCTCGCGTCGAACGACTGAGAGCGTTGCGGCATGCGCGTCGTTTTGCCAAGGTCGACATCGGCCGGCGGTGGCAGAGGGCCCCGCCCTGGTGTCGGGATGTCGACCTCGTTGCCAGCGGCCTCGTCGAGCGCGGGGTTTGCGAGGCCACGGGCGGAACGGATCACGGAGCGCGCGGCGGCGTCGGCGTCGTCGCAAAATGCCTGCAGCGTCTGCGTCTGCAGCGTCTCGCACAGCGCGCGCTCCATACGCTCGAGACCGTACGGGTCGAGATGACCGGAGGGCACTTCGGCGCTGGCCTGGAGCGAGACGAGGAGCCGCGCGAAGACGATACCCTGCGATGCCACGACGGCGAGCACGCGGGGCTCGAGGGTGCAGTCGGACCCAGGCCTCTGTGCCAGGAATGTCGCCATGCGCGCCCCCGTGGAACGGTCCACGGCGGCGTACAATGGAAGCACGCGGCGCGCAAGCGTGGTGGCGTCGAGCAGGCCGCCTTCCGCGAGGAGCGCGCGGTAGACGTCGTGGACGTCGTCAGCGCACAGTGAAGCATGCACAAGAGCGCCTCGCGCGATGGCGAGGCTACCGACGGCCAGGCAGAGGTCCGTGTCGTCCAGGGTCTCGTTATAGGGTTCGAGCTGCTGCTCGACCTCGTCCATTGTTTGCTCGATCCGGGCCCGGGCGGCGGCGTGGCCGAGCGATGCGACGCTCGGCGCCTCAAAGACGGCATCCGCGTGGGCCCGGCTGAGCACCGTAAAGATGCGGTCCGCGAGCGGCCGATAGAGCGCGAGCGGGTGGAAAAAGGGTACCATGGGGTCGAAGACGAGCGGGGTGATGATGGCCCGAACGCGCGCCGCGCGATTGGCCCAGTGGGCAGGTGGACCGAGGCGCGCAAGGAGCGTGTCGCGGGCGTCTTGCGCGGCGCTCTTGAGCAGCATGGCAAAGTGCGCGTCGGCGGCGAGGGCGCTGCGCACGGCGAGGGTCAGGTCGCGGTCGATCGCGCAGAATGCCGCCACCACGTCGTCCTTGACGATGACATGGGCGCAGTCGGCGCGGCGCGTCGTGCCGAGGTGCCGTAGTCTGGCCGCATCCGCAGCGCTCTGGCCGAGATCCGGGCCCCTATCGTGGCGCTGCCTGGCGCCCAGGTTGAGCGCAAGCAGGTCGAGGAGCTCCTGGGCTTCCTGCTGCGCGCCCTGGAGCATGCGCGGTGACCCCGTCACGACGGCGTACTCCCTCGAGTCCGGCGTCGCCACGAGCACCCAGTCCATGCCCGCGTCCCGCGCGTCCTCCTCACCGCGCTGGGCCGCGCCGCCCGTTGGGAGCTCCGCCATCATCGATGATCTTCGTGCCTGGGCGACCCGGAAAACGCTGGCAGCGCCGCGCAGGGCTCGCCTGGCGGGCGGCGCGAAGTCGCGCACGGCGCGAGCGGCGCTGGTGGGGCCGCGGACGTCCGCGGATTCCGGATTAGTCAGCCTGGGCCGCAACTTGAACTTGAACTTCAACGCGGACAACGCCGACAACGCCGACAACGCCGACAACGGGTCTGCAGAACGCAGAACTCGCGATTTGGGGTTCCGCTCGGTTAGGTTAGGTTAGGTTGGGTTCCGGCGTTGATTCTCTCTCGACTTGGGCCCAATCCTCGGTCGTCCGCTCGCTGCGACCAACCAGCCAGCACGCGCGCCTCGGACGCCGCACGCGCGCGCGCGCGCACGCCTGCCCGCCTGCTCGCCCGCTCGCCCGCCCCGCACGCCGCCGCTCCGGGAGCGCCGGCGCGCGGAGCACCATGCAGGATGACGGGCTCATGAGCAGGTTCGAGCCGTGGTACGCAGAGCTGGACGTGCAGGCGCCGACGAAGGAGGACGAGCTGCGCACGGCGGAGCTGCAGGCGTTCATCGACGGGGCGGCGCCGCTGGAGACCAAGGAGCAGCAGCTCGTGCGGCGCACGCTGCTCGAGAACCTGCGCGACATGCTCAACGCCTGGGTGCTGAGCAAGCTGGAGGAGAAGCACGTCCTGGTGGAGCTCGAGGAGGGCGAGCTCGCCGGGCGCGTATTCGTGTCGGGGTCGTACCGGCTGGGCGTGAACACGCGCGGGTCGGATATCGACACCATCTGCACGATCCCGATGGCGCTCTCGCGCGACGAGTTCTTCTCCGAGGAGGACGGCATGGTCAAGCTCTTGCGCGCGCGGCCAGAGGTCTCTTACGTAAACCCGGTGACGGGCGCGCGCGTCCCGATCGTCGAGGTCGTGTGGAACGACATCGAGCTGGACGTGCTGTGCGCGGTGATCCAGCGCCCGCGCGTGCCGCAGCGGCCCGAGGACCTCCTGGACGACCAGATCCTGGTGGGCATGGACGAGGTCAGCCAGATCACGCTCAACGGGCCGAGAGTGACGGAGCTCATCTCCAAGCTCGTGCCCAAGGCGAACCCGTACAAGCTCGTTCTGCGCTGCGTGCGGCACTGGGCCAAGCAGCGGGGCGTGTACTCGAACAAGATCGGCTTTCTGGGCGGCGTGAACTGGGCCATTCTGGTGGCCTTTGTGTGCCAGGTGTACCCCGCCGCGGCGCCGAGCCGCTTGCTGTACGAGTTCTTTGAACTGTACAAGGTTTGGAAATGGCCGACGGAGATCCGGCTCTGCCACCCGTACGAGGTGGAGGGCATGAACGCGGACCAGTGGGAACACCGCCCGGGGGAGCTCATGCCCATCATCACGCCGGCGTATCCGTGCATGAACTCGTCGTACACGGTGTCCAAGTACACGCTGCGCATCATGACGGAGGAGTTTGTGCGGGGCGCCAAACTCTGCAAGAGCGTGCGCCTGCCAGGCCCGGAGAGCGAGGGCGTGGCGGGCACGGGCAAGATCTGGGCGCCCGTATTTCGCCGCACAGACTTTTTCGTGCGGTTCGGAACGTACTTTGTCATCAAGGCTACGGCGCCCTCGGACGACCAGCTGAACCGCTGGAGCGGCTGGATCGAGGCACGCACGCGCAAACTGCTCGAGGAGCTCGACCGCCACGCCATGGAGCACGTCTACCCGTTTCCGAAAAAGTTCTCGCACGCCGACGTGAGTGTGCCGTTCGACCCCTCGCACGCGTTCAAGACGAAAAAGGAGATCAAGGAGGAAGACGAGGCCAAGGACGAGGGCGAGGAAGGAAAAGAGGAAACGAAAAGCAGCGGCAAGGATGCCGAGCAAGGAGACGAGGCCGCCGACCCCGGGGACGAGGAGGAGGCGGAGACGGCCTCGTATTGGTACGTGGGCCTGAAGCCGCACCCGATCAACTCTGTGCGGCACGGGCCCAAGGTCGACCTCTCGATGGCCGCGGCGGCCTGGATCAAGATCATCAAGCTCTGGGACGGCTTTGAGCCTGGCATGGACCTTACGACCATGCTGTGCAAGTGGAAGCAGCTCCCGGATGACCCGGACCTGTTTCCTGATGGGAAGGAGGCGACCAAGTCGGAGCACAAGCAGATTATGGAGCGGGTGAAACGGGAAAACGCGTGGCTGCGGAGGACCGTGCTCGAGGCGAACGGCGGCGGCGCCGACGCCAACGTGGCCGAGGTCACGCAGTCTGCCAAGCCGGCGGTCGCGCCCAAGGCCGAGATGGAGGCCGAGGCGGCCGTCAAGAGCGAGGCGGCTGCGGCTGTCAAGAGCGAGGCCGCCGCCAAGGGCGATGATGAGGGCGATAAAGAGGACGCCGCTGCGGGGACGCTCGACGAGGACGAGGACGACGACGGCGAACGCCGCGCGAACGTGCAGCGAATGCAGGATTTGCTCGGCAAGCGCGTGCGTGAGGGCCAAGAGGCCCAAGCGGCCAAGGAGGCTATGAAGCGCGCCAAGCTCATCTCTGGCAACAACTTTTATGACCTGCCCGTCGTTGACGGCATCAATACGCGCGCCCGGTTCTCGCTCGTCTAGGAATAGAGTTCCGGCCTGTAGTGACTCTTTCATGAACAAACCCTTTTTTGCTGTGTAGTAGTACCAGGGTTGCACGTACCCGTACGCAGGCCGTCGGGCCTCGCGTCTGTTGGCGGCGCGGCACTACGGCGCTGCGGCACTGCGGCATTGACACTTGATTGATGGTTGTGCTCTCTTGGAGGGTCGTCTAGGACGACCTTGTCGAGGCTGACCGTTTTACAGGAGAGGGCCACCCAACCGACCGACTTCCCGGCCCGCATGCACGCCCGAGAGATGCTCCCGACAGGACAGACGTACGGACAGACTCGGTCGCTTGCCGGACGTGCGGAGCTTGACCCGGCCTCACTGTCGAGCAAGCAGAATCTATGTCTCCTGGTTGCCGAGGTCGGCAAATTTCGCGGGCAGACTCAACTCAATTCCGGGGCTCGACTCCGAACGCGCACGCACACCCTCGCACGGATCGTGACTGCAAGCAGGGAAAGAAAGAGATGGCGTCGGTCGGTTGGTCTGTCCGTCGACTCGACTCGACGGATCCTTGGTCGGTTGGTCCATCCGTCTCTGGGCCCAAACCCGACTACTATCCTCTGACAGCCAGCCACGCGCGTACGTGCGTACAGCAATTCGCTTACGTAAGCGCGGCGCCGGCGTATCCTTGCGGCGGCTTCTGATTTACCTACAATGTAAGTAAAAAGGTGTGTGCTCCCAGGATGATCAACCAGCGTGGTTCGCTTTTTTGCTGTGTATACAGTGGCCGCAGAGTTCCGTTCCAGGGATTTTGCGCGCGTCGGCGGCGGCTCGCTTGGCGCGCCCAAGCAAGCAAGCATAAGCAAGCAAGCATAAGCAAGCAAGCATAAGCAAGCAAGCAAGCATAAGCAAGCAAGCAAGCAAGCAAGCAAGCAAGCAAGCAAGCAAGCCGGCACGTGGTGAGTGAGGTCCACAAGCACGCACGGCGCGCAGACAGAATCGCAAAGATAATTGCCCGCGGCGAGGGCGAGCCGGTCGCAGAGCGCAGCGTCGCCAGGTCGGGAGCTCGGGGGCGGGAGCGCAACGAGCGCAACGAGCGCAACGAGCGCAACGAGCGCGCGAGCAGGCAGCCTCGGAGCGGAGCGGAGCGGCGTGGCGAGGGAGGATGTACGCGTACTACAAGGCGATGCCGTCGGCGAACCCGCTGGTGACGGAGAAGATGCAGCAGCGCAAGACCCAGCAGCACAAGAAGAAGCTCAAGGCGATCAAGTGCTCCGTGGACAACACGCCGCCGCGGCACTGGAGGCAGCGGCCGAAGCGGAACCTGAAGAAGGAGCAGCTGATGCAGGAGCGCTGCGCGGCCATCGAGCGTGAGAACCGCATCTTGCTGGACAAGATGGCGACCATCATGCACGCCAAGAAACCCGCGACGCCGGGCGTGGGCGGGGACCCCGAGGGCGAGGAAGCGCACCTCGGCGCGGCGCGGAGCCTGAACGTTGAGTTCCGCGAGCGCGAGATGCGGCGCATCGCCACGCAGAACGTGCAGATTCTCAAGCGCATCCAGGCGAGCAAGCCGACGTACTCTGCGGTGCGCTGGGAGGAGGAGCGCCGGCGCAACGAGCACATCCTGCGCAACATGGTGCTCTACAAGGACTCGCTGCCCCTGCTGTCGCGGTCCGGCAGCCCGAAGCGGCGGCGGCCCCGGACGGGCCACCACGGCGGGGCTGCGGAGCACGTGGCCTCGTCGCCGGCGCTTCTCTCGGCGCGGCCGTCCACGGCGCCGCAAGCGATTGCGCCGGCGGCGACTCTGAGCTCGCGGAAACCATTGGCGGGCGCAGCAGGAGCAGCAGGAGACGGGGCGGGCGCTGGCGACGACATGGACGTCTCGGAATGAGTGAATGAATGAATGTAAACCACGGACAATGAACAACAACAACACGTATGGTCCCTCGAAGTCCTTGAAGCACTCAAGAAGTCTCCGGCCCGAAACTTGACGGTCCCCGGCCGGCCGGCTAATCGCTCTTGATTGTCGCCCCGCGATGATCCACCCACAAACCCGCCGCGTCCCCGCCGGCCGCCGAAAGCGGCGCGCGCGGGGCAGCACTGCTGCTTCTCTTGAGATCGGTGTACAAACAAACAGCCGGCTTGCCAAGCCAAACTTTCAAAGCTTGCAAAGCTGTGCGCGGGCGCGTGCGCCCTGCACGCGCGCAGCGCACGCGACGCGTCTCGGCCACGTGCCCTCAGCCAGCCAGCGCTACAGGCTAGCTAGCTCGCTCCTCTCTAGAAAGCTCTCGGTCCAGTCTGAGGCCCCCGGGCAGCCCAGCCTCGCCCAGCCCAGCAACCAGCCCAGGCACCAAGAATGAACGAAAATCGTGAGCCGCGGCCTTGCGTCTCGCGCCCTGATGCGCGCAGCTCAGGGCCTTCAAGTTGGGCAGTTGAGTTGAGTTGAGTTGGGCGGCGTGGCGTTGGCGTGGGCGTGGCGTTGGCGGCACGGCTTCCCCGTGGATCGCGGGCTTTCTTTTCATGGACGACTAGACTCTAGAGAGAGACAAGAGCAGCAGAGACTCGCGCCGCGACCCCGCGGAGGCCGCGGCGGCCCCTTTGCGGGGAGGTCGCGTGGCCGCGGGTCCGGGGTGCTGCGCGCGTCTTCGTCACGCGCCTCGGCCGGTCAGTCACTTTCTTCTTTCGGCAGAGCTATTCGCCGAGCACCCTCGCACTGGACCGAGCGCCGGAGTCTCCACTGGCGCGATTATCTTGTCTAATTGAAAATAAATCTAAATATAAACATTTTTATTTTTCATAAATTTTATCCAAGCCGCCCCGAGCCGCCCCGAGCGAGCCGCCGAGCCGCGCCCTTCGAGGTCGCATGATTGAATCCACGAGAGCTCGCTCGCCCCCTGGCAGCCAGGCCAGGCCTTGCTTCTTGCCTTGCTGCCTGACTCACTGTCGGACACACAACGATGTCTTGGGCGCTTGGCAATTTTGAGCGTGGACTGCCGCCGCCGTGGCCGCTCCAGGCAGGCGGGCAGGCTGGGACTGCGCGCAAGCGTCGCAACCGCTCCGCTCCGCTCCGGCTTGCCAAGTGCAAGCAAGCAAGGCCTAGAAACTTATAGCAAAAGGCTGGCTGGGGCGATCCGCACCCCGCCAGTGGGGACTCATGAGGACAGAATCGACAGATGACCACATGGCATGAGTCGAGTCATGACCACGGAGACTTGTCTCATGCCCTCGCAGTGAGCGCTCGACACGAGTACTACCGCGAGCCGCGACTGATCAGTCGACAGAGCAGGTCTCGGAGCACTGCCGGCGTGCCGAGTGCCTGCCAGAAGCGACGTCATCGGCTGGCCGTATCGATGCCTTCGACTTCAATCAAGTTTCAAGTTGCGAGCCCGGGTCGGGTCGCAAGATCGCATCAAGATCATCGCAACAGTTGCAACTGCAGTCGTCGAGCACTGACATGAAGGTCGGATCCAATCTCCGGTGCCTTCGTGAGGCATTTTCAGGCACTTCAATCGACCTCAATCATCAAGATCGATGACTGCAGGCTAGGGAAGAAGGCCTTCCAAATGGAGCACATCGATGGCGGCCTCAAGAGGTTACGTCCGGGGGTGTGGAGCCTGAGGGCTGCCTGTCTGGCACGTACCGATGCTCTGAAAAGCCTTGCCTCGCTCGGCCAGTCGGCGCCCGAGCAGCCAGGCAAGATCGTCGAGTAACCGAGCCGCCAGAATGAAGGCACCGAACGCAGGGAATCAGTTTTTTCGGCTGCAGCCAAAATCAATAACATACTTGTGCATTGCTCGCTCGACGTCGTCGACGACGAGCCTGTCCCGCGTGAAATGGCGGGGGCGATTGAAGTCTCAGTACGTACTACGTACATACGTGTGGTATGGCGGGTCTCGTCGTCGGTGCGCGAGGTTGAACGATGCAGTGCGCTCCCGCGTCATCATTCCCTGAGCGACATCATGCACATCATCAAGCAGCAAAGCAAAGATCCCTGCACTCCAACAAGACCGGGGCTCAGTCATCAGAGTCTCCGCGAGTGCAAAGCACAGCGGGCTGCCAGCTGGGCTGCCGCATTCCTCGGTCGGCCACAGCGGGGCACTGCAGTCCAACTGCCCGGGAATCCTCGCTTCGCTCCGCCGACCGCTGCGTCATCTCCTTGCCAAGTCCTTGGACCATGGCCGACGCGAGCGAGCGAGGTCCGAGTCCTGGACGGCAGCAGCGTCATTTGCAGCACACGCGGCGCAGCACCGGCGTCATCAGGATCGAAGTGCGAGCCCGGGAAGCCGTCAAGTTGCGATGCCTGCCTGCGAAACGTTGCGCCAACGAGCGACTCGGAGCGAGCGGTGCCTTGCAGTGCCTTGTTGCCTTGCACTGCTTGCCTGCCCTGCTTGTTCATCAGCGCCAGCCCGGTCGTGTCGTGTCGCGTCAGTCAGGCTTAGCGTGTCCCTTGGAATGAATGAATGCAACAAGTTCAACTTGGCTTGGAAAGCTTGCAAAGCTTGCTCTGCGGCAACGCCTGCGAGGGGAAATCTTCTGCGATCTTCTATTCAATTCATACAAAACGGCGCGTCACACCGGCGGGTTCCACACCGAGAAGCGGCGAGAACGCGGCGGAACGAGGCGCTGCACCTTGGCGCGCGGCGCGGAACGGTGGCGAACGGTGTATGGGAGCCTTCCGCCACGTGCCCCCCTTTGTAGTACGTGAGCGAGCAAAGCACGGCGCCAGCACCGGCTGGCTGGCCGGCTGGCTGGCTGCTGCCCACGTGCCGCTCCTCGCTTTCCCGACACCGCAGGGCCAGGTCGGGGGCAGCAAGCAAGCCAGGCGCAGCGGTGCGAGTCAGCCCCTGACTGAGCCTGATGCCTGATGAGGGAGGGCGAAGCCTGCCTGAATGAAATCCAAAATTCAAAATTCAAATTCAAATTCGAAGCCTTTTAGAATCTCCGAGCAGCCGATCTTCCATCTCGCTCTCGCTCCTGCTCGCCCTCCGGATCGACCGCGCGAGGTCCTAGACTCCTAGCCTCCTCGTTTGTTTAGGGAACGCGCGACGCCGCGGTTCAGGGCCTCGAGAAGAAGCAGCCGCGGCAGCCGCGGCTGCCGCGATGCAGCGCCGCGCACTGCAGCCTCTGTCTACCAGCCCGGCCGAGCGACGATCAATCAAGGTCGATAAGTCTCGCGCGCATTTTCATTTGCGTCCGGACAGGCCGAGCCTCTTGCCGTCCCAATCCCCCGTCGTGGACTTGCCTTGCTTGCCTTGGCGACCGCGAGAAAAGAGAGCGGCCTCGTGCCGCACGGCTTGGGCTTGGTGGTCTCGGCTTGGCTCGCAGACAGAGGCAGACAGAGGCGATGGCCGCGTCGCCCGGGGCCACCGGCCGGCGGCCGCGGCCCTCAGACGCCGCCCGTGCGTCCCCTCCAAAGGCGCTCTTTCTTCTTTTTCGAAGCTAAAGGGCCGCTGGAGAGGCGGGAAAAGAAAAGAAGGAAAAGAAAGCTTTTTTTTTAAACCAGGAAATTGGGGGGGATGTGAGGGGCGACCGCTAAAACAATATTGAAAAGAAAAAGGAAAAGAAGAAAAAAGAAAAGAAAACGATCGATCGATCGATCGAGCTCGATCTTCGGTCCGAGGAGACTGCCTGCCTGCCTCGTCCGTCAATCCGACAACTTCGACTCGACTGGACTCGCCTCGACCCCGGCCATTCGCGCGCGCAGCCAGCCAGCCAGCTTGCCATCCAGGCGGCAGCGCGCACGGCACGCAGCGCGCACGCGCGCCGCGTCGGTGGGTGACCGACCTGCAATCCCGCCCAGCAATCCCTCGATCGATCGATCCCAGCCCGGCCGCAAACTCGCAACGCCTCTCGCCATACGCTGCGAGCGTCACGTACATCCGCAGCCTGCCTGGCGACAGCTGCTGCAGCACATTGCCCTGCCCGCCGGCCGCCGAGCCTCGGGCGCAGCGTCCGTGAGCGGCCGCGGAGACTTTTCCTCGGTCCCCGACCGACCGATCGCTCGCTCGATCGATCGATTTCCAGCTTGCTTGCTTGCTTGCTTGCTTGCGAGCTCGCGATGCTCCGCGCGCCCAAGATGGAGGGCGAGCCCTTCTTCGCGGGCGAGGCCCTCGCTGACTTCACGTGGAGGGACGACGTCGACGTGCCGGGCCCCTTCGACGGCGCCGCGCACGACCACGGCGCCGCCGCGCAGCTGTTCGCCACCCTCCCGACGACGCAGTACCATACCCAGCAGCTCCCAACCGACTTTCAGAGCCACGCGGCCACCCTGATGGCGACGCCCGTCATGCAGCAGCAGCAGCAGCAGCAGCAGCAGTTCATGGGCCCGCTCGCGGCGCTCGATACCCAGGACATCATGCGGTCCCCGTACAGCGTCGACGACGACACCGCCAGCGAGCCCGTCTCGCCTTTCCTCGGCCCCGCCTTCACGCTGGACGGCGCCATTCACCAAAAGTGGCCCGACATCACCTCGGACGCGGCCGTTGCGCCCGCAATGGTGAAACAGGAGATCCTCCCGGCGATCCCAAGCGTCGAGACCGCGCACGTGCAGAGCGACATTTTTCTAGAGGATGCCGACGCCCACTGGTCTGCCGACATTCTCGATGCCTTTGCCCCCGCAGGACTCGGCGTCCTCAACACGCGTCGCACCGCTCCCGGGACCGCACCGCGCGAGGACGACGACAACGCCGCCGACGACGACGATGACAAAGAGATCTCGATCGCAGACCACCGCACCTCGTCCAGGCCACGCCGCGCTGCGGCCATGAAGCCCCGCCGGGTCATGCAGGAGCTCTCTATTGACAGCGAGGGCGAAGACGACGACGAAGACGACGAGGACTTTGGCGCCCGGCGCCGCGGAGCAAGCTCGCGCAAGCGGGCCCGCGCCAAGCGCAACGCCGTCAAGAAGCGCCGCCGCAGCTGCGCCAGTGACTGGAGCGCTTCCTCGCGCGGCGTCTCCGCCAGCGCCTTTGGGGCCGTCGATTCGCTCCCCATGCCCTCGTCGGCCAGCGCTGCCCACCTCGCGCTCGACGGCGCCGTTGACTCGGACCGCCAGGCGCAGATTGTACAGTTTCTCGAGCGCGTCCAGCAGTCCGGCGCCAATGCCGACGACGAAGACCTGCGCGACAGCGAGGCTGCCGCCTCCGGCGCCAACGCCAACGCCCCAAAGCGCAAATTCAAGTGCACGCATCCGGGGTGCCCCCGCACGTTTCTCTGGGAGTGGTCCATGAGGGAGCACGCCTCGAACCACATGCCCGAGAAGGAGCGCGTCCACAAGTGCACCTACTGTCCCAAGGCCTTCTTGTCCGTCGGCTGTCTCAAGTCGCACGTCCGTATTCACACGCGCAAGCCGTACTCGTACGTCTGCAAGGCGCCCGGCTGCCCCAAGAAGTACTGCACTTCGGAGGGCCTCCGCCTCCACACGCGCAACGTCCACGAGGCGGACAAGAGGTGGAAGTGCCCCTCCGAAGGCTGCACCAAGTCCTTCGTGCGCCAGAGCGACCTTCGACTCCACATCATCCGCATCCATTCCAAGGAGCGCCCCTACCCTTGCACCATGTTCGACTGCGAAAAGTCCTTCGCCTGCTACTCCGAACTGAAGCGCCACCTCTCCTCGCACAAGGACGCCAAGGGCGTCGACATTGCGTGCGCAAAGGCCGAGGCGTCGCACCAGGCCATTGTCGCCGCGCGTCGCTGATCGAAAGCGCCCCTGCAAGTCTCTGTGTAGACCCAGTGTAGTACTGCCTGATTTTGTCCCTTTGTCTGTCATCTCCAGTCCCTTGCGGCGGCAAAAGCCGCGCCTTCAGCGCTGCAGTATGTCCGCGAGCTGGTCTCTTCGGAAAAGATTGCGTGCGCGCGGTTGCAAAATTCGACGCCACGTCGATGACGGTCGACGTCAAAGCGGCTTCGACGTCAAGCCGCTCAAACCCAGTACGTAGGGCTCTCTAGGGATAGTGCCAGACTCGCGGACAACCACGCGGCCAAGACCAAATCGCTACTCTTGCTGCGTTCAACGCTTTCCAGCGCGCGGGCGCCTCAAAAATCGCTGGCGTCGTCGAGCACAATTCTAGGTTTCTTTTGCCGTCCGTCGGTCGTCCGTCCGGATGCCCGCGAATTGATCCCTACGATCGATGGACTCTCGCTCGTCAGCCAATGTGGGGCAACAGTATCCGGGTACCTGGGGCACTCGCACGTCATTATGGCGTCTCGAACAACATCCCGCATCTTTTCAAGCTTCGAGATCCGCGAATTCTGGTCTCCAGCTGGCTCGCCGCTCCGCTCTCGCACTGCTGCCGATCCTGTTGCCACTTCAGTCCTCATCGTCATCGTCACTCCAGGCGACCAGGCGCCCCGAACTGGCCCGAACTGGTCCGGCTTTAGCCCTAACACATCGGGCAGTCGTGCATGCACGATAGTATGGACGCATCCGAGTCCTGTACGTACGTACGTGCGTACGTTCTATACCAAATTTAGTAGCCGAGGAAGTACGTACCGCCTCGGGCCTCGGGGAGCGGCACCGCCAATCTTTCTTGGCATGAGTGTCATGTCGTTCGCTGCGATGCGCTCGCGAGGCGTCGGATCCGCGAGAACGGCCATACAAGCGACGTCCAAGCGACCTCGAGTGGCACCATGGCGCAATCATCAGCCGAAAAGAGTGGAGTGCCTTTCCACGGCTCGCCGGGCTCGGGCGGCGCGGCGCTCACAGGCGAGCGTGTGGTGACGCAGCTCGGCTCGTCGTTGGCGATCTAGGAAGGATACGTAGGCCTAGTACGTACGTACGTACGTACGTACGTACGTACGAACGTACGGTACTCAGTACGTGCGCACCACGGGTGTGGATTTCGAGGCTCACTCGGCCAGAAGCTGCACTATTTGCATCCGATCAGCCGACGACACGCGCATGCGAGAGGTACTACCATCGTGATGCGTGACTTGTGGCAATCAATCCATCGGCGACCGTCGAGTTCCAGCACGCCGGGGCCGATCATCGATGACCTGCCCGGGGCGCCCCGACGCCGAACCGCGCTCGAGTCGAGCAGACCGTGAACGAGCGAGGAGAAGACCAGCAGCTGGACCCGAGCGAGCCGTGAAAGCACCATGGAGATGAAGACGAGCCTGCAGATGAAGCTGCAAGGGATACGCAACCGCAAGGATGACACCCAGTGGGTCCTTCCCTCGGAGGACGCAGGCGTGGCCAGCGACCTCGAGATCCCGCTTCGCAGCACGGACTGCATGTACCTCCGGGCCCCGCACGTGCCCATCGGCTTCGCGATGCACGCGCTGCTCGACCGCGACGCCGTGCTCGCTGGGTTCCAGGAGGCCATCGACCGCTTCCCCGTCATGGCAGGCCGCCTGAAAAGGTTCGGCTCAGGCAGGCCTTACCGCATCGAGCTCGAGGGCTCGCGCGGAAGCCCCATCACCTTTCGCGCGCGCGACTGGAGCGCGCCCGAGTCCCAAGACACCCCGCGCGCGACGTCGTGGAACAAGTTCTTCTCCGCGCCCGTCAAGGACGAGCTCTTCGAGACCGACGGCGCCATCCCGCCCGTCATGGCCTACGTCACGTGGCTCCCCAAGTCCGAGCAGACCATTCTCACCGTGACCTTTGTGCACATCCTCATGGACGGGTCCGCCATGTCGCATTTCATCAACACGTGGTCCCACTTTGCCGGCGTGGCCGCAGGCATCGCGCCTCTCCCGGCCGAGGCCCCGCCGCTCCCGGACCTCGACCGCTCCTGCACCTTCAGAGAAGACCTCATGCAAGAGGTGCACGCCAACATCGCCAACGAGCAGGATGGCCGCATGTCGCATCTTCAAGTCGCCAACTTCCTTCCCACCTGGGCCCTCGTCCGCTTCACGGCGGTTCGCTCTGACTTCGTGCTCGACCTCGAAAAGGCCAAGGCGTGCAAGGACCGCGTTTCCGAAGAGCTCCCCGAAGGCGCCTGGGTCAGCACTTACGAGGTCACCATGGCCATGGTGCTCAAGGCGCTGCACCTCGCCGACTACGGCGCCTCTGCCGGCACGAAACCCATCGTCACACGCGCCATCGTCAACACGCGCGGTCGCGGAAACCTTGACTCCAAGTACTACGTGGGCAACGCACTGGCCTACGTCGCGCTGCGCATCGAGCCCGAGGACCACGACGCGCCTGGCACTTCTTGGCTCGCGCGGACGGCGCTCCAGATCCACGACCAGCTCCGCGCCAAGATGAAAGACAAGGACCTGCTCGATCGCGTGCACTACGTCTACGAGGACGGCGTCATGAACCGCAACGGCATGCGCAACATCGCCACCCGCCTCGCCTGGCTCAAGCCCTGGCTCATCAACGTCGTCACCAACGACTCCATCTGCAACTCCTGGCTCGGGTACAATTGGTTCGGGGTCAACTTTGGCGCAGAGGACGTCACGCCGTACCGCATGTACGTGCCCAAGTCCTTCTCGCAGCGCCGCATGAACTTTATCGCCCCGCGGTCCGAGACCGAGGTCATGCTTCGCATGCATATCCGCAAGTCCAAGCTCAAGCGCTTCATCCGCGCCCTCGAGCGATACGAGCTTCCCTTCGTACGTCTCGACGACGCCGCCGAGGACGCCGAAGAGGTCTCTGAGGAGGAGGGAGGCACGTTCATCCCCACGGCTCGAACTTCGTTCTCCAGGCTCGCAGGGCTCTGGAAGGGCGGCCAAGAAGAAGACTCCCCGGAACTCACCGCGCTTGCTGCGTCAGCCGAGTGACGCGAGCTCCCAGCCGCACCCGACCTAGCCTCACCCTCATGAGGGGTGACCGCTTCCTGACCATTTTTTACCTCTTCGTGATCCCTGACAATCATAACCATGGTAGTACATACACATAATATTATCTCCACCTCCCCAACCCTTTTACAGTTCAGATTCAGGCTGGGGAGTAAAAGCTGGCAGAGCGCAGACCATAGATAGAGACACGCCACACTCTTCGAACGAAAATAGAGGGCGTGGCGCTGAGGGTCGATCCATGGAATTATTGCACTTGCTCCTTCGAGCAGCCGAGCGTGGTGTCACACCGATGCACAGACCATCGAGTCACTGCACCCGCTGCAGTAAATGTACGACGGCACGGACTTGGCCCAATCGGACAAAATAACGTCCTGAATCAGGAACAAAATGTACAACGACATGGTCACTGCGGCCACGAGGCCATCGACGCGCCAACGCGCGCTCGTCCACAGAATCAGCAGGAGAACCACAAAGACCAGCAGAACCAAGAGAGAAGTCCCGATGTTCGAGGCCCCAATGTGCGTCGGATGTCCGCGAGCTGCATTCGCGACGAGCCACGCGAACGGCAGACTGACCAGCAGATCAAATAGGTTTCCCTTGATGGAGAGCTCCAGCGAGCGCGCGATAGAGGAACCCCGCTTGTCTCCCTCGGCCGTGGCGGCCCGAAGCACCGAGGAGATGATGTGCGAAGCGTTCAGGCCCAAGGCGAGCAGCGTCGACCCGAGCGAGGCCGAAGGCACCTTGAGCGTCAGCGAGATGGTCTCTGTTGCGAAGAGCAGACCCCACGAGAACAGGCCAAGCCAAAAGAGCGCCATGGTCAACCAAAGCACGCCGCCCCCGACAGTCAGCTCCTCGGCAGGCCCCGTACATACCACCGTCGTCATGTAAACAGGCAAGCGCACAGGCACGCCCAGCGCGTGCACGGCCTTCTCCATGAAAGAGGCTTCCTCGGTCCCGCTCGCTGGTCGCCACACGTGCACGTCCAGCGCCACGGTGCCCTTCCGGCCCCAGAGGTCCGTGGGCGACTCGGTTTCGTCGGACATAGCCTTGATGTTGCCTCGCCGAAGCGACTCGCGCACAAATGCCGTCGGGTCGCCCTTGCGACGCATCGCCGCGAAGGCGTCTCCACGCGCGGTCGGCGACCACGCCATGCACGCACGGTACCACTCGTTAAAATCCGTGCGCCCAATGCGCCCCTGCGCGTCGATCTCGAGCTTGTTGCGCGTTTTGCGCACCACTTGCTTACTTGGGTGGCATCCCAGAAGCTGCAGCACGGACTCGAGCTTCGCCACGCTTACTTCGCCCAATTCGTCTTCGTCGAGCAGGTCGAAGGCCGCGTTCATCTCGCGAATGAGCCGCGCCTCAACATGCGTGAACCACGCGATGAAATCATTTTCCGTCACGGTTTCACCATCCTTGGACATCGCCGCAAGCATCTCGTGCTCCACCGCGGTGCGAATCCTGAGGATATCACCTTCATGCATGTACCGAATGTCCTTGCCGATGATCTCTCGCTTGAAGTAGTGCACAAAGTCTTCGAGATCCTTCGTGGCAAATACATCGCTCTCAGATTGCTTGAGCGCTGCAAAGGCGACCTTCGGGTTTTTAGATTGCCGAATCACCAAGATCGCTGAGGCGCGCTGGTATTGCACCGACCCGGACGTGAGCGTGTTGCCAGCCAGCAGCTGCAGCACGCCCGCGGCGCGCGTCCTCTGCGCCACGGCGGCGTCCGAAGTGGCGCCAATTCTGCTCTGAGTGATTTTTTCCAGAATGCGGGCCGTCTTGTTTTTGGAGGCTTGCTGCCGCTTCACCTTGGCATAATCCTCGTTTTCTTCCAAGTGTTTCTTGGATCGCGACACCTGCCGCCCCTCAATGGCATCTCTGGCACAGAAGCACACCGAGATCACGTCGAAAGCGCGGACCGCGACGCCCTTGGCGCGGTGCTGGAATCGCATGAGCACCAAGTATGCGCCGTACAGACCGAGCATGCACAGGCCCTCCCACCAGGTTAGCACCCCGTACTCGATGGGCGCCAGGCGCTCGGGGCCGTCGAGCAGGCCTTGGTAACAACACTGAGTCTCTTGGCCGAGCCAGCACGCTTGGTCGCGCATCTCAACCGAGGCTTCCCAGGGCGTTGCGAGCGAGAACCAGAAGCCGCTCAACAGCGCGAGACCCACCACGTACACGGTCAAATCCCGGACCATCGCCCACCAGTAAATATACACCACTGCGTCCGTGCGGCTCTCGCGTGTAGTATACACCTCCGCGTCCGTGCGGCTCTCGCGTGTATTATACACCTCCGCGTCCGTGCGGCTCCCGCGTGTAAAGTAGCACACCGGGAGGATCATGAAGAAGTTCAGAGCCGCGGACCCTAGAACCAGGCCGACGCCCACCGCCGACGATTCCGTGCGCGACATGCCGAACACATTCAAAAAGAGGATGGGCACGCTGCAGCCGCCAATGGCGAGGAGGGCCGGGCTCGTGAGCGAGTCCGGCAGCCGCAGGCCCTGCGCCAGGCCGAGATGGACGCTGGGGAGCAGGATACGTTCAACCACAAAGGTCATGGCCCACATGAGGTAGCACAGGAAGATGAGCACGAAGAAAATGATGCCCTTGGGCGCCACCTCGACGCCCTGCAGAAGGGGGCCCATGATGCCGACCACGCAGGTCTCCTCGTCGTTCACGAGCGTGGCATTGTCAAAGGTGATAGCGTCTTGCGCCGCCGTTGCTTCGGGCCACAGCGCTAGCCAGGCCGCGGCGCAGGCCCCGGCGCTTGTCGCAGCCCACGGCAGGCCGCGCGGCGCCCTCGCCCGCAGCCTTCTGTTGTTCTTCGACGACCAAGCCGACATTGGCGACTTCGATTCCATTCCCGCCGCGCGGCGTCTCTCGCGCGCGCCTTCACGTCCTCCACGTTCTCCACGGCGCTCGCGGCGTACTTCGCCGACGACGTCCCCGAGCCAGGTCGTGCATCTCGGCCCCGCCCGGGTCTCATGCTCGGGGTTCCCGCGCCCCGCGGCGCCTCCCGCGGCGCGCGCAGGGGCGGCCGGCGTCGTCCTCGCGGGTTTCGTCGCGCGCGGGCGGAGTTCGCGCGCGGCGGCGACGGCGTCGGAGTCGGAGTCGCCGTCTCGGAGGTGGTTTTCTGCTTTCGAACCCAGGGATCGTGATGGCGATGCCCATGCCGGCGCCGCCCGCTCCCCGCGCGCGCGCTTGCGGCCCGCGGGCATGGCGGCGGGGCCAGGCGCGCGGCGCGGGCGGGCCTCCCCCGCCTCAGCGCTTGCGGCCCGGCGGGCAGGTGCCGGCGTCCTGGACGGACGGATGCCTTGCTGATGAAATACGGGGTTTCGACACGATCCGATCCGATCCGATCGCGCGCGAGGGCGCCACTCGCCGCGCTGCTACGGCGCAGCCGGGGCCGCGCGCGGGGAGAGGGCTTCGGCGCGGAGCGGCTCGGAGTCTGCCGCGAGCGGGGGCGCCAGGTGCTCGGTCCGCAAG
>KQ758850.1:17871190-17888998 GCA_001462505.1 Aurantiochytrium sp. T66 | reverse complement strand
AAGTTATTACGGGCGCGCGCCGCGAGCGCCCCCGAGGGCCTCGCCAGCAGCCCCGGCGAGCACGGGCGGCCGCCGCCGGCGCAGCACGCGCACAGCAGCGGCGACGAGGAGGCCGCCGAGCAGCGCGAGGACGCCGAGGACGCGCGGCTGCGCAAGGAGCGCAAGCGCGAGAAGAAGGAGAAGAAGGAGCGCAAGCGCAAGCTGAAGAAGGAGCGCAAGAAGCTGCGCGACAGCTCGTTCTCAAAGTCCAGCGCCGCGTCCGGGTTCACAGACCACGCCAGCGCGTCGCCCAAGTCATTCGCGACCGGGTCCGTGCTGGACAACTCCTTCGTCGCGGTGCCGCCGCGGCCGCCCGGCGTTGGCGTCGACGTCGGCGTCGGCCCCTGGGCTGACCACCCGCACCGGTCCAAGTCGCTCTCGTCCGCATCCATAACGTCCGGGGTCGACTTTGAGTCGCTCAACGCCGAACAGCTTGCGGTGGCCCTCAACGAGCTGCAGGTGCTCCGCTACGACGAGCGCTCCTGTTTCGAAGACCAGATGGACAGCGTGCTCGCCGAGTTTGAGCGCGTCGCCGTGCGCAACGTCAAGCTCGAGTACGAGCTCGCCAGGCTCGGCCGCCGCCCGGGAGACCACCGGCTTTCCGCCGTCCCCATCCCGGGGAGCTCGGCGTCGTGCATCTCTGCCGCCACGGACGCGCCTCGCCCTTCTTCGACGTCGCGATTCCGGGGCTGGTTCGAGCTTTCGGTCGTTCCGCTCGGCAGTGTTGTGCACGCGCGGCCCGGGCTGCGAGCAGCCCCTGGAACAGGGACGGGGCCAGCGCAGCAGCTGCCGTCGCAGACGTCTTCTTCGTCTTCCTCCTCGTCGTCCTCGTCGTCGCCCTCGCAAATGGCCTCATCCTCGTCGGATATTGCAAAAAAGCCCGTCTGGCTCGTCTGCGTGGGCCACCTTCTGCTCGCGTTCGAGAGCGACGCCGAGAGCTCCCTGATCAACTGCGCTATTCTGGAGGAACCGCTCCGTGTCTCGCTCGAATCGTTTGGGGGGCCGACGACGCGCCACGAGCTGACGCTCAAGAACATAGCGAGTGAGACGCAGTGGTCCATTTGGAGCGAGGAAATGTCGCAGATCCGGGCCCTCGCCGCGCACATGCAGCACCAGGCCATTTGCCTCGAGGACGTATTGGCGCTCGATGAGCTCGCCGCCATGCGCAGCGCCATGCACCGGAGCGCACAGCTGGCGCGCAAGCAATCCGAATTTCGCCAGGCGCTCCACCACAGCGCGGAGGAGGCGCGGGACGCTCTCAACGGCGCGCGGGCCATGGGCGAGGGCGGTCAGCTTCACCTTTTGAGCGAGCACTGTCTCCGGGTCGAGCAGCTGGAGCGCTCCTTCGCCGAGCTGGCCTCCATGGAGACTGCCTCGGCGCACAGCTCGATCTTTGACCTCGCCAAGGCGTCTCTGTCAGCCTCGCCTGCGTCGCCCGTCGAGTCAGCATTCTCTGCGCGGCCGTGAGCAACCCTGTTGTACGTACCGGGTACGTATGTACGTAGTATCATAGCCCGCGTCATGATATGCGTCATCATGGAGTCGAAGCTTTGGCCTGCGTGGAGCAGGCAGCTACCCGTACAGTGATGCCATGTCTTTGGCGAGCCAAGTTCAACTTTTGTAGACGACGACCTCGCTTCTTCTTGCCAACCCGCTTTGCGCGGGCGTGAGCGACCCTGTTGTACGTGCTGGTACGTACGTACGTAGTATCATAGCCCTCGTCGTCAAGACATGCATCGAAGCTTTGGCCTGCGTGGAGCAGGCAACTACGTACCCGTCCATGTTGTCACTTGGTTGTTTCGTCGGGGATTCGGAGGAACTCTGCTGAAGACCCGTGCATGAGGCCCGCGGGAAATCGGCAAAACCCACTGCGCTCGTAGCCTTCTCAGACATCTTCATCTGATCGTCAAACCAACACCCAGAGTCGCAGTCGCCACGCACTTGCAAGTACATCCTACCCTGGCCTCAGGCCGCTGACGGGACAAACCTTTCCTCTCGCGCGCCCGCGTCTATAAATTTTGATCAAGACTTGCGCGGCCGTCCGTCGCGAGTCGGCCGACAACATCATCAACATCGACATCATCATCATCAACGATTCAATCAATGTCCGAGAACGTTTGCAGCGCAGTATGAATACAATACTTTGTTCATGTTGAATCAACCAACCAATGGCAACCAATACAATCAAGAATCAATCAATTTGTCCTTGTTGTAGCCTAGTTGTTGTTGTTGCACTTGCCTTGGTTGTTGGCGGGGAAGAAGAAAGAAGCGGCCGGCCACGAGGATCCTGAGCGAGCAAGCCGCCAACCAGCCCCGCGCGCCGCCGCCCGCCCCACACGCTCCTCGCCGCCGCCCGCAAACCCCTCGGAAAGATGCTGCAGCTCGCCCGCCACTCCGTGCGCGCCGCGCGGCCGCTCGCGGCGGCGCGCAGCCCGGTCATGATGACGGCCTCGCCCGCGCGGGCGCTGGCGGCCAGGGCCATGTCCACCTACAAGTACCTGGAGTCGCACGAGTACGTGCGCGTCGAGGACGATAAGGCCGTCATCGGCATCTCAGACTTTGCTCAGAGCCAGCTCGGCGACGTCGTCTACGTCGATCTCCCGTCGGTAAGTCCTCCCTGCGCCAACACAAGACTCCGTCACACGTGAGCGTCGCGCGTGCGGATCTTGGCGCGCGTGAGCGTACCACCGCGGCGCCTTCTTCGCCCCCCCAGAGCCTCTGCTGTTTTCGCGAGAAGAAGTCGGTCTCGCGCGCGGCAATTTTGTCGGATCGTCGTGCTGCGGCGCGCCGTCTCCACCTCGTGGGGGCGAGAGACAGCCAGATCTCGCCAGCTCACCGCGCTCGCCTGCGCCCCGCATGCGTGACTTTGTACTAACCCGACGCGCGACGCTCGGTCCTGCACAGATTGGCGACACCTTCGACAAGGGCGACTCCTTTGGCTCTGTGGAGTCCGTCAAGGCCGCTTCGGACGTGTACGCCCCCGTGTCCGGCAAGGTTATCGAGGTCAACGAGTCGCTCAACGACACCCCTGAGCTCGTCAACTCGGACGCCATGACCTCTGCCTGGTTTATCAAGATGGACATGAGCGACCCCTCCGAGCTCGATAGCTTGCTCGACGAGGATGCCTACGAAAAGGTCACCCAGGAGTAAGCTGCTCCGCTCTGGTCTGGCCCAGCGCCTCGCCTCGCCTCACCTGGCCTAGCCTCGCCCAGCCTCGCCTCGCCTGGCCGGGCGCCACCTACCAAGAAGCGAAGCATTTGCGTCCCGTACCTGCTGCACCATCATTCATCATTTTTACCCTGCACCTTCCGAAGTCATCCCATTCACCTTGGGCCGCCAAGCCTTTCCTCAATTTTCTCCCCAAGGGGCGATGAGATAACCGCAGCGAAGCGCTCACCTCGATTTCGTCGCCGAAGACGCCCTCGCCCAACTTGCACGCCATGCCGCTTCCGCATCAACTTTTCGCGTCGACGTGCGAACGTCAAGCCTCTGTGAATTCCGCGTACGCGCGAAGGTTCACGCGTGCGTCAACGCCAGCCCCGCGTGCATTTTCTCAGCGATCGAGATCTTCGGCGTGAAGAAGGCGTCCTCGAAGGCGGCCTCGTCGACCAGGTCGACCTGCTCGTCCTTCCTTGTCTATGACCAGTATACTCCCAACGCCCGACCGACCCGCGCGCCGCCCGCCGCCGCCGGCCGCCGCTGCGAGGAGCGCCGCCGCGCCGCGAGGCGAGGCCGCGCCGAGGGCCGCCGCCCCGCGCGCGCCGCAGCGGAGGGCGCGAGCAGATTAGCTTAGGTTGAGATCGGGCGCCATGGAGGACGCCTCGGAGCTGCGGCTGGGCGACTTTCAGAAGGAGCCGTGCATGTCGAACGCGGAGGTGGCCATCGTGCTGCAGGAGGCCAAGGCGGTCTTTGAGAAGGAGGACAAGGCCGTGCCCGAGGTCTTTGAACAGACGCTCGCGTACGTGAACCGCTTCAGCCAGATTAAAGACCCTATCGCAAACAAGAGCGTCGTCAAGGAGCTGCACGATGAGCTCGCCCAAAAGGTCTGGGAGAGGACGGGCGAGGAGGGGGACCGCACGGTGCAGCTGGCAGACTTTGAGATCATTACGCTCATCAACCTCAAGCCCGAGGAGTACGACGAAGCGTGCTCCCTGGTGCCAAGCCTGCGGAACAAGCTCAGCGAGGACGAGATTAAAGACGTTCTCAGCAGGATCGATCGCGCCTCGGGCCGCACCTTTATCTCCTGAACACGAGCGATCGAGTGAGGAGGCCCTTGCGGCCGCCTGCTCACTCGCCGGAGGCGAGGTGCGACCGGGCCTCGCTAAAGCGCCTCCGATGCAAGGATGGTAATGGAAAAGGCTAGGTTCTAGTATACACTTTGTGATGAGGGTGATGATCCCGTCTGGAAAAAATCGAGCAGCGCTTCGAGCGAGTAGTTCTCGAGCACCTGGGTGAGCGCCGAGAGGACGTGCGGGCTGCGCACTTCGCGGCCGGTGAACTTTTGGACGTCGACGAATAGGTCCGTGACGACGCCATGCAGCGCCTGCAGCATGCTTTGGGCCTGCGCCTGCTGCGCGGCAGAGGTCTCCGGCGCCGCGAGGATGCTGCGGTGCTCCGTCGCGAGAAAGGCGCCGTTTGCAGACCCGTCCGCGTCGCTGCAGATCTCGCGCAGCGCGTCCGCGAGGAGGGCGCGCTCCGCGAGCGCAGAGTACTTGCACAGCTTGGCGTCGAGCTGAGTCAGGAAATAAGGCACCGTTTCCGGCTTGATCTCGAAGCGCATCACAATGTTGGCCTTTCGCTTGTTGGCCTCGGCGGTGATGACTTCGCGCGCAATGGCAATGGCCGACACCGAGTCGGACTCGATGGTGACCAGGCCCGCGCGGTACCGCACGATGAGCACGCTGTCCACCAGCGCGCTCCGGTAGTAGAGTGCCGCGGTCGGGTCCTCCTCGTCGCCGTCTTCTGCTGTCGCATTGTTGTTGTTGTTGTTGCTGCTGCTGCTATTGCCGCTGCTCTTTTCCTCGAGGATGGGCACCGTCATGGGCACGCCAGGGAGGCACGACTGGATCCAGTCGTGGACCTGGTGCAGCGAGAACGACCCGGTGAACTGCACGCTGCTGAGCGGGACGCCGTCGAGGCGGTTGATGACGTCGCAGCGCTGGTGCAGCGAGAGCGGCTTGATGTCGACCGTGAGCTGGCGACCGATCTGCGGCGAGGTCGCCGCCAGCACGGTGACCTTGATCTCGCCATGCTGGCCCTCGAGCGTTCCGATGCGGATCTCGACGCGCTTGCAGGGCTCTTCGGGCCGGTATACGGCGCGCACGCCGGGCGGCCCGCTCGACGACGACGATGATGATGGCGGCACCTCGGCCTTGGTGATGACCATGCTCTGGGCGCCGCGGCTGGCGTCGCCGGCGCTGGCCTCCTCGGCGTCGAGAAGTCGCAGGGGAAGGTCCGAGTGCAACACGACCAGCGACATGGGCACGGCCATCTCGAGCGAGAGCACGTGGAAGCCCTTGCGCGGAACCAGCTCGAAGCGGTGGTGGATCTGCAGCTGCTCAAAGCCGATGGCGCCCGGCGTTCCGCCCGCTGCGGGGCCCTGCAGCTTTTGCAGCTTGGCGCGCGCCGCCTCGATCTGCTTCTGCACGGTCTTGATGTCGCTCTTGAGCTGCGCGGTCCGGCCCTCGACGTCCACGTCGGCCTTGGACCTGCCGAGCTTGTCGCCGACCTCGGCGGCATCAAGCGCCTCGGTGCTGAAGCTGATGACGTTGCCCGAATACGTGCAGAGGACGACCTCGTCAAAGCCGGGCGTGCTGACGACGCCAGCCTGCACGGAGCGAACGCTCTCGTCGACGAAGCGCTCGAATTGCAGGGAGGCAGCCCCGGGCGCCATGCCTGCGGCGGCCTCGTGCTTTGTCTCGGCGCCATAGAGCCCCGCGCCCTCCTCCTGGACGCGAAAGACCTGAACCCGTCCATCGTCGCGGCCGACGATAATGTCGGGGACGTCGTCCTTGCTGAGGTCGTGGGGCGCGATGCAATTGACGCCGCCGTCGCCGAGCTTTTCCCAGACGCGACGCAGGCGCGTCGTGCCCTCGTCGGCGCCCGCGGCGGCGTCCTTGTCGACCTGGGCGACGCCGAGGCTGCCCGAGGCGGTGCCGTAGACAAAGTACTCGCTCGTGTCGTCGCCGCTATAGCGCGCCACGCTCGTCGGCGGGCCAGAGGTGGCCAGCGTGCTGCAGACGGCGCCCTGCCGCACGGCGCGGAGCTGGTGGCCCTGGCCGCCCACGAGCGCGGTGCGCACGCCGGCCGAGTCCGGAGTGGTGACAGCAAGGCTCGTCACGGCGTCGCCCAGGTTCAGGTACTCGAGCTCCCTGGCGCGCTGAAACGAGGTGTACGTGAGGCTTCCGCTCGCCCAAAAGGTCTCGTCGCTGCCGGCGACGAGATTCTGGACGGTCTCGGAGAGCTTGGTGTCGTACTTTTGCAGGACCTTGCCCTTGCGGTTGAGGCCGTACACGGCGCGGCCTTGGGCGGCAAAGATGGTGTCGCCCTTTTCGGGGAGCGCGAGCGCGGCGACGGCGTTTCCGCTCTCGCCGACCCTCGTCTTGAAGACGGCCGAGGTCTCGCCGCGCTTGGACTGCAGGCATGTCACGAAGCCCGCGTTGTCGCCGACGACGAGCTTTTGCCTCCTGCTCTTGCTCCCAAACGGGAGCACCTTGAGCGTGTCGACGCCCGACACGGGCCCGACCGTGGCCAGGTCGCTCCTGCTCAGGTCCATCTCGGCGCAGCGCCTGCGTGCGTGCGAGCCTGCGAGCCTCTCCGTTCGTCCTCTGGGGCCGCCCGGGCGACAGCGGCCGAATTGGGACTCAACGGTTTCGAGGCGTCCCATGATTTGTGAATCTATAGTTTGAAGGCTAGTCAAAACTAGTTTTCATATCGAAAACCTCTCCGGGATCATCGTCCGGGCGGGACGTCGCGGGACGCCGAGACTCGCTCGACGCGGATCGGCGAGAGTCCCCATCGGCGAGAGCCGCATAGAGCTCACGCGCGCGAAGGATGGTTACCGGAAGAGTCTGCGGCGGCTACCGGCGACGAGCAACGAGACAGCGAAAAGGCTCGAATTCAGATCTTCGCGCGGATCTTTGCAGATTGCAGATCTCAGATCAAATGCTGCCGCCCGTTCGCCCGGCGCGCCGCGTCATGCCGCGCAAGAGCGCGTCGCGGGGCGCTGAGTGGGACGAAGATGGATGGATACGTCCTCGTCCCGCTCCGGCGGCCCCGTGGACGAGGCGAAAGTAGTCCCGCGCGCCGAGCCTGAGGCGAGGACAAGGTGCGTGGCAAGCAGAACTTGGTCAAGGTCGAGCACGCCTCGAACGACGAGGAGTCTGACGACGAGGAGTCCGACGATGAGGGGTCTGACGATGAGGGGTCTGACGATGAGGAATCTGACGATAAGGAGTCTGACAATGAGGAGTCTGAAGGGCTAGATGACACCGACTTGGAACCGCCGCCGCCGATGCCGCCGCTGCTGCTGCTGCTGCTGCTGCTGCTGCTGTCGCGAGACTTGACCTGCGCCAAGCTCGTGCGCCAGGAGTTTTTCTTAGGCAGCTTAGCCGGGGCGCCTGCCGCCGCCGGTGCCTGACTGGAGAGGGTGATTCGGTTATTCTACAATCGCTCTCAGCCGGGTTCCCCTTTGGCATCACATTTTGTGGGCTACGGAAGCCTATAAATATGCAAAACTACCTCGGAGCACCATGGGCAATGACGACTGCGAGAGATCGGCGGACACGGCCAGATTTCATTCGCCATTGGGGGATCAAGGGGCTTGGTATGCTATCGCCATCGCCCTCTCCCCGCTTGCAGTTGTCCATTCGATACTCAACCCTCTTCCATTTTTTGCCCGAGCAAGCTCGCTCCTGGAGCGTTCCAAGAGCGGTTCTCTTTTGGTCCCACGATAATTCAAGTCGAATGCGGGGCTATAAATACGCAAGATTCTCCCAGAGCACCATGAGCCGCAACGGCTGCGAGATCGGCGGGAACGACTAAATTTCATTCGCCACTGGGGATCAAGGGCTTGGCATGCTATCACCATCGCCCTCCTCGCTTGCAGTCGTCAATTCGATACTCTACCCTCTTCATTTTTTTTGCCCGAGCAAACGCCGATCTGGCGCGTTCCGGGAGCGCTCTCAGCCAGTTTCTCTTCTCTTGGTCCCACGATTTCAATTCAAGCAGACCTATAAATACGCAAGATTCTCCCGGGGCACCATGAGCCGCGACGACTGCGAGATCGGCGGGAACGGCCAAATTTCATTCGCCATTGGGGGATCAAGGGGCTTGGCATGCTGTCGCCATCGCTCTCTCCCCGCTTGCAGTCGTCGATTCGATACTCATCCCTCTTCATTTTTTTGGCCCGAGCAAGCAAGCTCCTGGAGCGTTCCGAGAGTGGTTCTCTTTTGGGCCCATTTGGTCCCACGATAATCCAAGTCGTGTCATCGAATGCAGGGTTCACCCAAAGCACCATGAGCCGCAACGACTGCGAGATCGGCAGGAACGACAATCTGGCAAGCGTCAACCTGTCGGAGAGCTCGGCGCAAACGATCTGGTCCCTTACTGCTGCAACGTGCGCAAGATCTAGCTAGGCATAGGCTGCGGATCGGCGGATTCCGTGGGGTGGCGACGAGAAACCGCGCGTCTCCGCCGCCGGTCGCATCGTTCGCCGCGCCGCCGTTGTTCGCGTCCGAGTGAGTACATGCGTACTGGTACTGTGCGTAGCATGCGTAGCCTAGGTACTGTACGTACGTACCTCCCCGATCCTGATCGCCTCGGCGCAAATCAAAGTCCCGAGTCCCCCGCTCGAAGACATGGCTGCGTCCGGGTACAGGTTCGCAAGGCTGGGTGCGGACGTGCGGGCTGTAATGCTTCTACGAGGGGCCACTTCAACTTCACTGGCTAATTCCGCGGCAGGTGAACGCTGGCGTCCTTGCAAGAAGGATCGCGATCACGATCACGATCTTGATCGTCCCGTGCTCCTCGAAAGATCTTGGCGATGATCATGATGATGGTCATGATCGCCCTTTCTTATCGCCCTTATCAAGATTTGGCCCGCCGCCGCAAACTCGACGCACCCGTCACGCCACCCTACACGTTCTGCCTCGTTCCCCCGCCCCGAAAGGCAGCGACACCACCCTACAAACTGTGGGGCTGGGCGGCGCCACCCTACAGGTTCCGTTCGGTTCTCTGATGTATGGGAGGGGGGAAAGCGGTCGTTGCGCGGAGACGAGACGAGGCGAGGCAGCAGGCTGCGCGGAGGCCGGCCGGCGGCCGGTGACCTGGGCCGGCGACGCTGAGGCCAGGTGGCGAGCGCGCCGGGGGCAGGTCTGCGCGAGCGGCCCGGGCGGCGGAGCGGGACGAGTCGCAGGGTCTTGAGGACGTTTCCAGGAAACGTGGGCTTTCGTTTCTATTTCCCAAGCTTGCAGTGTGGTTCACCCCGCAGCGACCCAGTGGCAACCGACACAACTAGGCGCCTTTCAGCGCAGTTTTGCCGAAGGTACAAGATAAGGTCCCACTGAGCGTGCTGGGTGGGAGACAAAGTCAGTGGTAACAAGAGGCCAGGGGGGGGCCGAAGACAGAGAAAATAAAGGTCCGTAGGGTGATTCCCAAAATCGATCTGCGGCTCAATCGATCCTTGCATGAAAACATAACTACAAGACTATGATGGACGTTATCGGGGCTCGTATGAAACCTGAGGCGCGAAAGGTGCGCGGCGCCCTCAAGTTGCAGCAAGCAAAAACCTCGCGGCTGCAAAGCCGCAACGAGGATGCCCGCGGCCGCCACGAGCTGCTCGAGACGTACCGCGCGCGCGACGACCACGACCGCGACCGCGACCTCGACGGCTCGCGCCCCTGCCGCCGCCGCCCGCGCGGAACATTTGGCTCTGCCAGGACCTCGATCTGCTCTCTGGTGAGCTCCGCTGCGAAGGCCAGGTCGCTGTTGCTGCGCAGGATGCCGGGCACGGGCAGCGGCGCCGAGGGCAGGAGCGGCAGCAGGAACGCCGGCGTCGTCGTGCGGCCGGAGGAGATCTTTGGCTCAGAAGTTGGGACGTTTTCGTGGTCGTGGAACCCGCACGCGCATCCAAGGGCGAGCACGCTGAGCGGCGGCGCGGGCTCGGAGGACGGGGACCAGGCCGGCGCCAATGAAGCCTCGGGCGCCGTGGACCCGGCCCTCGAAGCCAACTTTTACGCCTATGCAGAGGAGGGCGTGCGCCGTGAGCGCAACATGTTCTCGCTCTGCTTCGCGCCCGAAGGCCAGCTCGTCGCCCAGAGCGTCCTCTTTGTCGGCGTCGCCGTCTCCGCGGCGGTCGTGCTCGCCAGGTACGCGCGGGGCGAGTCTGCCAGCATCGCGCTCTGCGTGGTCATGCTGGTCATTATGTCGCTCGACGTCTTGCGCATGGCGACCCTGGTCGCGGTGCGCCGCTGGGCCTTTGCGCCCTCAACGACCTACCTCAACATGCTGCTCGTGAATAGCTACCTCGGCGGCATTGCTGCAGGCGGCTGCTTCGTGGCCTTTATGTTTACGAGCGTGGGCACGGCGTCTCTGGCGGTGATTATTCTCTTTGTCATTGAGAGCGTCCTGTACCTGCTCTGCTTTGGCTGGTTCCACGCCTTTATGGAGATCTTTTTGCCCCTGAGCGCGGGGCTCATGTTCCCCATTTGGCTCTTCCTCGTGCCGTTCAAGTTCCTCATGAATATTAGAACTGAGCCGCCCGAGCCCGAGCCGACCGTCATTGTTACCCAGGCCGACGTGGACGAGTCGATGCCCTCGGCAGAGTACGACGCCACCAAGCCGGCCACCGAGTGCGCCATTTGTATCATCGACTTTGAGGAGGGCGACCCCGTCCGCACGCTGCCGTGCAACCACACCTTCCACACGGAGTGCATCGACCCGTGGTTCCTCTCCAACCACACGACGTGCCCCTCGTGCCGCAAGCCCTTTCGCGAGGAGCCGGCGGACGGCGAGGCAAAGTCGGGCCCCGCCGCCGCGGACAGCGACACGGACACGGACGCCGAAAGCGACGGCCAGCGGCGCCGCGACAGCGACGAAGAGTCCATTGAGGTGGCTGTGGACGGGGGCGACCACGAGGGCGGACGGGGCGACGAATCGGCGCCGGCCACAATCGTCGACATCCGCGTCGACGACGACGCAGACGAGGAGTAAAGTTTGCCGTCTCGTCTCGATGGCCTCGCGCGAGCAGGCGATGCGCGTCCCGTCTCATGACGCGTGTTGTCAAGTCAACGCTCGAGGCCTTTTCTTGTAGTAGTAGTTAGTAGTTTATTCTGGATGCCGCCGCCGCGCCCGCGCGCCAACGTCCATGTCTTTTAAAAGGCAAACGAGCGATCGGCGGTACCCCACGTAGATAGTTCTGTATAAATGTAGATAGATAGCTCTGGTTCTCGGCAGGCGGAAATGGGCGTGGCACCGCATGGCTGCCCCCGTGATCTTCAAGATTGCCTCCGGCGCGACGATCTCCGCGGCATACATCCCGACGGGCGAAATCGCTGAAGAAGGCCTGACATGACGCTTTCCGCCACATGGATGCCCGGACCTCCTGGAGGTCGAGTCCGCGAGAATAAGTCGTCTCCGCTGGCGACAAGGGGGTCGAAATAGAGCCCAGCCTCGCAGCCTGGAAATCTGATTCGACTGGATCCATTGACAGCAAATCTTGACGAGCGCCGCCCCGTCGTGACACGATATCGAGACTCGCTGTAGCATGATGCATCGATGATCCGGCTCACAATCGACCTCTTCGATGACCGCATCAACAATGTGCGCATCAGGATCTTGTTTTGCGTGGGATTGCGGCCCGGCCTAGTCGATCTTGTCGTCTCGGCGTCCGGGGCAGCGAGCTCGAGGAGGAGCGAGTGTTCAACGAGGAAACACCTCATCTAGTTTTGAGCATATGATCGTCACCCATAACCCGAGACTCGCTGAAAGTTTGTTGGGATTGGAAATAACATCGACCAAGCTCACCGACATTTGGACGGTGAAGTTAAAATCTTGCACCCATGGGAAGTCTTGTCTTGTCTAGACCCACTGCTGAGGAATCGCGGCAGTCAAGATCGTCTCCAGAGGGACGAGACTGCTCACGCTTGGTCTCATCCATACTAACTCGTGGAGACACTTTGCGCCTCCGACCAACGTGGCACGACCTACGACCACTGGTCGCGACTTCCGGCCCACGGACCCAAGGACCGCCGGCCAGGACCATTTTCTGCATCAGCAGACCCGCACCTTCCCAGCGTACCAAGCGTCTAAAGCTCTTCTCCAAGTTTGCATCTCAATAAAGTCAGAGCGCCGATCTTGCAGCAACTCATGCTTGCGAGAAGCAAAGGTAATGGGGGCGAGGCCGACATAGACTGCGAGAGAAAAACAGCGGGGAAGGACGACGACTTTAGAGCCCCTTTAAAAATGCTTTGTACGCTGGCAAGTCGAGAGTCTGCTCATGCAGAAAATGGTCCTTGCCGATGACCTTTGGTCCGTGGGCCGAAAGTCGCGACCACATAGATTGTACCTCGTTAGAATGAAACTAAGCGGGAGTGGAGATACTGGAAGACGGTTCGGACGTTGCCCTGTCGTTGACGTAGAATCCGAATGAGAATGACGAAAGATGTCGATGGCTATAAACGCAGCAAAAGCCCGCTCACGTGGCTAGGCACGAGAGCGAGAGGATGGCTAGATGACGTCCGATGCATGCTCGGAACGCTTCAGGAGTTGCGAGTCTGCATGCCGACTCTAGCGAGATTTGCTTTCATCGTGGCATACATTCCAGTTTGCATGTGATGCAGTGACTATGCAAGTTTTAAGCCTTGCTAGTTCGTAGGAATGATACTGCGCGGATATGCTGGCTAGATACCAGCACGTCTCTTAAAGCAGGCTTCCCGCAGGCATGATGGGCATCTGACGCCTTACGTCTCTTGTTGAATACTCAGAATCACCGCCTTCGGGACGGATGCCTCTCGCCCCGGATGGGGTGCCTGCCCTAGAGGACGATGAGGCATTCTGGGGCTAGCTTCCCCACAAATTCGTCCCACGGGGTCCACCAATGCACCCGCGACACGTACCGGCAGGAACGACCAGGACGAGCTATTCAGCCCATGATGATCTGGACCAAGTATCGACCGTTTCCAAAGACTACGACGGCCTCCCGATGGAGCAAAGAGTACTCCTGGTGACATCGCAGTAGGTTCTGACCTTGACGATAACCTCCGCAACGAGGATGGCAAATAGAATAGCAGCCACCTCGAGGGCGAGCTCCTCGAGGAGGAGGAGGAGGAGGAGGAGGAGATTGAAGAGAGTATAGCCGATCACGACTCAGACCACGTCTAGCTAGGAGAAAACTATGCTGTCTAAGACCGATGACGCCGTTGTTATTTGCATACAATGTCTTTGTTAGTAGTTAGAATTCTGACTGGCGCCGCCGCCGCCGCCCCTCGCGAGCCAACGTCCATGGGATACATCTGGAGAGATAGTAACCGTCGAAGTATACGAAGTACATCATTGCACATTTTCGAACATGTGTCCGTCCGCGAATATGCACCTACTTGTCTTCCTGGGAATATCGCTGAAGGGGGTACCAAGAAGTTCTGGTTGTAGGCCAAGAGCAGGGCAGGCTGGACGTGATTTTGAGCTTTGCTGGCGGGCGCCCTGCTTCACTTTGGCTTTCATCGATACTGCTTTGTCTTGAAACAAAGACCTGGGCTCCGACGTCCAGCAGGTTAAGAACGATATGGACGATCGCAATGAGGACGATGACGATGATCGCTTCTCTAAGCGCTTCTCTAGACCGAGAAGGAGAAGAAGAGGCAGTACCAGTGCGAGCGCATGACTTGCGCAGGGACGCTGGTCGGCGCCTTGCGCATGCTCGGGATGAAGTAGTCGTAGATGGCCGTGCGATGAATGGAGAGCATGCGGCGCAAGATCGCATCGGAGGCCGTGAAGGCCGACGTGGGCATGACCGGGCACTGCTCGGGGCGGTCCTCTGAAGAAAAGAGCCGCCGCAGCGTGGAGATGGCCTCGGCCGCCTTGAGGGGCGGCGGGGCGAAACTGAGCCCCGACGTGCCGAGCGGGAGCAGGTGCAAAAGGGAGCCGCGCGCCCCCTGGGGGTCGACCTTGGCGAACTCGCCCGAGGTGACCCAGAGGCTCGCCGGGTCTGGGCGCGGCACGGCGCGGATGTTGGTCTTGAAGACGGAGGGCTGCGAGGCGCGCGTCCGTTTCTTCTCAAAGAGGTGGTGCGCCTGCAGGTTGAGCGCCTCCGGGATCGAGGGGATCATCTCCGCGGCCACGAGGGTGTCGAGGAAGACGTTGGCGTCGCCAAAGGCAAAACTGTGCGCCGAGAGGTGCTCGAGCCAGACGAGCTCGACGCTGGACGTGGGCGCGATGTTGCGCACGACGACGCCCTTGCCCAGGCGCTCGTCGTGGTCGCAGCGGCCCGCCCTGAGCGCGGCGCGGACATCCGTCAGGAGGGTGAGGTCGTTTCTGCGGTTCATGTTGTAGAGGAAGAGCTTGTTGCGCACGCGCGAGCCCGCGCCCGCGTGGCGCCAGACCGTGCTGCCGCAGAGATCGACGATCCAGGAAAAGTCGGCGGTCTCTGGGCGGACGGCCACGACGTAGTGGACGTGCATCTCCTTTTCGCTGGGGACTGCGGCCTCCTGGAGAGCGGCGTCGAGGCGCGAGCGGCCCTCGAGCCTGACGTAGAGGTCGAGGGCGTTCTGGATGGCGTCGTCCATGTTGAAGTACTTGTAGTTGGCGAGGCGGCCCACAAAGTGGACGTTGTTGACGGCCTCCTCGTCCTTGGCGAGCGCGCGGTACTTTTCAAAGTGCTGCTGGTTCTCGGTCGTGGGGAACGGGTAGTACGGCTCGGCGCCGTCCTTGATGTCGGTCGAGTACTCGCGGATGAGGATGGAGTGCGGCGAGTCCTGATGGTACATGTGCTTGTACTCTGCCGTGCGCGTGTGGTTGCCGTCGCGGAACTGGGGAAAGTTCACCACGAAGGCCGGCTGCGAGACGGCCGGCTCCTTGACGACCAGGGTCTCGAACTTGATGGAGCGGTACTGCAGCGGCTTGAGGTCCACGCCGCGGTTGCGGAAGAACTGGTCGATCTGGCCCGTGAAGAAGGTCTTTTCGAAGGAGAGCTTGGCGAACTGCTCGTTCTTGAGCATGGCGAAGTAGTCCGTGGACGTGAAGACGCGGATGTTCGGGTGGTCGAGCGCCTCTTGGAACCAGCGCGTGTAGCCGTCGGCGGGGAGCGCCTGGTGCCTGTCGTTGGGGAAGTAGCGGTCGTCCCAGTCGGCGCGCACCGGGATCCGCGAGAGCACGACGGGGCCGAGGTCCTCGGGGTAGACGTTCCACTGCTTCTTGGTGTACTCTTTGAAGAGCTTGTTGTAGAGGCGCTCGCCGACGCGGCCCATGCCGACCTCGCGGGAGTCCCTGGCCGTCGAGACGTCGACCTCGCCCACGGGGCTGCTGCGCCGCTCCCTCTTTAGCCAGTCCTCCATCGCGGCCGTCGACCCGATCTTTTCGCCGAGGATCGCGTTGACCGTGTCGATGTTGACCGGGATCGGGACCAGCTTGCCGTCGACGCGGCCCACGACGCGGTGCTCGTACGGCGTCCACTCTGAGAAGCGGTGCACGTACCTCCAGACGTCCTCCTTGCCCGTGTGGAAGAGGTGCGCGCCGTAGAGGTTGACGAGGATCCCGGTCCGCTGCTCGCGGAAGTCGTAGCAGTTGCCGCCGATGTGCGGGCGGCGCTCGAGGACGAGCACCTTTTTCCCGTGCTTGCGGGCGTACAGGTCGGCGAGCACCGTCCCCGAGAGGCCCGCGCCCACGACGAGGATGTCGTAGCCCGCGAGATCCTGCAGCGGGAGCACGCCCGGGAACTGCTCTGCGGCGAGGTCGATCTCCTGGGGCGTCGGCGAGGCCACCCGCCGGGTGAACTGCACGGGGCGCTCATGGTCGGCGTCGACGCCGGTGTTGCCGCTGGCGGCCTGCAAGAGGGAGGCGTCAATGGTGGGGAACTTTTTGTGGACGCTCTCGGCGGGGCGGTGCATGTCCAGGCGGGGCCCGTGGCGGTGCGCCGCGTGGGCCATGCTGACCTCGGGGTGCGTGTCACACGAGGGAGCCCGGAGGTGCCAGGTGAGCACGACGGCCCCGAGCACGAGGACCAGGACCGTCCAGAGCTCGAGGCGCAGCGACCTGAAGCGCGACGTGTGCTGCGATGAGGAGACCTGCAGCGGCGACGACGACGTGTGCCACCTGCTCGACGGCGACCGCGACGTCGGCAGCCCCATCCCGGCCCCGTGGCCGGACTCGCCCCGCGCGCGCCGCTCTACGCCCATTGTCCGTCGACCGGGGCCGCGCCGCGCCGGCTGGTCGATGCAGTGCGCAAGAATGAACGCTGGCTGTTGTGCACATGCACAGAATGTTGGCATGGCAGCGTCTGCGGCGGCGTCATGACCCGAGGCTGGCCGGGGCTCTGGGATAGGTTATAAGGGCCCAAGACTGCTATGTCCAAGCATGCGCGGTTTTAGCTCAGGTGGGAGAGCGTCAGACTGAAGATCTGAAGGTCCTGCGTTCGATCCGCGGAAACCGCAACCTTTTTTTATTGTTGGTTGGTGTTGGTTGGATTACTCTAATGGACGCGCGGGACTCGTCCGCGGGACAGCTGGACTCCAATCGTGAGCGACGTCTTCGGACTCACTGCGATGCGAAGCAAGCACAGCTCGAGGGCCAAGCTCGAGGTGTCGACACGCCTGACTTTGGCGAAGCACGCGGAGAAGGAGAAGCTCTCCCGGGACATTGACTCTAGGCTAGACGTGGGCGCGGCGTGGTACCGAAGGAAACAAACGGTCGAGATCGACGCAGTACCCCTGGTACGTATATAGATGGCAGCACCAAGGACCTGCGTACGAGCCGCGCTAGTTGCAGCGCACGATGCGCGAGGCCACGAAGATGAACCCCGGCGAAGCCTTCGTGCTCGGCGTCGGGCGCAAGATTTGACACCGCCTGCTATCTAGCTCGTGCAACGGGCGCCCGAGCAAGGCCGAAGTCGACGTGGAGTTTTGGAGGACGCCTACCCAGAACTTCATGCTCTAGGCCAAGCGGCAACGTGCAGATTACCAAGGCCGCCGAGGGCTGCGCTGCGCTGCCCGGTGCGTCGCGGGACCTCGATCTCGAACGAGGACATGAAAAGCGAGGTCGACGACGAGACATCGTCCTCGGACATGCCAAGGGCGAGCTCGTGCCGCCGGATGTTGGTGTCAGCATTCTGGCATCGTTCAGGATGCGACATTGACCTCCTCGCGGGATCTCGCTCGCGAGCGCTGCGTGCATCGTGACTCTGGGGTCCCCGAATTACTTCGGGCCTTGAAAATCACTTCCACCCAAATCAAATCCGCTTCGAGTTCCTCGTCCGTCGGAGACCCCGCGCGCGCTCGCGGGCCGCGCGCGCGGCCGCCGCCAGGGCCCGCGGTCCATCGCCTTCGCCGCCCTGGTCGCCTTCGCCGCCGCCTTGGCCGTCGCCTTCGCCGCGGGGCCGTCGAGCACGTCGGATTGCGAGGTTCATGGTCGCGACGCGGAGGACCTCGCGCGAGGCGGCGCCGCCCGCGCGGGAGGACGTCGCCGACGCGGCGTTGCCGTCGCAGCAGGAGCAGCAGCAGGAGGAGCAGCAGGAGCAGCAGCAGGAGGAGCAGCAGGAGGAGCAGCAGGAGGAGCAGCAGC
>KQ758850.1:17856733-17871180 GCA_001462505.1 Aurantiochytrium sp. T66 | reverse complement strand
CCGCCGCATCGCGCGCGCGCGGCGTCGGGGTCTTGCAGTGGCTTCGAAAGCCAACCGCCGCGGGCGGTACCAAAAAGATCAGTACCGGTACCAGTACCGGTAGTACCGCCAGTACCGGTACCAGAACCGGCAGTACCGCCAGTACCAAGGCCCTTGATGACAACTCACAGTCAAGAAGGGGGCGAGGCGCCCGCGGAGCCTCGGACGGGCGGGCGCCAGAGAAGGGGGACTGCGCGCCTTCGCGTGAGAGAGGCCGCGCTTCAAGATGATCGACTCTTCGATTCGACGGGAAGTGGATTCCAAGTTCTGAGACGGCATGGTTGGCATGACATGATCTATCCGTTTCGAGTAGAAAAAAGTCACTTGAAGTCGCAAAAAAACGTGACTCAAGCTCGAGGACCAAGTAGAAAAGCGACGCTCGCGGGCTAAAAGCCTTTGCGAGCGAGCGGACGGGGACGTGGAAAGATTCCAGGATAACTTGCTCGTAAAGCGGCTGCGATTTTGTAAGGTTTATGCGTCGGCTGCCCAGCATACTCGGCGCCTTGGGAAAAAAGCGAACCAAGCTCATCGTATGGGGTCACAGCTTCCGGTCATCAATAGTATGCAAGGATCCATAGCAGTAGTGAAAGCACACACATTCTTGGGGTCCGCGCCCGGGTCAATGTTCGCAAATCTTGTTGATCGGGTTGTTGTCGAGGCGCTCGCGGCGACCATAAATGTGCCCGTATACACACCTAAGAACGCGCAGACCCAGCCGACGAAGAAATCTTTGCTGCCGACGCCAAACTCCGGCCGCGAGAACAGTCCGAAGTCTAGTATCGTCGCGCGGGGAGCGGGCTGATTGACGTGCCGGGTGAGCGGACGCAGATTCTGTGCGATCGGGAGAACCCTCCCAATCCTCATTCGGTCGGTCGGAGCCCGGACGCCGGGCACACCGCTTGCGAGCTCTCGATGTCCGCGAAGCTGCAGCACGTCGAGTCGGCGCCAGCGTTGCTGCACCACTTCACGCCAAAGTATGACGTCTTTGGCCACCACCTGCCCGTGGGCAAGGGGTCTGGACTCGGCGCGCCAGAGCCAAAGCGTGCGCCCCGCGCCGACTACCCGGACCCCTGGGTCGCCGAGACCGACGTGAAGACCAAGCCCGAGCTCCTGGAAAAGAGACGCAATGAAGACGCTACGACCATGGCGCGGGCGCAATCTGCAATCGTCATCCGTTCCATCGCCGAGCTCACTGGGAGCAAGCAGATGGAAGGCCTCGTCCAAGGGAAATTCCACGCCATCGAGCAGCCCGAAACAAAGTCGCGCACGCGGCTTCTCGAGTCCATGCGGAGCGAAAGGCTGAGGGAGATCGAGACCGCCGTGAACGGGTACGTAGACCCTAAGGAGGTCTTGTACAAGCATGCAGACACTCTCGACATGGGCCACCTCGCCAAGCCCTGCGTTCTGGTTCCACTCCCCGAGAATGTCCAGCATCGAGCCAAGGAATCCACGCAAGACGCGGCGCCCGAGTCTGCTCTTCTTGCGGCTGCCAATGCGAGGCAGCGCATCGGGCCGGCCCAAGAAATCATCCAGGGGAGGCCAGACCCTCCCGGACTCGGCTGGCGGCGAGAGCAGCGCACGCAGCAAGATATGCTGACCGAAAGGTCCACAGAGGCCGCGCTGGAACAAGCACGCAATGCTGCCCAGTATCGGCCCCGAGAGCGCACCCTTCGAACGCGGCCACGGGTTCCAGGCCCCCTACAACACATCGAGATCGACCATCATGACTTCGGGCGTGCCACTAAGAAGCAGTACCCAGACGCTCGCTCGCGGCAAAAGCTCCTTTCGGTGCGAAGAGAAGATCTGCGCGTCGAGCTTGAGGCGGCGCGCCACGATGCGGAGGCCAGGCATCTCGCGCTAACAGATCAGATTACGCAGCCCGTCCTGCGGAGTGCAGCACCTTGGTGGGACATGGAAAAGACTTCCGAGCAACTCGAGTCGATGCACGCTAAGCGCGCCGCGCTGCAGCAGAGCTTTGAGCACCGCGTCCATGAGGTCTGCGTGCATCCTTCGCGCTCGGGCCAATTCCGAGCTCTTGAGCTGCAGCTCAAGGCAAGGCGAGGTAAGCTCGCGGACAAGCCCTCCAAGACGGTCATCCAGCGTGCAGAGAGCGCTCAGCGCTCGGGACACATGCGCAAGAACCGCTTCACAGATGCAGTCATTGCTTTTCGCAACCAAGGCCGGCAGCCCGAGCTTGACGCCAACGGGAAAAAGCTCAAGTACGATCCTGGTGAAGACAATCCGCTGTACTCGTCGTTTACGCCAGACAGCAAATTTCTGGAGCGCACTGAGCGCCTCGAGGCCGACCGCGCGACGCGCCAAAAGGAAGCCGACAAGCTCAAGGGTAGTATTCTTCCCAAGCGGCTTTACATCATCTCGAGGGCCAGCTCTAGTCCGGCACTCATGCGAGGCAGCCGGACCCAATCGCAGCAAGATGCTGCGGACGCGCAAAGTGCTAGCGCAGCGTCCCCGCTCGGGCCGGGGGCCGTCTTGGGCGGACAGCTCGACCCGGATAGGATCCGGGCGGGTGGCTTCGAGATTCCTCTGGACTGAGCTCAGTCCCAGCCGACTGGGTTTGGCCGCAAGGCCTCTGTGAAACTATCACGATTACACGAAAGATTATGGAAGTATGCGTGGCTCCAGCCAGAAATCCAGACGCCTTCTCGGAATTTATCAAAACAGGGCATAAGTGATTCTTCATTTTGGTTTGACGCTGTCAATGAGCGCGCGAGACGAGTTTTACGCTATGGCTCGCTTTCGCCTGCGGGCGCCGAATCGTCATGCTTTTCATTCGCTGTGAGGTCCGAGGGGCTCGCTGCTGCTGCTACTGCTGCTGCGTCATCTTCAGCAGCGCCATCATCCTTTGCGCTCATGGCGGAAACAGGCTCGAGCTCAGTCTGCATCTGCGCACGAGTATCCGTCTCCTGAATGTTGGGCTCTTCAGAAACCACGCTCTCGATCGTCGTCTCCGGAGGCGTCGGGAGGTCCATGAGCTCGGCCAGCTTCGTACGGTAGATAAAGCCTCGCATCGCGGACTGCAATAGCATGATAGCGCTCACTTGCGCTGCGTTGTAGAGAATGTGTTCTCGAGAGGTCCCCATCTTGCGCAGCATCTTGGCTTGGTTGTTTTCCTTCCTGCCGAGTAGCTTTTGTACGAGCTGATTGTCTTCAGGGATCGTAACCGCCGGCATGGCCTTGCTCGTGAGCTCGGTGAGAACATCGCTAAAGGCGACTGAGCCATGAATGGTCGGGACGTCGAGGCTCCGGATGAGCGCGTTGGCCAATTTGCGGATGGACAGTCCGTTGGCAATAGATCGCGGCGTGTTCCGCACCCCTAATGGATACGGGACGCGGGACACAAGCTTCGTGAGGAGGTCCTCCTTGATGAGCATGGTCCCCTTGGGGTCGAGCTTGGACCACTCCTCCTTGAAGGCCTCAATGTGCTCTTCGCGCACCGTGCTGGCCGTGGCGGCGCCTTGGTCGGAGAACTGGTCCAAGATGATCGCTGTGATCATGGACAGCAGCGTGTACGAACTGAAGACGAAAAAGCTGCAAAAGTAGATGGGCGCAAAGACCGGGTAGCCGCAGTTGCCTTCCTCCATGGAGCAGTACGGCTCCTGGATCATGCAGTCGTGCATGATGCCATTGAATGACTCGCCCGTGCTCATGCGAAAGAGAGTCTCGACTGAGATCAAGAACCCGTTAAAGTTTGCATCGCTGTTGAGCAACTCGCCGTACTTGATATTGGCGAGCAGATTCATGCCGAGAATCGCGTAAATGAGAATGAGGAGGAGAAAGATAGCGAGGACATTGAGGATGGCCGGAATGGAGAACACAAGCGTGCGGAAGATGGCCAAAAGCCCCGGACTCGTGCGCACGAGGCGAAAGATGCGCGCCACGCGAAAGATGCGCAGCAGCGAGGCGATCGGACCCAGACCGCCCATGAGGCCGAGGTAACCGAATAAGACGAGCGAGAAATCGAAGCAGTTCCAGCCCGAGCTGAAGTATTCCCTGCGAAGTGCGTATAGCTTGAGGGCTGCCTCGATCGTGAACGCGCCCAGGAAGATTCTATTCAGGCTGTCAATGGTGATCTTCATGGCTTCCGACATTGATTCGGATTGCAGCATCATCACAAAGGTGTTGAGAAGGATAAAGCCCATGATGACGAACTCGAAGCGTCGCGAGTGCACCATCCACCACACTTTCGCGCGGTGCTTGTTCTCGGGCGGATTGGCAAGCTTTTTGGGCTTTTCCTGCATCGTCTTCTTGATGGTTGCCAGCCACAGCTTTTGGTCCTCGGTCAGGAGCCCGCTCCCGTTCTGCTTCTCCTTCATGTCGTTGAAGTTATCGATGATGACACCGACAAAAACGTTAATCATGAGAAAGGAGCAAACCAGCGTCACGAGAATGAACCAGATCGCGACTGCGCTGTTTTGCCGGTGCGGCCACGCTAGTAGAGGCTCGTCAGGGCCGGTGATGTCCATCGTAGCGTACATGATGTCGGGCCACATTTCACCAGAGACCACCTCAAAGACAACGAGCAGCGACTGGCCCACGTTGTCGTAGTTGAAGGAGTTCGTGTAGCCGCCGTTCGGTGCCCAGATGCGAGGAAATCCTGTCCCGTTCATGCAGCTTGCACACCCGCCGGTGCCGTTGCGCAGGCACGCCTCGATGAGGGCGTCGGTGGGCAGGACTCCACAGCTATCTAGAGATGGGACCCAGGTGAGCGGAACGTGGCCCGCGGGCATCTCGACGGTATCATAGCCGACGCAGTCGAACATAGTCACGTTTGGTCCCTGCATGCTCGGGTCGTTGCAGCTGTTGAGACCGCCTGCAAAGTTCTGCACGGCAATGATGGCGAAGATGAGCATAAAGAGCAGGACCACGACGGACACGTTCGCGATCGCCGGGATGGCCGCGATGATTGCGTTGACGACGAGACGCATGCCGGGGCTGCGGCTGATTACACGCAGAGGCCGCAGGGCCCGTAGCGAGCGAAGCGACTTGAGCGCCTTCATAGCTTTGTCGCCCCCGAGAGCGAGCGAGGTAAGTGAAATGATGACAATGATAAAGTCCAGCACATTCCACCCGCTGCGCAAGTACGCGTGCTTGTGGAGCACCACGCCGAGCGCGAACATCTTCAGCAGCATCTCCACGGTAAAGAAAACATTGAGCACCACATCCATGACGAAGAGGAAGCTGTAAAAGTCCTTGCACGTCGTCTCCTTGCAGTCCGCAACGTAGGGCTCCTCGATGGCGAGCAGAATCGTCGAGATCGCGATGAGCAAAAGAATGAAGTTGTCGAATTTGCCGCTGTTGACGAGACTGAAGACCGTTTGTCGAAGCCGCATTTCAGGCGCGAACAAGAAAAACGCGCGCGCGGTCGGATGCATGGTCATCTTGTTCGGGTTGCGGCGCGGCAGCTCGGCCGCCTCTTCGTCCTCCTCTTCGCCGGGAATTGTGAAGGACCGTCGCAAAGTCTGCGAGCTGATACGGCGAGCACCGGCCATGGCGGTGGAGCTCTGGCTCCGAGCCACAGAGGTGTTGTCCTTATCGTCGGCACCTGGGGGCAGAGGCAGGATGGATGCGCCCGAGTTCCTGGCCTGCAATCTCCGCTTCGACTCTTGACGGAGCGCTTCGGCGGCCTCCTCGGCGGCCTTGACCTTGTCATCAGCCTCAAAGCGGGCGAGAAGGATGGCGAGAAAGAGGTTGAGCACCATGTAAGTGCCAATGAGATTGAGGGCCACGAAGTACACCCATGCGATCTCGCCATTGACGCGCTTGCCGATGTACATGAGCTCATTCCAGTTCTCGCCCGTGAGAACCTGGAAAACGGTGACAAAGCCCCACCAGAAAGTGTCAAAATTTGCTCGTGGGGTGTCCTGGAGGCAAGCCTCGTAGTCGGTCGGGTCGTCGCAGAAGAAGTTGGCCGTCCATTTACCGCCAAAGAGCTGCATGCCCAGCAGCGTGAAGATGAACATGATGATGACCAGCAGGATCGCCGCATTCGTCACGTCCATGATGGAGAGCAAGATGGTGTGCAGCAACTTGCGAAGGTTTTTCCAGCTCCGCGCCAACTTGAAGACGCGCATCAGGCGAAAGGTGCGCAGTGCGCCGAGCCCAGTGCCCCCGCTCTCAGAGTCCATCACGAGCTCCACGAGCGAGATGGTCACGATGCCAAAGTCGAAGATGTTGAAGAAATCGGCCGCGTACTGGCGCGGACCGAGACCAATCAGCTTGAGTCCCATCTCCGCCGTAAAGGCCACGGTGAACAGAAAGTTTGTCGTGTCCTGGAAAGCGCGTTCACCAGCGGACATGCTGTGATGCTCCATGCCCAGCGTGATGGTGTTGAGCACAATGAGCAGGGTGATGACTCCAGTAAATGCGTCCGATTGCACCACACTAAAGAGCCACCGCGTTGGCGCAGGGCCATACGGCTCGAGAACGATGCCGTCAGCGATAATGCTCGCCACGGTGGACTGCCTACGAACGCGCGAATACGAACTACCTTCGGCGTTGAGCGTTGCCACCTGTGACGCGAGCTCTTGCGTCGTCTGCCGGGCCGAGAACGAGCCCGTTTTCGGGGGCTGCGCCACAACGTTCGCGGCTGAGTGACTCGTTGCGGAACCGGCAGCTTGTGCGCCGGCGGCGGCCGCAGACGTTGCGTCGGCGATGGTCTCGGCTTTGGCGAGTTCCTCCTCCTCCTCAATGCGGAGAGTCTCCTCTTCACGAGCTCTCGCCTGTTCGTAGGCCTCGTTGATGACGGCGAGCGTGAGCTCGAGCATGAAGAATGAGCACATCCATACCATGAGGAAGAAGTACATGAAGATGACGAAGGAGTGTCCGAAGGAGGCCTGCAGGCCGTACATTACATCAGACCAGCCTTCGAGCGTGATGGACGTCAGGATCGTCAACCATGCGTACCCGATCGAGTCAAAAGTGGCGAAGCCGTCGCCGAGCTGGTTCTCGTTCGTGTTGAGGCAAAATGAGGTGACCTCAACCACCGGGGAGTCGGACGCATAGGTCTGTGTAAACTCGGTCCCATTGACCGAAAAGCCGAGAGAGGCGGCGAGCTCCGATGGCAGGTCTTGTAACATTTCTGCAGGAAGGTTCACGGTCCTTGAGATGCTCGCCGCGCTGGCGGGATCATAGTCCGGGTTCAAAGCAATTACTGGGTCTCTGGCGTAGCACTCCATGCCGGCAAGCGTGAGGCAGTTCTCCCCGCCTCGTGTCCACAGGGAAAAGGGGAAGAGGGCGTCATCTGCGCTCACCTGGGTCGCGCAAGGAAGAGGGCAGGGTGCTTCATCGCCGGCGACGAGCGTCATAAAGTCGAAGCCCGCTTCGGCGCCCGCAAAGTCCCCAATGCCCGAAGGGTCGACGTAGTGACACCTGCCCGTTAGCGTGCCGGAGAACAGCTGGAGGCCTACGATCCCAAAGACCGTGAAAAGAAATACGCAAAGCAGCATGACGTGCACCATAGAGCGAATGGATGCGATGAGAGCGCTGACGATGGGGCGCATGCCCGGGATGCTCGAGAGCGTGCGCAGCGGCCGAAGGACGCGAAAGGTGCGCAGTGCGGACAGATTTGCGATGCCCGGCACGTACGAGAGCCAGCCGACAAAGACGACGACAAAGTCCAGCACATTCCAGCCGCTGCGCAGGTAGGTGCCTCGCCGCGAGATGAGACCCAAAGCGATGATTTTCACGCTCATCTCTATGGTGAAGAGCACGTTGAAGATGACCTCTGCTGAGCCTTGGAACTGCTTCAGCGTTGGCGACGAGCATTTGTTGTATGGGTCGAGCTCGACCTGAGATGATTCGATGCAGCAGGTGTCACCCAGAGGCTCGTCACCTTGATCGACCAGCTCGTTGTACATGTTGCACTTTTCGGTAAAGTTTGTCAGGTCTACCTTGTAGATGCTGCTATCTGCGAGCTCCTCCGCCGTGCAGCATGTGGCAAACGGCTCCGTAAAGGCCAGGATAATGCAGTTGGCCAGAATGAGCAGGAGCACGACAGCGCGAAAGGGAGTGCTCTCCATGATGACTGTGCACATGTGTCGGAGTGGATTCTGCCGCGAGAAGACGCCTAGTGATCGCTTACTGCCAAGGTTGTGCAAAGCAGCAAGCTCTTCTGCATCCATTTTGGCCATCTTGCTCGGTCGCGGGCTGTCTGCGACAGGCCGCGACGCGACGCGCCCCGACGGCTAGGACCTATGCAGCGACCAGCTCCTGCGCCAGAGGACAACCAGCGAACTAAGCCGAACAGTCAATTCGGTTTTGCGCCTGCCCGCGCGCGCGCACCACAAGGCCTTGAAGGGCAGTGCTGCTGTCAAAGGTCGACCAGCGCGCTCCGAGGTCTTTGCGCCGACCTGCACGAGCTTGTATCGGCCGTCTACTTTTCGTTGTTCGCACCGGTGCCGTTCGTGAAAGCGGTTGCTCTGCTCGAGAGCGCGGCGGCCGCCGCCTCGAGCGCGATTTAGCGCCCCCAGACGGTCCTTGTGCCTGGCCTGGACCTATGTCGCCGCGCGTCGGCCTCGGCCGAGCTCGCCTCGGCTCGCCCTCGGCCTAGCCTGGGAAGGTTTGCCTGCTCTGGCCGGAAGTCCTTGCTAGAAACCGACTCTCGTGCCTGACCACGGGCAAATGTTCGTGGTCGCACGATGCGCACATGCACAGACACTTCACTTTATGATGATGGATCAGGCACTCCGGCCTGCTGAGAACGAATGAACCCGGCGGGCAGCCTTGGATGACTTCGATGGCGAAGCTGCAAGCTTGTCTCGAGCTCAGGAGCAGAGCTGCAGAATAACCCGCCACTCGCGGCCGGCGCTTCATTCAGTAAAAGTCGAACCTGAAAATTTACTTGGAAAAAAGAGGCCCTTCAACGGTACTTTTGCGCGCGAAGTGGCCTATATACAAGAGCGCTTGCGTTTGCCGACCTAATGTAGGCGACACCGAGTCTGGTTGTAAAGTATGTAGGCCCAAGCAGAAGGACCTCTACTAGGCCTACATGTTTATCGAAAAGATAATCGTGCCCGAGGGGTGTCAGGCTGTCAGCTTGAACTTCATCACGTACCATCAGGCCCTACCTGGGCCTGGCCTACTTGTGACTTCCCTCGTGAGCGGGCTTTCTCCCCGTGTCCGGGCGATGATGAGCTCTCTTTTCAGTGTGACGAGACGCTCGATACTAATAGTGCAGCCAAGCTGTTGATTACTATAGATTCAATGCCGGAAGATCGCGACGCGTCCCTTGTACGTTTGCTTCGACGGCCGGAATTCGAGCAGCATGCGCAAGATTAGATCAAATCCAAGGTCTCTTTCCCCCAAATCTCCCAAAAATTCGTAGCAAGGACGAGCTTGAAGACAGCCTCTGGACACTGAGCCTGGTAGCCAGGTCATGGCTCTTAATACGAGTTGCAGGACACGCACGCAAGAGGCCGTCACGCGCAGGTCACGCGTTAAATTTTGCACTCACAAGCACGCATAACTACGCGAGCGAAGCAACATGTTCTCGCCTCTACGATACGGCGCTTGCTGCGCCGACGAAAGGCTCACAAGGCTCTGCGAAAGCCTACCTTGGCCTATGAACGTGTATTTTTCTTTGAATAACGTGACATGACTAGTCTATCAAGCCTGTTGCGGCTGCACAGCGCCGACGCCGTCGATGCGCGCGCGAAAGATGAGGAGGATGGAGAAGACACAAACGGCCAACAGCTGGACGATGGCGGTGGCGAGGAAGCTTGCGCCATAGCCGTACTTGTCGCAGAGGACGCCACCGAGGACGGCGCTACCGCTCCAGGAGAACTGCGAGACAGAATCCATAGAGTTCCACCACGCCCGACTGGACTTGTCGACAAAGTCGATGAGGATCGACTTGCGAATGGGCGCGCAGCAGTTCATGAAGGCGGTGCGCACGATGAAGATGGGGACGATGACCATGGGCTTTTTCCAAAGCGCCTTGTCCTCGGCCTGACCCATTTGGTACATGGCGAAGAGCAAGATGACGCCCGCGGTGCTGAAGAAGATTGGGACGCGGACACGTCCAAAGATCTTGGTCAGGCGCGTGGCGAGGATCGAGCAGACGACAATTGCGAGTGGCGAAATGACGTAGATTGCGTTGACTTGGCCCGGGGACATGCCGGTTTCCTCCTTGAAGAAGAGCGGGAAAAACTTGATGGTCATCCCCGAAGCGAGTCCAAAGCTCACGTCGCAGGCGAGCGTGATGCGCGGAATCCAGAATTTGGCCCCGCGCAGCGTGGCCGCGCCCGTGGACGGCTGTCTTTGTAGCAGCGCTTCAGAGGCGGCTTCGAGGCCGCTGTTCGGCTCGTCGCCGTCAGAAAGCGCATGGTAATCGCGCGTGGCGTCACGCGCGGCGGCCTCGCGGGCATGCTCCGCGGCCTCGATCTCCGCGGTCGGGACGGCGGCGTAAGTGAGGTCCGAGGCGTCTGGGACGCCAAACTCGGGTGACTGTGGCACTGCCTCGCTCTCGTGGCCGAGAGCGTTCTTGTCGCGGAGGGCCAAGAGTGACGCGGCAGGAATGAGGGTGAGGGCGATGCCGACGTAGAAGACGGTGCGGAGCTGGGGCCGAGTCCAGGTGTCGCCGATGAGGACAAAGAGCACTGCGGAGAGGCAGGGCCCCGTGGCACGGAAGAGCACGCGCGTGACAAACTTTGCCGTCGTCACCAGAGGGCGCTCCTCCATGTGGAGCGAGTCGTGAAAGAGGGCCTCGAGAGACCCGCTGCTAGAGCCGTCAAAGAAACCGAACATGCCCAAGCCGATGCACATGAGCACGTACTCGACCATGCCATGATCTGGGTCGTTGTCGTAGCGGGCGCCGATGGCAAGCGTCACGATGAAGACGCACACCGTGAGCATGCCCACGCCGCTGGCCACGCGGAGCACGCGCTCGCGGCCATACTTGTCGCCCATGTACCCGCTCGGAAGGGCCGCCAGGGCCTGCACCGCGCCCTGCAGGCCCTCGGCGATGCCCACGAGCGTGTTCTTGCCGGGCGGGATCGTCTTGAGGTACCCGCTCAGCACCGAGGTGCCCCAGAGCCCGAGCGCGAACGAGTACGCCGCCGTGTACACGAGCGCCACCTGCACGTTGCGGTTCTTCCACGCGCGCAGGCCCTGGATCTCCTTCAGGAACCCCATCCTCCCCTGCCCCCTGCCGTCAGGTGACCCGAGGTCCTCCGCGTCGTCGTCGTCGTCGTCGGTGGCGGCGGCGTCGATGCCGATGTCGACGCCGTCAGCTTCGTCTCGCCGCTCTCGGCACGGCTCTGCGGCGGTCCCGGAGGGCGCGCGGCGGGGTCGCGCGGGCGGGCGGGGTCGCGCGGGCGGCGGGCGCAGCTGGGCGCAGCGCTCCTGGGGCGCTGGCGGACTCGGGTTTGTCTGGCGCCGGCTCGCGGGCCGCCGGCCGAGGGCCACGATCCTTCTCAAGCCCGGCGACGACGGCAATCATGGACGCCGGCGCCGTGGGCCTCTTCAAGGAGGCCTTCTCGATCCTTCTCCACGCCCCAAAGCACGTTGCGATGACCCTCGCTCCAAGAAGAATTGCAAGCCCAAGCTCGACGACGACGACGAAGGAGAGGAGACCAAGAAGATCCTTAGGAAGAATTCGGCCCGCGCGCTCTGCGGAGCTAGCAGACGCCCTTGGTGGAGTTCTCGTTCTCGATGTGGTTCAGGTTGCCGCCCATGAGCCGCGTGGTGATGTTGCGCGAGAGCTTGTGGGTGAGTTTGTCGGTCTCCTCCTTGTCGAGCTTGCGCTTCTTCTTGAAGCGAGGGTCGTCGTCGCGGTACTTTTTGTTCTTGGGGTGGAGCAGGTGTGAGGGGTGCTCCTCGTAGAAGGAGATGGCGCGGGCGATGTCGTCGACGAGGAGGCGGATCATGTTGCGGCTCATGTTTTGCTTGATGACGGCGCGCATGATGACGAGGTGCTGGGCGCCTCGGGGGCACTGGTAGGCCGGAACGGTCCAGCCGCGCGCCTTGAGGGCGTCCTGGAGATCGTAGAGCGTGAAGCCGGATTTCGCTGGGTCTTTGAGCGCGACAGCGACCAAGGGCATGTCGCCCTTGTCGACGATATCAAAGTGGCCCGTGGCGACGAGCATGTCGCGCAGGAAGGCGGCGTTGCTGAGGCCGTTCTTCATGATTGCCCCGTATCCGCCCTTGCCGAGGCGCAGGAACATGTAGTACTGCGCGAGAATGGTGGAGGCCGGCTTGCTAAAGTTGAGCGTGAGGCTGGACTGGCTGCCGCCCAGGTAGTCGACGGTGGTGACGAGGTCGTCGGGGCACGCCTCGCTATCGCTGAAAACGAGCCAGCCGAGGCCTGCGTATGTGAGGCCGAACTTGTGGCCGCTGGCATTGATGCTCTTGACCTGGGGCAGGCGAAAGTCCCAGAGGAGCTCGGGCCGCGTGAAGGGCGCGATGAAGCCGCCCGAGGCGGCGTCGACGTGCACGGGGATGTTCCACCCGTTGGCGTCGTTGACCCGCTGGACCATGGCGCAGATGCCGGCGACGTCCTCGAACTCGCCGTTGAAGGTGCTGCCGAGGATGGGGCAGACGCCGATAGTGTTTTCGTCTACGAGCTTCTCGGCGCGCTCGGCAGTGAGCACGAGGCAGTCGGCGGAGATGTCGGCCTCGCGCCCCTCGATCTCAAAGTACTTGCACGCCTTGTGCCAGCAGCACTGGACGTTGGAGCCGAAGACGAGGTTGGGCTTGTAGTCGGCCGAGAGGCCCTTCTCCTTGCGCCAGGCGCGGTGGCGCCACTTCATGGCGAGACAGGCGAGCATGATGGCTTCGCTCGAGCCGACCGTTGCGGTGCCCGTGATCTTGTCGTCGTCCATCTTGCCGTGCCAGAGGTTGCCGATCATGTTCACGCACCGCTGGTGGATGGCGCTCGTGGTCGGGTACTCGTCGAAGTCGATCGCGTTGACGCGCATGCCGTAGCGCATGATCTCCTCGGCCTCGGGCTCCATGAAGGTCGTCACGAAAGTCGCCAGGTTCTGCAGCGTGGACCCGTCCAGGAGCATCTCATCCTTGATGATGGTCTTGGCGCACCCGGCCGGCATGCCCTCGTCCGGAATCGTCAGGCTCGGCGCCATCTGCATCGCCATGTCGGACGCGTACACCTCCTTCATCGTGCGCTTCGTTCGCTCCGCCCTCGCTCGCTCGCTCAGGCTGCGGCTTCGCGCTCCTCGCTCCTCGTTAACGTCAGCGTCGGCGTCGGCGTCCTGCGCGCGCGGACTCGGTCTCGGGGCGGCTTGGTTGGCGTCGGGGCGGGGCGTTGGGCGTCTGCGCCGCGGGCCGCCGAGGCGCGCATCGTAATCATCGGCGGGCCGAGCCAGCGAGTCGGAGTTGAGCGAGATCGCACAAGATACGGCCCTCCCGGCCCAGAGCTTCGCCGCGGCCGCGTCGAGCCGAACCGAACGCCGCTGCGCTGCGCTGCATTGCGCTGGCACAGCGGCGCTGCGCTGGGCGGCTGGCGATCTGCGGCGGGCCGCTTCGACGAGCTCGAAGCGGCTCGAAGCGAAGCGAAGCGGTCGGGGGTTGGGATGCAGTACGTACGTGGCGTATCTATCCCAGATCTTTGAAGACGACGACGACGACGAGGAGGAGGACGAGGTCGCGCGGGGTATTCATTCGGCGGGACTGCGGCGGCGACCTCGAGGCCGAGCCCCGCGTAGCGTAGCGAAGTGAGGCCCACGCGAGGCTCGCTTGCTTGCTTGCTTGTGCACGGTCACGGTCGGCGACGCCGAGTCGAGATTCCCGTCACTTCAGCGGGCCTGGCAGATCATAACAGAAGGCGAGGCTCTGCGACCGCCGTCGCACGTGGCGCAAGTACTTGAAGCAAGGCAGCAGCCGACCAGCAGCGGCGCAGCCTGAGGAGCCCAAGACTTGGCACGTCCGAGATTATCATCCCAGCTTCAGAGGCAGCTAGCTGATTCTGACCCCGTGGGACCTAGCCGAGCCTTTCTAAGCGTCACCGTCAACCTCCGGACTGATCACCGGAGAACGTCGCCGTGCGGCGCTGTCGACGTCACTGATCTCAGACGAAGTCCCCGGTCCGAGGCCGTACCATGGTTCTGTACGTAGTACGTACCCGTACGTAGATGGGCGTCACGAGGGTTCGAGGGGACTTCGAGGGCTCGACTCCAACTCCGAGGTCGAGACGATCGTCGAGACTCACATACGTACAAGGGGCGCACGTACTACTAGCCTACGTACAAGCCGCTCGAGCGCCTAGGTACGTTCTGCTGCGTGAATGTCCGCGTGACGTCCGAGTCGCGCCGGTCTTCTAGCTAGCTAGCCCAGCTCATCAGCTGGTCGCGACGAGACGAGACGACGACGAGACGGCACGGCACGAGCACCGCCGGAGTGACGTCGTCGGCCCCTACATACGTCATACGTCATAC
>KQ758850.1:17807324-17818095 GCA_001462505.1 Aurantiochytrium sp. T66 | reverse complement strand
TTGCCCTTGCCCTTGCCCTTGCCCTTGCCCTTGCCCTTGCTCTTGCCCTTGCCCTTGGGCTCCTTGACGGCGACGATGTCGCCCTTGACCATGCCCTTCTTCAAGTCCTTTCCAGGGTTCTTGATGTCGTTCTTGATGGCATCCTTGCTGGCGCGTTGGATGGCATCCTTGATGCCGCGCTTCATGGCGTCCTTGGTGGCGAACGTGGTTTGGGTCTTCATCGGGCTCTCGGCTTCGCCCTTGACTTTGTGGTTGCCGTCGACCGCAGAGTCATCGTCGCCGGCGGCCTCTGAGTGCGGGGCTTCGGTCACGTCTTCCTCAGATCGACGGTCATCTTCACCTTTTGGGTCACGCTGCGCTTGCTCGCTGCCGCAGAGCATCGTGTTGACAATGTGCCGCATGGCCCTGAACGTGGAGACAAAGGCCACGTCGGCGCAAATGCAAAAGAGCCAGCCGAGCTCATGCTGGACTGTTTTGTCCAACTTTTGCACCTTACGGGCCCTGGCTCTGCGCTTGGCCATACGCTGGAGGGAATTGCGCCTGGGGTCCTCGCGGCAGGAGGCAAGCTCGCGCGGCATCGTCACGCCTTCGACCGCAGGGCCATCGTTGCCATCGGCCTCTGAGTGCAGGCCTTTGGTCGCGCGTTTTCCGCCGCGTGTCAAACAGTAGCACGAGACCCTGTACGTGGAGACGATGATCACGTCGGCGTAGATGATGATAAGCCAGCCAAGCTCAGGCTGGAGTGATTCATCAAGCTTTTGCAGCGCACGGGCCTTGGCTTCGGCGGCTTCTTTTGCGGCCTTTTGGGCGCGTTTGGCGGCCTTTGCCTTTTGGGCGAGTTTGTTGGCTCTGGCCGCGGATCGTTTCCTTCCCGTCTTGCTCATGATGGCTGGCCTGGCGTGAGCAGGCTGCGCTCTTGCTCCTCCGCGCCGGAGTTGCCCCGCGCAGCGTCGCGCCGCGCGGCGTCGCGCTCCCGCGCGGCCCCGCGCAGCGCTAGCGCTGTTGGGCCTCTGGCTTCCCCCCTTTTGGAGCCCCGTTCGACAAATCTACGCCGCGTCCGCTTGATTCGCGCGACTGGGCTCTGCGGCCGTCGACGGTCGTCTCCCTCCCTCCGGCAGGCAGGCAGGCAGCCGGCGAGCGCGACGACGGCGGGCGCGATGATTGTGGTCTACGGGTCGTGGGACGGCGGCCTAACCCTTCGGGACACATTGATAAAACTTTTGCGTCCGGCGAGTCATTTTTCAAGCACGAAAAAATTTTCTCCTCGAATCAAAAAGGCACAGGGACCATCTACATAGGCGCGCATACGCACTCCGTTTCCCTCGATAAAACTCGCAGGCCGGCTCCAAAGGATTAGTAAACGAATATTAACACCCGGCAGTTTCGCTGCCGTCCTAGGCCCGCGACAGACTCGCTTGCTCGCCCTCGAAGGCGGGCGCGCGGCTGCCGCCGCTCGACGAAGCGTCGGAGCGCAGCGAGCGTCGTGGGCCTGAGCGGGTGAGCCCGCTGGCCGACACACCGGTGTAGAGGAGTACAGGCGAGCCAAGCGGTGCCTGTGGAAGTGGCCACGTGTCCACGCACGTGGTAGAAGGCATGTACAGAGTAGTACGTAGCGGTACATAGATGGGCGCGCCGCAAAGAATTTTTCGCGCCTATGGAAAAAGGAATTGGTTGGCTCCGCGAGCGGCGTCTTCTCTCTTTCCGTGGGCGACGCGGCCTCGGAGAGCTTCTGCGAACGAATTTTTTTAACGGACCCACTCTGACACGAAAAGTTTGATCATGCGTGCATGCAGTTTTCTCTAGATGACAATTTGCCGGTGAAAGTCAAGCCATGGAGCAAACATTTCTTTGTCGTCGCCAATTTCGGGCTGCACGAATGCTCAAAGGCCCTGTTATGACACAGGAGCGATGCACGGTCAATAAAAGGATTAGTAAAGGAATATTTAACACGCGGCGGTTTCGATGCCGTCTCCGGTCCGTGACAGACTCGCTCGCTCGCCTTCGAAGGCGGGCGGGGAGCGCCGCCGCCGCTCGACGAAGCGTCGGAGGAGCAGGGAGGACGAGCCTGCGCCGGGCGCAGCGCGCGTGGACCCTGTCGAGCTACAGAGCGCGAGCGAGCGGCGCTGCGTTGTGATTGCCGGGGAGCATATGCAAACGAACGTATGAATTCACTTTTACACCCGTCCGTCGTCTGATCATGCGTGCATGCAGTTCTCTGTAAAAGACAATCTGCTGGTGAAAGCCTTGTAACAAACATTTCTCTGCCGTCGCCACTTCCGGGCTGCATGAAAACTCGGAGGGCCTGTTCGTGGCGCAGGAGCAATGCACGGTCAAGACCAAGGCCCGGGCGTCTCGGGAGTGTGACTGCGCGTTCTGTGCGAGTGGAGATCTGGGGTTCGAGTGTAGCGTTGCTCTCGCCAGCCTGCTACTTTCCCCTCGCCCGCCGCTGCTTTATGATTATTTTGCCTAACTTGGCGAGCCCTCGGCTGCCAGGCGGCGTGCTCACCCAACGCATGCGCGAGGCACCGTTTCTTTTCCCAGCGACAGTTTCTCGACAACGGTGACTCGTATTTCGTCCTGTGTACGACGCGTTTGCCGGCGAAGCGGACACTGGCGACATTGAGATCGCCTTTGCCCGACGAGCGAGGAGCTCGAGCAGTTGTCTCGGGCCCAACGCGCGTAAAAAAAATTCGTCGACTCGATTCGAGTCGCCAAAAAGCATGGCGCAGCGAGCTCGGTCGGCGCATATCAATGAGTTCTACGTTGGCTTTTCTGGACAAAAACAGCCAGGTTGATTCAAGCAAGTGGTGAACGACGAGCACCAAGCAAGACGCTTTTCAGTAGCTTGAAAGGAAGAAGTCTCGCCCGAAAGCAGCGCGACACGACCTTCCTTGTCCCTGCATCCCAGAGGTGCTACATTGTGGTACGATACCGCCCAGGGCTTTGCCCATGCGCGGGATCATGACCCTTCACGAGTCCGTGTGGGACGAGTGGGACGAGTGTCCCGAGCGTCCCGACGGACAGAACAACCCATTTTACGGAAATGCGGAACCCATTCTCCGGAACGCATTTTGAGCTGGGACCACCAGTGCGGGCGGCATGGGCCCAGGATCGGCCCAGGGCTCGGCCAGGAGCAAGTCCTCAGCAAAGCCCTACTATCAGCTCACGTTGAAGCAGATCACACGTGGGGGGCAGTATCCGTGGGCTCCGGCCCCGGCGTCACCCCCAACTGCTTCGCTGAGCCGTGCCGCGCCCCACGGTGGGCACGCGGATGACTCGCTACGAGGATCGTAGCGTCGCGCTCTGCGCGCAAGAGCCACGCCCGGCTGTGCTACATTCATGAAAAAGAGCAACGACGACGATCGCGTCGACATCTGGCCCCCATGCGCACCGGTCGAGGTCCCAACGCTCGGAGTGAGGACGGTCTTTGAGTCGCAATTGCCGGTGCCCGATCTCCGATCAGTAGCACCGAGTCTACGCTCATGGCAGCAGCGCGACGCTCGGCGCCCACTCGACGGCTTACAGCTAGTCGGGCGGCATGAAGAGACGCCTTGCCGCGACGTGCTTCGAGATCCTGCTGGCGATCTGCTATGACTTTCAAGGCAAGCTCGAGGGCGGGCGACAATCAGCGCTAGGCGCGTCATCGCGGGCCTGCCGCTTGGGCACACGCGGTGGTCTGGCGAGGCCCCATTGCTCATAGCCGGCCTCTGTAGCCCCCGCCGACGAGCTTGCGACCCAGGGCAAAACCATATAGTAGCCTTCCTTCTCCTCACACAGTGGGCGGATCATGATCCATGCGACCGCGCCGATGCTCGCACGTATCCTGAGTCTGGCGGACACAAGGAAGAAGGTGGTCAAGGCGGACTCCACCGAGATCTCAACGCCGCTCTTGCGCATTTACCCATTTTAAAGCGCGCCCTAGGGTGCATTGAACGAAGAGAAGGGCGCCTGCGCTTGACTAGAGTTGCGGCTGTGAGCGCGTCCATGTCCTGGCGACCTGCAGTCTGGACAAACTTGGCACATTCTTGTGTCGAGACACGCTTGACGCCGCCCTGCTTCATGCAAGTGGCGCCATTTCTGATCGTCGAGGCGCAGCCATCGACAGCGCAGCGCCACCGGTGCCAGGCTTACTGCTGATCCATCTGCCGTCACAAGTATCACAACGCAACGTTCGGGTACCAGCGACCAAAAATAGAAACTAGTCCAGGCCTAGGCCTGGTCGTAGCATACCTTTGCGTGACGTCCTGCAGGGCCTTGCTGAAGCCTGGCTGTGGAAGAACTTTTGAGAAAACTAGGATTATCTTTGGACGAGTGTTCGATCAGCGCGAACCACTGAGCAGATTGACTTTTTCGTAGTAGGCTAGCGCGAGCTCATCCCTCATTCTCATCTTAACTTTGAGTCGTAGGCGCTTGTTTCGTTCCTTTGCTACATCTTCTTGCAGGGCGATGATCTCCCTCTTCAGCTTGCCGACTTCGCTCCGCAGCTGTTCGACTTCTTGGGCAGACGGTGCCGAAACAATGGTTGAAGGCTCTTCGCAATCGGCTTGCGCGGCTCGAAGCTGGGCCGATGGGCCAGTGACTGGTTGCGGCTGGACGCTTTCACCGCCTTGAATGCTACCTGGAGGGGCGGAGAGCGGGCTCCTGGTACGTCCGAAGCTGCTCGACGTTGCGGCAATGAGTGCAGCGCCCGTGTCAGATCCATAGTGACCCGGCGACGACGGTTTACGTGCAGCACGCGCAGGGGCTCGAGGTTTGCTTGACGTCGGCGGTTTCGGCGTCGATTCTGTGGCGTGGATGCTGTTGAGGTCGTCGTCGGCCTCTTGGACGCTGCCTGGAGGAGCGGAGTGCGAGCTCGTGGCGGATCGGGGGCTGGTCGGCGTTGCGGCAGCGGGAGCGGCGCTCCAGTCAGTGTCAGCGCGGCCTGACGACGAAGGATTGAGTGCAGCAAGTGCAGGGGTTCGAGGTTTGCTCGATGTCCCTTCTGTGGCGCGGATGTTGGCGAGGGCCTCTTTGTCTTTAGCGCTCGCGGCCCGTGCGGTGCTCCGCTCATCACTTGGCGTGGCGGAACTCGACGCGCGTGAAGAGTCCTTAGAAGAAGATGAAAGCTGTGAAGGAGCCTTGGAAGCTTCTTCTTCGCGGGCTTTCGCGCGCGAGGCTTGATCATCGCGTCTATCAACCTCGAATGCGTAACTCTTGAGAGGTGCGTGATCCTTGTCCTCGTCTTTCTCGAACTTTATCACGATAGCGTTGCATTTTCCACCTTTGCTGATTGCGAGATTCCAGGCGTCCATTCCCTCCAGCTTTTCAATGAAGTTTACGAAGGACCTGTAGGAGAGGGAGCTGATCCCGAAATCGGAGCTCGAGACTTCCTCGTCATTGACCAATAACTTGTATTTTCCGTCCTTGGAGAAAGGCAGCAGGCAGCACTTGCGAGGAAAGGTCCTGTTTGCGAGATCGAGGCTCTTGGTCAGTGCTTGCGTGACCATTGCAAGGCCAGCGTCGGTCTCGCTAAAGCACCCATTCGCGGAGCGGCTTGGCTCCTCACAGCTCGACTGAGAGCCAAATTCGATGGCTTGTTCTTGGATGAGCGAACGCGCCCTGTTGGCCGCAGCGCGCGACGGCCTCGGTCTTGTCCCCTGCGCGCCCAGCTCGCCCTCGGCGGCGCTGGTCGGAGCCGCCGCCCGAGTACGGCGACGCGTCACAGGCTCGGCGGGGCCTGCGGCGTCACGATCGTCGGTGGATGAGGCGTCACTATCATCGGGGTCGTCCATGTTGGCCGCGCCAATGGTGTCCTGGCTGTTGGGCAGGGGTCGCGTTGTCAACGACGACACTGAGCGCGTCTCCGTGTCGACGTCGTCTCTCTGCGTAGCCTCGCCTTCAACGTCATAATCATCGAACAGCATCGCGCTCAGGACTGCTTGGTCTGGGCGACGTCTGGGCTGCTTGGTCTTGGTCGTAGGGCGCAGTGTTATTACGCTTTGCTCGTCTCGAGCTGGGGCCTGAGGTTGAAATTTTGCTCGCCTGCCAGAGAGTCCTTTCGAGGGCGCTCTCACAAGAGGGTGCTCAATCAAGGTGTCCATCTGAGAGCGGACAGTCAGCGCTGACCAGGAATCCATTTTCCTCTGCACGCAAAAACAAGGCATGAGTACTACGTATACGTACGTACGGTAGTTTCTCCAGTGCGAGGGTATCCGCTGAACAAGTGGCGTGGCGTTGTCCACTGCGTCCCTCCTGCTCTTTCCGTCGCCGCACCTAGTCCACTTTGTTCAATCAAGTCTTTGCTGCTCGAGCTCCGTACTACGCACCCACGTTGGGTACTACGTACGTACATACGTGGTACGTGCGTACGTACCTACCTCGCGGCGTCCTCCATGAATGTGGCAAGCCTTCAGCAGGCTGACGTTGCAACGATGCCCGGCGCTCTCAGTTCGCTCTCAAGACAAATCAAGGCGCTCTCGGTCCTCGGTCCAGCTGTGGGGGGTGTGGGGCGTCAATGCGCGTCATGAGAGCGCTCCGCGCCGCTCCGCAACATCGGAGCTTGGTCTCAAGTTTGGTCTGGCAGGATTGACCGATCGTCAGTCGGCCATTCCGGCCAAAGAACCGGCTTCCGGGGCGCCTGCACGCTCGCGCGGCCCGGCCCGGCCTGGCGGCGGCACAAGTTGGCCTCCGAGATGTGGAAGCTCTCGCGCAAGGCCGACGACGCCGACGATGCCGACGAATGCGCCGCAGCGCGCAAAAGGCATCAGACGACGTGCATTAGAAATTTCGTGCTACGGCTGGCGCGTGCCAGGCCAGTTTCATCGAAAAGATGTGTGTCGAAGAATTTCGTAATACGGCCGGGACGCGTGCCAGGTCAGTCTCATCGGGAAGGATAAGAAACCACTTTCCCCAATAAGTATGAATTCAAGCATCACCAGCCACGGTGCCCATCAAGAGAATTCCAAGCAAGCAAACCCGCAACCTAATCTGCCAAGCTCAAGAAGGTCTTCCACCGACAAGCAGACCTGCAATCTCAAGCAACTTCACGTCGCGATGGCCGACGAGAGCTTTCATGGGCCCGATGTCGATTCTGTCGCTGATGCCGACGACAGATCAGTCTCGGAGATGTCCACCCTGCCTCCAAACAGCCAGAACACCATTTCTAAGGAGCCCAACGAATACAATGCCACAATTGCCGCTCGACAGCAAGTTCCGGCCCAGACTGAGCATCAGGCCCAAAACCAGGCTGGGTCCTTGCCGAGACGGGAACGAGCTGCAGCCAGCAACGCCAGAACGCGTATCAGGGAGCAGACGGACGAGGAGAGCTCGAGACCGCCCAAGAACAGGCGTGTCCCTATTGGCGGTGGAAACAAGCCAAACCTTACCAAGATCAGCGAGGCTTTGATCGCTGACACTCCGGGCCCGTGGAAGTGCTCCCTAGCACCCTGCAACAAAAAGGGCAGCTACAATTGCGTGGTCAACGACAAAAGGGTTTCGAGGGAGAACCTGGAAGGCCTTCGCGACGTCAAGTTCGGTCAGTTTGCGCGCGACATTGTGGAGCTGAAGAGTTCGGGTGCTTGGAATAGCGCTCTGCGAGAGAAGCACTGCAATGTAGTCGTGTCGAAGCTCACGATACGCGATGACCCGAACATTCCAGAATATAAGCTCATCACCTTTAAGCTCGACAAGGTCAGGGATGCGGAACCCCTCGCGTCACGCAAAGCGTCGTCAGCGACCCATGCGCAGCGTTCTTCGTCATTCAAGCAGCCAGAGATGTCTCCCCGCGCACCGCGCGCCGCTATGATCGAGGACGCCAGGCGCGGCGCAGAAGTCGCGAGGACAGAGGTTGTCGAGGCCGCTACCCATCCCCAAGGGGCAAGCACAAGTTCATCATCCAGCTCCCGAGTCCCTTCCGTGACGTTAGATGACGACGTGCAGACCTCGTCAAACGCGCTTTCTGTCCGTGCCCAGGCGTCATCGAGCAGTTCCCAAGATATGATAGAACTTCTGGACGACGGGCATCGCAGCCCAGGTGAACGCGCTCCCGCCAGAATCGTGCAGAGGTCTGATTCAAGCGTCGACGATACAGCCCGTCTGAAAAAGAGACTTCGGGAGGAGGAGCGAGAAAATCAGGAGCTGAAGCGGAAAAATCAGGAGCTGGAGCGGAAAAATCAGGAGCTGAAGCGGAAAGTCTTCAAGCTCGAGCAAGAAAAGGATTTCTGGTATATAAAGGCTACGTCTTCTAAAAACCTTCCCAAGCAAGCGTATGACAGTGAATGAAACATGCGCAAAGCGCAAATAGGCCTACATCCAATTTTCTCAATCCACTGTGCTAACGCTCGTCATCCGCAAGCCCCCATTTCACGGGAAGGGCAACGAAAAGGAGCGCGCTCGAGTCTCCCGGCCCGTCGACCTGTGACGTCAAAGAGCGTAGCTCGGCCTGCAGAACTTGTCGAATGCACGAGGCGCAAAATCGAAGGTGTCCTTCAAGACTTTTTTTCAAGTTCTACCCAGATCTCTTCTTCAAGTTCTCCTTGCAGTATGCTGTCGTGGCTCCGTCTGAGAACTCTCGATCGTCAAGGCAGAACGAACTCCCGAGGCTGAGCTTGCGTGCAAAAGGTCGCCTTCTCCAAGCTCGGCTAAGCACTTCTGAAGATGCCGCCGGATTGCGGGGACCTCGCTCGCAGACGTCGAAGACGCCGACGACGTCGAAGACGTTGAAGATGTTGAAGACGTTGAGGACGTTAAAGACGTTGAAAAGGTTCTCGAAGACGTCGAAGACGACGAAGACGACGAAGACGACGAGGACGATGACGGGTCGCGGTCCTGGCCGTCGCGCTCCGCTCGGCGATGGTCTCGTAGCAGTCGTCGAAGGAGCAGCACAATGAACAAGATGGTTCACGAGATTCCGCGCAGACCTCGAGACTCGGCGGGCGCCGACGCGCGCGCGCTGCGCTGCCGCGGCGGGCCCGGCGCCGACGGCGCGGCGCTGCGCGCGGCGGCGCGGACTGCCGCGGACATGGAGGCCGTCGTGGCGGCGCGGCTGCCGGCGGTGCTCGAGGGCTCGCCCGCGGAGACCTGGGCCCGCGAGAAGGCCTGGGACCAGGACGCGCTCCTGCGCGAGGCCGGCGCGGAGGTCGTCGAGTTCAGGTCGAGCGAGCGCCGCGTCTTCACGGTGCGGTCGCCGAGCCGCACGGGCCAGACCCTGCGGCTCCAGGACGACGACGCAGCCGACGCCGTCATCTCACTGGAGCGCGGCCCGCTCGCAAAGCTGCTCGAGAGCGACCCTGCCGCGGACGGCCGCTTTGCGTACTTTTCTGGCCCGCTCGCGCTATCGGCGGACCTCGAGGAGACCCTGCGGGACGCGGCCACCTTTGCCGTCGTCGACGAGGCGATCCGCCCCTTTGCCGATGCGCACCGCATCCTGCACATCGGGCACGCGGGCGTCACCGCCCAGCTACATTATGACAAAAGCAATAACTTTCTCGCGCAGGTGCGGGGACGCAAGCACGTCATCTTATTTCCGCCCCACCTGCACTGGGCTCTGCGCGTTTTCCCAGTCGTGCATCCGTCGCGGCGGCAGTCGCAGCTCGACATCCTCGTGGACGAAATCGACGAACTTTCGGCCGACATTGACTGGGCCGCGCTCGAGGATGCATGCCAGTCCGTGGTCCTGCATGAAGGCGAGGTGCTTTACCTGCCGCCCTTCTGGTTCCACCAGGTCGAGTACCTCGACTTTGCGGTCTCCGTCTCGATCGTATCCCCCTCGATCCCAGAGTTCTACTTTGCGAGGCATGTCCATCCTGTAAAGCTGCCGGCCGCGTCAGACAACTTGCGCCAGGACGCTGCTCGCCTCTTTTTGGGACGAATCCTGCCGGCGGGCTTTGTTCAACGTCTCGTGCGCTCGCGATATGGTCTTGTGGGCGGACGCGCGCTTCCTGGCCGAGAGCACCAAGGCGAGGACAGCTGCGCCGATGCCGACGTTTTGTACAAACTGAACGCCACGCTCGACGCCGTCGTGGGCCGCGCTCTCGCAGGTCTCGGCTCGCTTCAGGACCAGGGGTTTTCTACCGAATCCGAGCTCTTACTCGCAGACCTTGCCGAGGAAACGGCGCGCTCTGCAATCGATGACGTGCAGGACGTGCACCGCTTCCTCGTCGGCATGTCGGCCGCGTGACCGACCGAGCGTCTGGCCGCCAGCGTTAGGGCCTATCTGTGTTTATGATTGACTGATAAATGTACTACGTACCATTCTGTATCAAGCAGGCCGTGCGTTGTCTGTCCTCTTCGTAAACGAGTTCATGCGCGTTGTCCTCTCCATCAAAGCCTGGCAAGACGATCTCGAGCGTCCAGCACTAACTCCGACCTCGTCAACAAAAAATGTCGGTGGTGGGCTGCTTGCAACCCACGCATGATGAATCGAAGCCGTTGATAACGCACACAAGGACTCCAGGGGCCATTGCGCCGCCAGCGTCCTCCTCCATCTGCAGCTTTTCCTCCTTCTCAAGCCAACCCACCCACCCTGTGCATGCCATGTCATCTCCGAGCTGCTTGATCTCCAAGATGTCACGCAAAGCGAGATTGTCGCAATCGTCGTCTCTCTCGTCGTCGTCGCGGAGCTCCTGCGCGGCGTCCGTGTTTCTCCTCGGTGCGCGCGAGCGTCGAGGTCAGCGGCATCGTCGCCGTCGTCGTCGTGGTCCCCCTCGTCGTCGTCGTCGTCAAGGTGGTCGTCGTTGACGCCGTCGCAGAGCTCCTCCTCGAAGCCGGAGAAGCAGACCAACTCCGACGCCGC
>KQ758850.1:17791314-17802272 GCA_001462505.1 Aurantiochytrium sp. T66 | reverse complement strand
CACTGCATAAACCTTATGTGGCGCCTACCCCCGCTCATGTCTACTGGGTACCATGCGTAGCATGCGTACGTACTACGTAGTACGTACGTATGTCTGTCGCGCTGCTGCGCAGTGTGAAATCGCCGCGCGAGCCAACTCGAGCTGCGAGGCCAAGGCAAAGACAGCAAGCATCAGCCTGGCAGCGCAGCTGGCCCCAGAGCAGAAGCCCACGACACTGTGAGCCAGCACGTCACCCGACAGAGCAAGCAAGCACGCAATGCCACGCAGTGCCAAGGATGCATGGGCCCAAAGTTGCCGGCGCAGCGCGCATCATCCTGCTTTGTGGTAGCCTAGTACGTACGCCACGTATTGCCGACAGTGATGCAGGGCACGCTCCAGGAATGCGCCGCGTCGACGTCCCATCCCAGCGCTGCCGACGGCGCGACATCGACGGCGCTGACCAGCCTTTGTCGCACGCTGTGAATTGGGGCACAGCGCAGCACAGCGCAGCCACCTTTACGTACCAGTACCAAAGATTTCCAAGGTTTACGTGTTGCAAAGGCTCGTGGCGTCGTCGTGTGGCGCGCGTGACGCCGGTAAACCGAGGCTTCCTGAGGTAGCTACCTTTAGTTGCAATGAGCGCGAAGCGCAGGGCCTCGACGCGGGCCTCGACGCCGGCGACAAGGATGGGACTCGAGTTCTGGTCTGAGATCAGCGGTGGTCATGACTTTGGCCAACTTTGGAACTTCGGTGAAACTTGAGAGTATATTGTGCGGCCCGGAGAAACTACGCGGCGGAGCAACTAGGGCATATAAAGAGAGATCGGATTCCCCGACCCGCGCATTGTTTTCCCGACGTCGACCATTGTATTGCAGACTTTGCTGTCCGATGGCGCTGCGCAGATTGCTCGCGATCGCAATGGCCGAGCGCGCGCTCGACGTTGGCGGAGAGAAGTCCGGTGAGGCAGCCTCGAAGCGGCGAGCGGACGACCAGGCCTCGCCGCGCAAGCAGGAGCCGCAGAACGTACGTAAATGAGAAAAGAAAGCTTCTGTTTTCTTTCTTCTTTTGTTTTGTTTTGTTTTTAGTTGTTGCCTACTGCGGGCACTACGTAGTCTCTCTGTACTACGTAGTCGTAGTACTACCTACGCCATACATATGATGTATGGCGGCAAGCGCTGCGCTGCGATCACCTGTCTTGTCCGTGGCGCTCGTCGCGAGCTTGCAGCACGCCGGCGTCAGAACAGCAGCCAGCGGCTCGAGGCTGCATTGCACTGGATTGCATGCACTGCAAATTCTGCAATGTGCAATGTGCAAGCAACCGCTGAGGCAAGGTGAAAGGCTTCGAGCTTGGTTACTACGGGTACGTACCTAGTACCATGGTACTGTACTCGAAGACGTCGAAGACCGGAGAAGACGGGAGAATTAGGAGCGATTGTGAATGCAATGTAATGCACGATCATCGCATCGGATCCGCAGAAGTGATGTTCAGCCGGGCCTCACGTCTCACGTCGCGGGCCACGCGCGCCGCGCGCGGCACGTTCGAAGTGTGTCTCTGCGCGGAGCTCGAGTCGCCGGAAGTCGCCGGACTCGCGCTGCTCCGTCCCGAGGCCTGCTGCCGCTGGCGGAATCATCATGAATATCATCCTTTCATCTCTGCCAGTGGTCCACAAAATAAACCTCAAAAACATTTTTTTAATAAAAATGTAAAAATGTAAAATTTGAATTTTGAATTCGAAAGTTTAAAGGTTTTTGACTTCGAAACTTATCGAAAGTGGAGTGAAGTCTGAAAAAAAAAAGAAAAAAAAGAAAAAAAAAGAAAAAAAAGAAAAAAAAGAAAAAAAGAAAAAAAAAGAAAAAAAAGAAAAGAAGATCGACCGATTGATTCAAATCGCAATCGGCGCGGCGCGGCAGCGGCAGCAGCGCGAGGCGACGCGCGCGCGCGCGGCGACCCCCCGCCCTCCCCGCGAGCGAGCCCGGGACGGCCGGCCCCCGCCTCCGGCGGCGCGCGGCCCGGTCGGTCGGTCGGTCGGTCGATCGGTCGCCTGATTCGAGGAAAAGATGGTGGCCAACATGCACGCGACGCTGCTGCAGAGCGGGTCGCGCGGCCTGCGCGCGCTCGGGACGACGAGGACGGCGCGCTGGCAGCGGCAGAGCACGCGGGCGCTAAGCGCCGCGACGTCTGGGAATGACACCACGGTGCGCATTGGCGTGCTCAAGGAGGCCGAGGACCGCGTCAGCATGGTGCCCGGCAGCCTCGATAAGCTCATCCAAAAGGGCGCCGAGATCCGCGTGCAGGACGGCGCCGGCGCCGCCGCGGGCTTCTCCAACAGCCAGTATGAAGCCGTCGGCGCCAAGGTCGTCTCCGAGGACGACGTGTGGAAGAGCGACGTCGTCGTCAGCATCAACAAGCCCAGCTCGGACAACCTCAAGAAGCTCGAGGACAGGCTCATCGTCTCTCAGCTCCAGGCCAGGAACGAGCCCGGCATCTACGACCAGCTCGCCGAGCAAAAGGCGACCGGTCTCAGCCTTGACATGCTTATGCGCACCCTCTCGCGCGGCCAGGCCTTCGACGTGCTCAGCTCCCAGGCCAACGTCGCCGGCTACCGCGCCGTCATCGAGGCCGGATACCAGTTCCAGCGCCCCTTCGCCGGCCAGATGACCGCCGCCGGGCGCATCAACCCCGCCCGCGTGCTCGTCTGCGGCACTGGCGTCGCCGGCCTCGCGGCCATCCAGGCGGCCAAGAACCTTGGCGCCATCGTCAACGCCTTTGACGTCCGCGCCGCCGCCGCCGAGCAGGTCCAGTCCATGGGCGCCAACTTCCTCAAGGTCGAGAGCGAGGAGGACGGCTCCGCCGAGGGCGGCTACGCCAAGGAAATGTCGCCCGAGTGGTTCGAGGCCGCCCGCAAGATGCTCCTCAAGGAGAGCGAGACCACCGACATCATCATTACCACCGCGCAGATCCCCGGCAAGAAGGCCCCTCTCCTCATCACCAAGGAGATGGTCGAGGCCATGCCCAGCGGCGGCGTCACCGTCGACCTCGCCGCCTCCACGGGCGGCAACGTCGAGACGACCCAGCTCGACAAGGTCGTTTCCATCACCGGCAAGAACGGCCAGACCATCAACTGCGTTGGCTACGGCAACATGCCCGCGCGCATGGCCTCGGTGGCCAGCACCCTCTTCGGCGGCAACGTCTCCAAGCTCCTCCTCAGTATGTACAACAAGGAGGGCAAGTTTGTTGTCAACGAGGATGACGAGGCCGTTCGCTCCATGCTCATTGTCCACTCCGGCAAGAAGCTCGACCCGTACTCGCCCCCACCTCCCCCCGTCGCTCCGGTCTCCGACGAGCCCAAGGAGGAGCCCAAGCCCGTTGACCCCCAGCAGAAGACCCTCGAGACCGTGCTCCTCGGCACTGGTCTTTCCAGCGCCGCCATCGGCGTGGGCTCCAAGGTCCCCGACACGGGCCTCCTTGCCACCTTTGCGCTCTCCGTCTGGCTCGGCTCCGGCTCCGTGCGCGGCGTCGCCCATTCCCTCCACTCGCCCCTCATGAGCATCACCAACGCGATCTCCGGAATGACCGTCGTCGGCGGTATGCTTCAGCTCGGCGGTGGCATCCTCCCGCACTCCGTGCCCCAGCTGCTCGGCGCCACTGCCGTCACGCTCTCGGCCATCAACCTTACCGGCGGCTTCATGGTCACTCACAAGATGCTCGACATGTTCCGCCGCAAGGATGACCCCCCCGAGTACAACCAGTACTACCTCCTCCCGCCCGCTGCTGCCATCGGTGGCCTCGGCCTCGCCTCCCTCGCCGGCAACTCAGCCGCCGTCGCCGGTACGCTCGGCCTCGCCTCCGGTCTCGGCTGCATTGCCGGCATTGCCCAGATGTCCAGCCAGTCCACCTCCCGTATTGCCCCGTACGCTGCCATGGGCGGCGTCGGCATGGGTATCGCCAGCGCGCTCCAGGCCATGGACGTCCCCGCCTCGGTCTACGGCCAGCTCGCCATCACCTCCGCCATTGGCGGCGGCATTGGCTACGCGCTCGCCGGCCGCATCGGTCCTACTCAGCTTCCGCAGGCCGTCGCCGGCTTCCACTCCCTCGTCGGCGTGGCCGCCACCTCGACTGCCGTCGGCGATTTCCTCACCCACGACTTTTCCCACTTTGACGGCTTCCACGCCTCCTCCATTTACCTCGGCGCCTTTATGGGCAGCATCACGGCCACCGGCTCCGTGATCGCCTTCGGCAAGCTCGCCGAGATGATGTCCACCGACGCCCTCGCGCTCCCCGGCCGCGATGCCCTCAACATGGGCATGGGCGCCGGATCCCTTCTCGGCATGGTGGGCTTCCTCACTACCTCGGACCCGACCATTGCTGGCGCCTGCCTTGCCTCTGGCGTCGGTCTTAGCGGCCTCCTGGGTCTCCACATGACCGCCAGCATTGGCGGCGCCGACATGCCCGTCGTCATCACCCTCCTCAACTCGTACTCCGGCTGGGCGCTCTGCGCCGAGGGCATGATCCTCGATAGTCCCGTTCTCACCATCGTCGGCGCCCTCATTGGCAGCTCGGGCGCCTTCCTCACCAACGTCATGTGCGAGGGCATGAACCGCTCGCTCGCGAACGTTATCCTTGGTGGCTTTGGCACCGCCACCGGTGGTGCTGGCGTCGCCTCCGACGATGACCTCGTCGTTACCGAGATTGACTCCAACGGCACCGCCGAGGCCCTCAAGGGCGCCTCCAAGGTCCTCTTCGTCCCGGGCTACGGCCTCGCCGTTGCCCAGGCTCAGGGCATCGTCGCCGACATCTCTAGCAAGCTCATTGCCGAGGGCAAGACCGTTCACCACTGCGCCCACTCTGTGGCGGGCCGCATGCCCGGTCAGCTCAACGTCCTTCTCGCCGAGGCCGGCGTCCCTTATGACATTGTCCTCGATATGGAGGAAATCTCCGACGCCGAGATGGAGGACTACGACGTTGCCGTCGTCATCGGCGCCAACGACACCATCAACAAGGCTGCCCGCGACGACCCCTCGTGCGCCATCGCCGGCATGCCTGTCATCCCCGTCTGGCTCGCTAAGCACTGCATCGTGCTCAAGCGCAGCCCCAACCCGCGCTCGGGCTACGCCAACCTCGCCAACACTACCTTTGGCGAAAACAACTGCGACCTGCTCCTTGGCTCTGCCAAGGACACCCTCGAGCAGATCCGATCCAACCTTTAGAGCGAGCGAGTCGCAAGTTCAGTGACGGGCGACGCGCGTATCGTGACCGCATAGCGGGCGTAAATGCTGCGGGCTCGTCACATCGACCCCAAACTAAACTAAACCACCAAACACCCTGAGAAGCCTATATTTTAGCGCGCGCGGAAAGCCTTCGAGGACCCGCTGCGTCTTTGCTTCATACTCATAACGAGCACTACACTTGGTTACTACCTACTTCAAGTTGCACGTACGAACAAGCAAAAAAATGGGAACTCATCATTCGTTCATCCTAAGTTTTGTTATCTTTGTTTACTTCCAGGCCTCGGCAAGCATGGACTTGCCGACAGCCCTGGAAAGGTAGATGGTGAGCGCGAGCAGCCCGGCAATGAGCGCCAGGAGGAGGCCCGATGCGAAGTCCTCGTCAAGAACGTCAAAGCCACGCGAGGGCATTACGCGGGTGAAGAAGACGTCGATGCCTGCCGCAAAGACGAGCGTCGTCGACTCGAGACGCGTCGCAAAAGTCTTGATGAGGCTCAGTCGCGCAATGGACTCGTAGTACGTGACGGTCTGCGTCGGGATGAGCGGGAGCTCCGAAGAGTAGAGCATGAGGCCCTCCTCCTTCTCCTCGTTGCTGAGCTTGCCAATCGGCCGCCGCGGGTCGAGGACCTGCGTCAGCTGCATGTTGACCGCGCCACTAACGGTGCCGACCAGCACGCGGCGATCCGCAATACCAAAGCGGGTCGTCGTCACCCCGAGCGCGGCCACGGCGCGCTCCAGGTAGAAAGTCTTTTGCATCACGTCGGGCGCGACGGACGCGTCGTAAGACGAAAAGGCGTTTCCACTCCCCATGCTTGGTCGTGAAGACCAGATGTTGAGATCGCGCGGCCCAATTTCGCCCTCGTACAGCCCCACCGCCGAGATCTCCTGGCGGTTCATGGCCTTGTTCCAGAACGAGTAGGTGACCATGTTATCCGCGAGGACCGCATGCACAGGGCCGGTGGATTTCTTGTGCGTAAAGCGCGCCACGATGCGGCCCGAGACGCCATCCATGATGGTCACCTGCAAGTGCTGGCCGCTCTGCGTGGCCACCAGCAAGAGGTGCGGATCAATGAACCTGACGAGCACGGCACCGTCGCCGCGCTTGATGCCCGGATTGCGCAGAGCGCCCTCGCTCTGGCCCTGCACAGTCAGCAGGGTCTGTGATGCGGGCACCGCGAAGGTCCACAATTCGACGCCCACGCGCTGCGACGGGTCCACCGTGTACCCGGTCAAGGAGCGCGTCTCGTTGGCGTACACTACAAAGTGCAAGGCGCGCATGCGGTCTTCCATCTTCAGTACGGCGTCGGCGCGGGCCGACGGAAAAACGTGGACGCGCTGGCTCTGGTCGATCGCCACCAGCACCGCGGCCGGGCTCACGTCCTCCTCCTCGCCGGTCTCGGCGGCCGCGAACCCATCGCCCGGCAGCGCGGCGACCTGCGCAAGCGGAACCTCGGCGCTCTCTACCCGCGTCACCGCGCCTGTGATGGCGTTCCGCCAGGTGACGCGGCCCTCGGCCTCATCGACAATCGCAACTTCGGCAGGGTGGTCGAGGCCGGCCTCGCGGGCCCGCGTCACGAACAGCCTTGACCCAGGCGACCGCGCGCCCCACAATAGACTACCGTCCGCCGAGTTGAGCCCGAAGACCTTGCCGCTCGCGGTGCGCACCACCAGCACGCGGCGAAAGCCAAACGAAAACATCTCGCCCTGCGAGAGGCTCTCGGCGCGGGGAAGTTCACCGCGGTACGCCTGGACAATTATCTGGCCCTTGGACGCCACCAGCTCCCGCAGGTGCCGCGTTGCGGATCCCACAAGCGATTGGAAGAAGCGCTGCACGGTGCGCACCTGGTCCTTAAGACGGAACGCCAGGATGCGCGCGTGCGACCCGTGGGCAAAGACCTGCGCAGCCTCGTCGCCCAGGGATCCCACCTCGTCTGTAGGCGGGAGGTCCACGGCGACGGCCTCTGTCACGCCGGCGAGGGCCTCCTCGCGCACGAAGAGCGTCTTGGCCGAGCTGCCGTCCGCGCTCACCTCGACGCCCACGGCGGACTCGTCCTCGAACACGAAGATCGCGCGCAACCCAGTGCTCGTAGCGCGGGCAAAGATCTTTTCCACGCGGCCGCGCGCCCCGCTCTGGCCGAGCTCCTCGGGAAAGCCGTCTGCAAGGTCCACCGTCGTGCCCGAGGTCTGCACCACCACACGCGAGATTGGTCCGCACTGGCCGTCGTCGCCAGCGCTCTGCACAGCAGCCACCACGGCATCGCCGCTGACGCCAGCAGCGATTACCTTGGCGCCCTTGAGCGCCTGCGTTGCCTTGAGATCGCCATCTACGGCGTACACGAGGCCCGCAGAGGTGCCGAAAAAGCTCGGCGAGCCTAGCGACTGCACGGCGCCCTCAATCGCGGTGGCGCCGCCGCCCTGCTTGAGGCTATTCGCAGCGCAGTCAAAGGCGGCGAGCGCACCCGAGTCCTTGGTGGCAAAAACCAGAGCGCTGCCCACCCTGGCCACGGCGCCGTTGGCGGCAACGGTGCTCTGGGCGTCGGCGCCCTCGAGGCCCGAGACGGGGTCGAGCGTGGCCCCCGAGGCGGCCAGCTTGCGGACTTGGAGCGCGCCCGAGCTGGCGTCCACGCCGTACACAAAGAGCGCGGGGCGCTTGCGCTTTTTGCCGGCCGCGCTGTCGGCGACCTCGACGACGCCCTGCCAGGTCACACCGGTAGCGAGCTCGACCTCGTGCAGCGTGCGGCCCGACGACCCGTCGAGCAGGAAGAACTTCTTCGTGGTAAGCACGGCCACGTCCGGCGTGCCATCATTGTTGAAGTCGTTGTCCAAAAGGTCAAGCGCGGCGTTAGAGGCGGCGGCGGCAGCGTCGCCCTCGCAGAGCTGGGCACCCCAGAGGAGGCCGGGGCCCTTGGCGTCGCTCGCGTCCGCGAGCGCGGACGACTCGGCCTCGCCGGACCACATCTCCACGGTGCACGCGTCGGCCGACGCCGTCGCAAAGAAACCCTGTTTGGCCGCCGAGGCGAGCATGCCGTTCCTGTCGTCGGGGAGGACCTGGCGCCAGGCGAGCGCGCCGTTGCTCACGCGGAGGCCGCCGACGGTGGCCATTTTCGTGGCCACGACGGCGACGTCGTCGTCGACGAAATCGGCCGCCGCGTAGCCGCCGAGGTTCCTCACGGTCCAGTCGTTGAGACCGGCCTGGTCCTGGTGCAGCCCGTGCACGGAGGAGGCGCCCAGCACCGCCGCGACGGCGACCACCATGCGCGCCGCAATCGTCATCGTCATCGTCCCGCGGCCCACGGTGTCGGGGGCGCTTGGGCGCGCGAGCTAGCTAGCCGGATGGCTAGCTCGCTCCGGCGCGCGAGCGAGGGGCCCGGAGGCGCGCAGGCAGCGCGCGGCGTCGGTGACCTGGCGCCACCCGGATGTTTTTTGGAATGGAGGGATCGATTCCGCCGGAGATCTTCGCGCGCGCGGCGGCGGGCGGCGGCGGGCGCGGGCCCGCGGTGGCGGGAGACGGCGGCGGCGACGGCGGCGCGGCTGCGCGGCGGAGCGACGGCGGCGGCTGCGCGGGCGCGAGGAGGTTTGCGGCAAGGATGATGCAAACAGCAGGTGTTTGGGGACCGCAAAGGGGACAAAAAGCGACCGGAAGAAAAGAGGCAAATGCAGCGGTCTTGCGTGGACGCAGAGCAAATAGAGACAGCGCGGCCGAGACGAAAGCGACGACGAAGTCTGCGTTGTGATGCGTTCGAAGTACGAGTGCCGGGGACTCTACTGTGGCCGGGTCTCTCATCGGGCGATACAATCGCTAATGTGAGCGAGCTGGAAGAGGTGCAGGCCGAAAGGCCGCTAGCTGACCCTGGATATCATTACGATTGCCGTGCCGCTTCAGGGGCTTTGCAGATAGGAAAATGAAAGCATGGCAAGATAGGTTGGATGTTTGCAAGTGGTTCATAAAAGGTTTTTGTCCCGCGCGGCGGTGTTGAAAACTCAAGGCCATTTCCCAGGGCCCCGGTCGCCGCCGCGACTGCCAAGCCTCGGATCAGACGCGCTCGCGGACGACTTTGAGTGCAGAGTTACCCTCGCGCTTTCGGACACGCGACCACTCGTCAAATGGACCTACGCAGTAGGCGTCGAGGGCCGCTCCGACTGAGGCATTGTGCTGCACGAGCATGCGAACGATAATATCGTCGAGCTGCGCAAAGACCTGCACTGCGACGATGTTGACGATGATGTCGCCGGGCGACTCCGACGAGGCCACGACTAAGAAGCTGAGCGGAAAGAGCGCCAGCGTAAGGCAAAAGTCCGGGAGAAGCACGAGGATAGTCCGCACGATCTTGAACTCGAGTTGGATGCCGAAGACGCGGTTCGCGACCTTGTAAAACGGGAACAGCGGGATGAGCACCAGGAAGATTGGTAGCGCGCAGATAACCGCGCAATTGATGAGCAGATCTCTCATCTCGGAGCGCTTTGCATACACGGTCGTGCCCTTGAGAAATGGAATGGTCTCGCACTTGGCCACCTCGAGCACGATGGTCACGCACTCGTGCAGAAAGGGCAGCAACAAGACCACGGACAGGATCGCGCAGAGCAATCGCAGCCAGCAGGTGTCCTCAGCCACGGACTGCGTGAGAAATCCTGGCGTCTGCTGCGCGCCGGCCCGCGAGCTTTCCCGCGCGCACTCGAAGCTCACGGTCGACCCGAGCAGCACGATGACCCAGATCGTCGGAAAGAGCAGCACTAGCGACACGCAGGCCTTGACGAGGGGCGCGGACTGCTTGATGTCCCGCTCCTGCACGCTCCAGCCGACCACGGGCGCGAGCGCCAGCGCCCGGCGCGGCGCCAGCGCGCTGGTCTTGGACGTCAGCATCGCGGGTTCCTGGTTCTACCACGCTCCGTCGGGCCAGCGCTCGGCTTCCAAGCGCGTGGCTCGCGCGCGACAGGCGGGGGCCCGGCGCCGCGTCGTCGCCGACCTCGCCGGCTCCGCCTCTGCCGCGCGGGCGGCTTCGTGGCGGGTCAGGTCACGAACGCCGACATGAGCACGGCCTGGTGGCATGATGCCGCCCGCGAGCCCGGGCGGGGAGGGACACCCTCGTCAGCCGCACGCGGGCGCCGGCGCTGTCGGCGTCGTCGTGGTGGATGCCGTCGCCGTCGTCGGAGTCGTCGAGGATGGCGAAGTTGTCCGCAAGATCCGGTCGAACTCGTCTCAATCAACGTCATGAATCCATTCCTGAGGACACGGCCCGCTCGGACGCCGCGTGTCCAGCGCTCCCAGGCGAGGCTAGGAGCTCCAGCCCGGCTGCGCAGCGCGCAAAGCGCGCAAAGCGGCGGCGATGGACTCGGGTCTCGGCGCGGGCATCGATCTTCAATCTTGGCGATTCGCAAAATACGCAGGTCCGTACGTCTACGGGTAGCTACGTGAAGTGTCCGCGAAGCCTTCCTTCTTCAAGGAGGCGGCGTCCGAGTCCCGCGCAGCCTTGAAGGATGGGTCCCTCGCGACAACGTCCCGTCCGCCGAAGCCGGCTTCTGGCCGTCCGGATCTGCACGGCCTCCCCGGCGTCCTCCTCAAGGACGTCCGTCCTCAGGCTACTCCGATATCGTACAAGCTTCGCGATATCGTACCGGCCGTTTCGGTTCGTTTCCATTGGTCCATTGTCGACTTGTAGGGCGCTATAGGCCACTTGCGGTTCCGCCCCGCAAGTGCGTTATCGCAAGGAAGCCTTTTCTCTCCACCTTTTCTTTTCTTTTCTCGAGTCGAGATC
>KQ758850.1:17762941-17779183 GCA_001462505.1 Aurantiochytrium sp. T66 | reverse complement strand
CTTCGGGGACGATGAGGGCACGGCCGAGAGCTCTGGTGACATCGCCAGCCAGCAGCAAGAGCAGAAGCTCCTTGTGGAAACCGTGGACCACCATCAAGCCCGCCTGCAGGACATCGAGGGCAAAGAGGAGTCCATTGGCACTCTCGACGCTGCTGCCCTTGCTTCGACGAGCGCGGAGGACGGGAGCAAGGGCGCCAGCACGGGCAAGGCTCCGAGCCGCCACGGTGACGGCTCTTCGAATAAACCTGTGTCACGTTCTGCAAAGCGGAGGCTGCAGCGGCAGCGACAGAGTGAGCGCGAGCGCGCGATCAAGGCGGGCGAAAACAAAGGCGTCCAGCTTCGCGAGCAAGGAGCAGAGGAACCTGCGAGCCCCGACGCGCTTTCGCACGCCAGCTCCCCGCGCTCCAACCAAGACCAAGACGACAGCGCGCCAAGTGGCGGTCTCCCTCTCTCGCCCGGCGTCGCCGCAGAGTCGCAGCCCAAGGCCACGAGCAGCGCAGGGCTCCGCACTGGTAGGGACCAGCACGGTAGGCAGCTGCGACTTCGCGGCAGCGGCAGGTCCCAGGGCAGCGCGCGACGCGCCACGCCTCGCGTCGCCGTAGAGACGGAGCCCGTTGAGGTTCCGGACCGCCGCCGGGCCACGAGCAACGCAGGGCTCCGCACCGGGAGGGACCGGCACGGCAGGCAGCTGCGATTGCGCGGCAGCGGGAGATTCAAGCCCGGCGCGCGCCGCGCCACGCCCTCCAGCGACACGCGCAGCGGCTCGGGCGCGCCCGAGGCGCCCGAGGTTGCCGAGGACGGTCCCGATGCCGAGACGGGCGCCGAGGGCGAAGCACGCAACGAGGTGGGGCTCGCGGAGCACGCCGTCGGCGACAGGAGCGAGCAAGGCAGGGTGAAGGGACGTCTTCGAGCGGAGGCTGTGCATTTTATCCCCGAGAAAAACCAGGAGGAGCATGGCAACGTGGAGACAACGGGCCCCATGCATTCTTTCTCCACCGCCAATAACGTGAACTACTACCCTCCCGGCGCGAACTACTACCCTCCCGGTGCGAACTACTACCCTCCCGGCGCGAACAACCCCCCTCCCGGCTTCTTCTATCCTGCTGGGGCTCCTGCAGGAGCCTGGTATCCGCCTGGATACGCCAGGCCTCCCTCGGGCTTTGTAGGCTTTCCCGGGCACGGGTACTACCCAGGGCCACCGTGTCTCCCTGCTGGACCTCCTCCCGGGAACGCAGGCTACACGGGCAACGTGGGCCTCGCGCCGGCGGGCAACTTCAGTCCAAACGGGTTCAACCAAGGGGGGTTTTCTCCTCAGGGGCCATTCGCAGGCTCCGCGAGGCCTCCTCCAGGCTTTTATGCACCATGCGCTCAACCTGGAGCTTACCAAGGAAATGCGTACGGCGGAGGCCCTGCCGGGCCGTGCCCACCTCCCAACGGGGATGTGGGCTGCGCGAGCCCTCCCGGACCGTGCTCTCCTGATGTCAACGTTGTGTCTTGCAGTGTTGACGGAGGTTGCGCGGGCTCCACTACCCCCTAAATTATCCTGGCGTACTACGTTCACTCAAAACAATAAAGACAATCTTGCCAACCTTATCTACACACGCACGCACGCACGCACGCACGCACGCACGATCGCACGATCGCACGCACCGACCCCGACGACAAAGCCTGCTGCACGCGCAAGTATTGGCTCTCTAAAACGAAAACGATTTGTATCTTTTTTCAAAGAAGAACAATGAAGAAGAAGAAGAAGAAGAAGAAGAAGAAGAAGAAGAAGCAGGACCGCAACGACGACGACGACGACGACGACGACGAAGGCGGCGGCGGCGGCGGCACGGCGAGGATGAGCGCGCGCGAGCGGGAGCTCGGCAGGCGCGTGGCGGCGCTGGCCGGCGAGGCGCGCGCGCCGGGGGCGACGGCGCGCGTGTGGAAGGACGAGTGCGCGTTCTCCTTCCTGACGCCCGAGAGCGCGGAGGACGGCCTCTTCGTGAACCTGAGCACGCTCCAGGCGTACTCGTCGCTCTTCGTCGGCGTAGACCACGAGCGCACGGGCGCCAAGCTGTACATGTACATGAAGTGGAGCCGCGAGGAGGACGAGGACGACGAGGACGACGAGAAAGACGCCGAGGAGGCCGGCAAGGAGCCCACCAAGCTCGCCATCGGCGTCGAGGGCGGCTTCTCGCCCGCGGACGAGATCGGCGGCAAGGGCAAGCTCGTCAAGGAGTTCGGCTTCGCCGTCTACCCGGACCTGGACGCGGTGCTGGCCTATCCTAGCGAAGCCGCCTCCAAGTACCTCCCGGCGTCGCTCCGCGAGGCGGCGGATGCCATCATTGCCATGGAGGACGCGTCGGCGCAGCGCGAATTCGAGGCCTGGGACGCGAGCGAGGAGAAGCGGCCCGTGAGCAAGTATGCCGAGGGCCTTGTGCAGCTCGACAACGGCGTGCGCATCTCCCCGGACCCGAAGACGTGGAAGTGCGAGGACAGTGGGCTCACCGAGAACCTCTGGCTGAATCTGAGCACCGGTTACATTGGCTCCGGGCGGCGCAACTGGGACGGGTCCGGAGGCACCGGTGCCGCGCTCAAGCACTACGAGGCGACCGGGCGCAAGTACCCGCTGGCGGTCAAGCTGGGCACGATCACGGCCGACGGCAAAGCAGACGTGTACTCGTACGATCCGTCCGAGGACGGGATGGTGGAGGACCCGTTCCTGGACAAGCACCTGCGGCACTTTGGCATCAACATCATGGACCTCGAGAAGACGGAAAAGACGATGATGGAGATGGAAATCGACTTGAACAAATCCATCACGCTCTCGGCGGTGCTCGAGGGCGACGAGAAGCTGGTCGACTGTTACGGGCCTGGGCGCGTCGGTCTCTACAACCTGGGCAACTCTTGCTACGCCAACTCGGTGTACCAGATCCTTTTTTCGCTCTTGCCGTTTCGGCGCCGCTTCTTCTACAGCGAGGACTCGAGCGACCGTGAGATGGAGCGCCTGCGCATGGAGTGCTACAAACGTGCGCCCTCGGAGCCGCAAACCGATCTGGAGACTCAGCTCGTCAAGCTGGCGGCGACGCTCTCGGATCCGCGTGGCAACGGCCTCGATCCCTCGAAGGAGGACGGTGTCTTGGCCGTCCCGCCCAAGATGCTCAAGGACTGTCTGGGTCACGGCCACCCTGACTTCGGCACGCGCGAGCAGCAGGACTCTCGCGAATACTTTCAGTACGTGCTGGATCGCATCGCCCGCATGGATCACGCGCCCTCGAACGGGCCAGTAGACGAAGGCCTTCTCGACCCGGGGCGGTGGTTCTCCTTTCTCGTCGAGGAGCGCCTCGAGTGCCAGCAGTCCGGCAAGGTCAAATACCAGAACAACGTGAGCAACGTGCTCATGCTGAGCGTGCCGCCGCCCTCAAAGTCGAGCGCGGCGGACGACGACAAGGACGCGCCGCCCCCCGTGGTGTCGTTCGAAGCCTGTCTTGCGGCCTCGCTGGGCGACTCGGCCGCCGTCGACGTGGACGACTACCTTTCGCCGGCGACGGGGCGGCGTGGCAAAGCCGTGCAAATTCCGCACATGGCCAGCTTCCCCCAGTACCTGGCGATCCAGCTCAAGCGGTACGTGCTGGGCGACGACTGGGTCCCGAAGAAGATCGATGCCCGTGTCCCGGTCCCGCACGATCTCGACCTGACCGCGTTCCGCGGCCGCGGCCTCCAGGCCGGCGAGGAGGAGCTCCCGGATGTGGCCGTCGACCAAACGACGGGGCCTCCCGCGGCTGCCGACCCGGACGAGGCACTCCTGCAGCAGCTGACGGCCATGGGCTTTAACGAGAACGGCTGCAAGCGCGCGCTCCTTGCGACGGGGAACAACTCGGCCGAGGCCGCCATGCAGTGGGTCCTGGAGCACATGAACGACGCGGATTTTAGCGACCCGCCCGCTGCTGCAGCAAGCGCGGGGGCGGGGGCGTCCGGGGCCGAGTCTTCTGCCAACGACGAATCCGTGGCGATGCTGACGAGCATGGGTTTTGGCGAGGACGGCGTGCGGCTAGCGCTCAAGGAGTGCGGCGGCGACATGGAGCGCGCCGCGGACTGGCTGTTTAGCCACGCTGCCGAGCTGGACGATTTGGTCGCGGCCGACAAGGCTGGGGGTGGCGCGGGCGGCAGCGCGGGCGAAAAGACCGCGGCCAAGCAAGAGGAGGAGATCTTCTCGGACAACGACGCGAGCGAGGGCAAGTACATCCTGCGCGGGTTCATTTCCCACATTGGGAAAACCCCGCACGGCGGCCACTACTTGGCCCACTGCAACCTGTCTTCTGACCTGCAGAATGACAACAAGGACGACTGGGTCATTTTCAACGACCGCAAGGTGGCCAAGTCGAAGAACCCGCCCTTCGAGTACGGCCTTCTTTACATCTTCGAGCGTGTCTCCTCGTGATGAGCGCGTCGCGGGCCCAGCACGCGGCCTTTGATGATGATAGGAAATTGGACAACGATGATGAATGAAGAAGGAAAGAGGAATGAACAAACCGGTGCGGGGGACTATGATTATCTATCAATCTATCTATCTGGGTTCGCCCACGGCGAGGCTAGAGGCCGCAGCAGGAGTCAAGCGCAACGTCGAACTTGGCGACGAGCTCGCGGGCGTCCTCCATGCCAATCCACACGCGAACGAGGCTCTCGTCAACGCCGAAATTGGCGGCCCACTCGAGCTCGTGATAATGGGCGATGACGGTATAGGGGCAGGTCATGGAGAAGTTGGTGCCAAAGCCAGGGGACTTGGGGATTTGGAGCTGATTGTAGAAGCTCTGAGCGTTCGCCGGGTCTTTGAAGACGACCGAAAAGAGAGATCCGTAGCCAGCGTGCGGGACGTCGCGCTTGTAGCGATCATAAAGGTCGGTGGCGACGCAGGAGGGATGGTAGATCTTCTTGACGAGGGGGGACTTTGACAGGTGGTCGATGATGGTCATGGTGGTTGCGTTGGTTTGAGCGACGCGGGCCTCGAGGTCCGCACATGCCTTGAGGAGGACCTGGGCGTCCTCGGCCCAGAGGTTCTCCTCGTGGTCGTGATCGATGCGGCTCTTGAGCACGCTATAGAGCGGGCCCTCCGAGTTGAGAACGAGCGAGCCACCCATGACATTGCCCGATCCGGAGAACTGCTTGGTAAGCGAGGTGCAGATGATGTCGGCGCCGCCTGGGCCGGTGAGGTCGACGTTGGAGGATCCCACGACGGAGTCGTCAACAATGAGGGCAAAGCCGAACTCGTCTGCGAGCGCGCGAAGGCGTGCGAGATCGGGCGCGGCGAGGAGTGGGTTGCTGGGGAACTCGCAAAAGAGGCCCGAGATGCGCTCCTGCTCGAGTAGGGTGCGGAGCGCCTCAAAGTCGGCCTCGTCACCGCGACCAAAGAAGGCGCACCCGGAGCCGAGCGAGGACTCGAGCTGGGCAAGCTTGAGGGTGTCGAGGTAGGGGAAGCCAAAGACCACCGTGCGAAGGGGCTTTTCCTCCCATTGCGAGGACAGCTTGAGCAGGCGCTGCGTGGACGCGAGGGCGGCCATGCCGGTGGGGAAGAGGTACACATTGCGCGGGCTTTCGTGCATGATGGAGCCGATGCGCTTTTGCAGGGATTCCCGGGAGGAGTAGTCCTGCTGAGGGGGCGAGTGGGGCGTCGAGGGGGGCATGCGGGCGTCGGGGGCCTCGGGCTTGTCCAGCGCCTGCGCCTGGCGCACGTCACGCTTTCCGCCCTTGCGCGCGTTCTCAAAGCAGGTGCGGTCGATGACGTCGAGAACGGCGGCGGCCTGGCGGCTCGAGATGATCTCGCCGGAGTGCTGCCAGAACTTTTTCGCGGTAGGCATGAGGTCCTCCGGAAAGGTGGCCGCGAAGGCGCCGTGGGCGAAGCAGTCGTGGAGGTCGACCTGCTTGCTGCCGAGAAAGGCCTGGAAGCGCAGCGCGATGCGGGCGCTGGGCAAGACCATGGCGCGCTCGCCGGGCTCGGCAAAAAGCTCCTCGGCCTTGGTGAAGAGCTGCTTGACGGCGTGCAAAAATACGAAGCGGGGGTAGCCGGCCGAGAGCTGGGCGTGTACATTGGGGTCGCCCTCTTCGTAGCGCACCACATCATCCCAAGAGGGCATGGAGACGCCGACGGCGTGGTTGTCCTTGGGCGGAAGCGACGCGCCGAGCGGGAAGGAACCATAGCTCTCGGTGCGCTGAAGCTTGTAGCCGTTGGAGCTGGTCGCGGCGGCGATGGCCTGGCTGAGGTCGGCGAGGAGGTCGGTGCTGTCCTCGATGCCGATGGAGAGGCGGATGAGAGCCGGCGACATGGTCTGCATCTCGGCCGGAATGCTCGCGTGCGACATCTCCGCCGGGATCTCGGCGAGCGAGCTGCAGGATCCGAAGCTTACAGTGTTTTTGAAGAGCGCGAGGTGCTTGATGAGCGCCTGAGAGGTCTGCGCGTCGCGCATCTCGAAGCTGAGAAGCGCGCCGCCGCCGGTGGCCTGTTCAAAGTGCGTGTGCGTCTCGGCGCGCCAGTCTGGGTTCCCGTAGCTCCGCTTCTGCTCCTCGAGGGCCGCGTCCACCTGAAGGTACTCCTCGTGGAGCGGCTTGAGGTAGTTGACGGCGATGACGTCAGGGTGGCGAATGAGGAACTCATAGACGAGGAGGGCGTTCTTTTGCGCGGCGGCGACGCGGAGCGCCATGGTCTTGAGACCGCGGAGCACGAGGAAGGAGTCGAAAGGCGCGAGGCCGCTGCCCTCGGCGTTTTGCATAAAGGCGATGCGGTCAGCGAGCTCGCGGTCCTTGCAGGCGACGATGCCCGCCATGACGTCCGAGTGGCCGGACATGAACTTTGTGGCCGAGTGCACGACGATGTCGGCGCCAAGTGCGAGGGGCTGCATGAGCAGGGGCGACATGATGCTATTGTCTACGCAAACGACGGCGTCGTGGGCGCGCGCGATGCGCGCGATGGCGTGGATGTCGCTTACGCGCATCTGCGGGTTGGTGGGCGACTCGAGGCAGACGAGCTTGATGCGGTGGCCCTGCTCGGCGAAGGCGGCCTCGACGTTTTCGATCTTCCAGGTCTCGACAAAGTCGACCTTGACGCCGCTGATCTTGGAGCAGTTCATGAGAAGACGGTGCATCCCGCCGTAGATGTCTTGGCAGGCGAGGATGGTGTCGCCGGGCTTGACGAGGCGCGTGACGGCGGTGAGCGCGGCCATGCCCGACGTGAAGGCGAAGGCGCTGGCATCGGTGCCCTCGAGCGACCCGCATAGCTCCTCGAGCGCGTGGCGCGTGGGGTTGCCGCTGCGCGTGTAGTCGTACTGGCTCTGCTCGCGGCAGTCAAAGGTCGCCGTCTGGAATATGGGCACGTTCACGGTGCCGGTCGGGTCCTTGCGGCTGCCGCCGCCGAAGGCCGCGACCTTGGTGGCGATGTTGTACGCCTTGGCGCGCTTCTTCCGGCCGCCGCCATTGGCGCCATTGGCGCCGCTGCTATCCTCGGCGCCATTCTGGCCGGCGGAACCGGCGTCGCCGCCGCCCTCGCCGTCGCTGCTCGCGCGGGTGGCGAGACACCGCGAGCGCGCGGGCCACCAGGGCGTCGTGCGCGCGGCCAGGTGCCTCCGCGCGGCGTCTCCGCCGTTGTTCGTGGGCGCCAGGGCCCGCGCGAGGCCCGCTGGCCGCACCGGGCCGCGCATCTCCTCCTCCTCCGCTGCCGCTGCCGCCGGGGTCGGAGTCGGAGTCGGGGCCGGGGTCGATGGCGCCGCCGTCGACGCCGATGGCGCCCGCGGCGGAGTCGGCGTCGGGGTCGGCGGCGGAGATCGGCTGGGGCCCTCGCGGCCGTTCGCGGCCATCGATCGTCGGCGCGCCTCTGAGGATCGGGGTCTGCGAGCAGGTCCGCGGCCGTCCTGCTCGATCGAGCGTCTCGTCTCGAGCGTCTCGAGCGGCTCGGGCGGCTCGGGCGGCTCGGGCGGCGGCGGCGGCGGCGGCGCGCACGGACCAAGAACACGAGGCCTCCGCTAATCGAATCGACGCCCTCCGCCCGCGCCGCCTTCCGGGAACTCCGCGGAGACGAGACTGCCCCAAAGCCCGAGGCCAAAGCCCCGCGCGCGCAGGCGATTTGTGGCCGCGCAAGCTCAGCTCGTCTCGTCTCGTCTCGTCTCGTCTCGGAATGGAATGGGATGGGATCGAATGGAATGGGAACACATCCGTGGACAGTCAGGCGGAATTGAAATGTGTGTACTGCTTGTAGTGTGCACCAGTACGCGCAAAGGGCCCGGGGACCCCTGCGACGATCCGGCCCCCCGGATCGCGGTTGACGACGCGGCCACGGAGCGCTGGAATTCACCAATCTACTTGCGATCGACATGACGCGCGAGGACGACGCGAACATGGCAAGCGGGCTCATGGATCAAATGGAGACGATCGATTTTCTGGTGCTGACGCAGGTTTCCTGAACCTAAGGCGCTGCACGCCCTCCCGAAGGCGGCGAATCGGGCGCTCTCGCTGCAAAATGACGAGCTGATTCACGAAAACGCGTCCCGGCTATCAGCATTTCAAGCCGATCGACGCCTCCACGCCTCGCACAAAGAGTTCGTCGACATGGGATTCTCGTTCTTCGACATGGGGATTCTCTGTGTCCGGAACGGACGCCGAGGAAGCGGCAAAGCCGCTGCACGAGGAGACGCCGTTCCCCGAGGCCGAGGATATTGCGTGGGTCGAGGCGGCGTTCTGCAAGACGTAAGAGGCGCGGTTCAAGACGGGGCTGCGCGTGCTGCGTCTGCTAGCGGTGGGATTGGGCAAGCCTGCGACGTTTTTTGAGCCCTGGTTTGAGGCCACCCTGAGATCGATCCACTATGCGCCGCGAAGGAGCGGGTTGGTCGACAGCTCGCAGCTGTGCCCCGGGAGATCTCAAGCTGACAGCGCCGGAGCACACGGTCTCGGGGTTTCTGACGCTCCTGGCCACGTTTGGTTTTTTCGGGCTCCAGGTATACATGGACGGGGAGTACCGCAACGTTGCGCCTATTTGTGGGACCCTGGTGGTGAATGTTCAAGTTGGGGATCTGCTCGCGCGACTTTCGAACTACCGGCTCAAGACGACCTTCCGCCGCGTCGTAGACATTGGCGTCGAGCGATTTTCGTCTCCGATGTTCCTGGAGCCCAAGTACTCTGCGGCGATCCCGCGCGGTCTCTTGGACAGCGAACGGGCGTCCGTGAGCGAGAGCATCCCGATGGACGCACCGCTCTTTGGCGACTGGCATGCGGCGCATCATGGCTTCGTGAAGTAGCAAGACTTTGTGGTTTCAGGCTCGCGTAAGGGGGCTTTGTTGAAGCCATCGAGATCGTCGATTTCGCCAGCCAGTGCCTGGTAGCCCACGGCCTCGCTTTTCATTGTACTCGAGCGTTTGCCGCCAGATCGTGCAGATCTGAAGCAGTGTTGTTTGTTTCGTTTCGCCTGCTGCTTTTTCGTTTTGCCTTCTCGAACTGCTTGCCAGAAAGCAAAGCACACTTGGAAACGGCGGAAACGGAGGCGAACGGATCCGCACGATGGATGCTTGCAAGCCACCATGGCCGATCGTGGTCGGAGTTCTGGGGTTCCACAAGAAAAACTAAACTCTTGGGTCGCGAGTCCCAGCTTCTGCCTAATTTAGATTGTGGTAACAAAGACGAAGCCTGTCTGTCTGTTGGTGATGCAAGTCCGATTCGATTTCGATGGCGAGCCTGGAGGCCGGCGGGAACGCTCGCGAAATGCGCCGATGTCCAAGCCCAACTGCTGGACGTCGCTGCCCGGCTGTGAGCCTCTGCGACTCATCAGCAGCGACACGCGACAGAAGCGACAGAGCCGGACGGCACTGTCGCAAAGATGGGTCTGTCGATTTGGCCCCATGACCAAGACCATGACCTGGTAAGCCAGGCTCGGCAGTGCAGCTTGGCAGGGCCAGAAAGCAGGTAGACCGGCCATCGCGCACAGCGACCGACGAGCGCCGCCGCGAGCTCTCCACGGAATCGATTGGTCGATTGATCGATCAATTGCGTTGAGGCTGCGCAGCAGGAGCACTGCAGCCGCGCAGCGTACTTGCATCAATCGAATCTTTTACCCAAAGATAGATTTTCATCTCATTTCGGACCATCGGTCGGCTGAGAATTCCTGGGTGCATTCCATTTTCGTAACATCCTTCCTCGAGCCCAGAGCGTACGTACGTACGTACGTGTACGTACGTACGTACGTACGTACGTATACGTACCTACGACCTTGCCCGGTGGTGCTGGCTGGCGCCACCTTCGGGTTGCAGCGCTAGCCCATCTGGCTCGAAGCAGCGCAGCTTCGATCAACAAAAAAATCCACGAAAAGCAGTCAGCTACTCATTCGTCGGTGACGGGAGCGCTCTGTCCCCGGCGGCGACTGGAAAGGAAGACACGCACTTTTTTTCGAAACGGCGCCTCAGAGGCCCAAAGGGGCCCGCTCCGCAGAATCCCCGCAGAATCCCCGCAGTGACTGTCCGAGAGACCGTTGTAAAACAAATGAATCGAAAATGATCCGGCGCGACGCTAAGAAGGATCGTCTGCGAGGAGAGCCTGGCCGTCGGGGCCAACGCACCGCGCGGCGCGAGCGACGATCCTGGTGACTGGCGGGCGTTTCTCGCTGGTGGCGGTGCTGGACGACGAGTCGTTGGTCGGAGGAACGCATTCACGTGGGTGTGAGAATCAACGAGATTGCTTCGCTGCGTGATGTGGACGCAGTGCACGCGATAATATCATGCAGCACGGTGCCACGCGCCACGAGATTTTGCCCCGATCTGCAGTGCACATTTACTTTTAGACTTTGCACGTTTGCACAGACTTTGCACGTGGTTGCGCGTAAAGCGTGAGGGTACGTACGTACGTACGTACGCACGTACGTACGTATAGACGGTATAGTCCAGGACTCCACGTATACCAGCAGTAGTACGAAGCACTGGCAGGATACATACGTGATTCGCATGGTAAAACTGACGTAAAACTTCAGTCTGCTTCGTATCCTCTGCGTAGACCTTCTTCCGCTCGTGCATCGCTCGCCAACTGCCGACTGGATGGGAGACTCTGGCTGACAGTGAGTCAGGCGAGTCAGGCTGACTGCTGCCTGCCTGATGACGCTGGCTGCCGCGCTGGCTCGCAGCCTGCCACTTCCAGGCAGTGGCAGTGCGAAGCTTACTTTTAGCCAGCCATTCCGTGCAGGCACTGCAGATTGCAATGCCGTGCGCGATGATGGTCGGTGGCATACCTATCTCAAGCTGGCTTACGCGATGGCATGGCATGCTTTGATCAGGATTATTAGGTGGCACCTGGTGCCAGCTGCCAGGCACCTGGCAGCCAGCTGGCACGCTGGCATGATACGTACCTTTTGCCGTCAATCGCACTTTGTTGGACGATGGCACGTTATCGATCAAGTTTTTTTGGGATCCGCAGACTCCGCGTTCGAGCAGGTGCAATTTGGCCATCGAATTCCATCGGGATGCGCCGCTTGGCGCGTTTGCGCGTACGTACGTACGTACGTACCCTGTACGAAGTAGTACGTACGTAGTTCGTGCCCGGGAAAAGTGGTTATACCTAGCCTACGCTCAGGCTTGCTTGCTTGCGGCACGGATCACGCGGCATGATTGCCAAGCGCGCCGGCGGGCAGTCAGGACCGACATCATCAGTCGTCGCTGCTCGTTCGCGCAAAGAAAGTGTTCCTGGTCTCTCCGGCCTCATCACATCATCGGATGATCATCATCGCCCGGCTCACCTGGTGCCTCTGGAACCGCACAGCGCGGGCGACAAGCCGCCGGTCGGCTAGGCTAGCTAATCGCTTGCACGGCCGGCAGGACGCCGGCAGGCAGCAGACGCTTCCGGAGTCCGTCGCTCAGCGGTCGGAGTTTTGCTAAATGGTCAAGGAAGCGGCCGGCCGGCGCGTGCATGGTCCCGTGGGTGTCCACGGACACCAAGTGCGCCTGCCTGGTCGCGGCCTCGCACCTCTGCAAGCGACCTCAGAGTTTCTTCCCGACCATCGTAGCGTTGTCATCCCGCCCTTTGCCAAGCCTTGCTTGCAGGTTAGGCCTAGTAGCTGACGACGTTCTTCTCGGGCAGTTGCAGCTCGCTAGCTAGCTGCAGCAAAACCAACTTGATCTAGGCACGCAGCCGCGAGGTGGGCGGCAGAAGGAAGAAGAGGTCGAAGAAGACGCGCGCGCTGCAGGCCACGGGACGTCGGCCACGGTCGCCGCACTGCACGTGGACACTGGACAGCCTGAGGCGCCTGAGGGATCGCCTGAGGGCAGCTGCCTGCGCCGCAGAGCCGTCGCAGACTCGCAGCCAGCCGGTTCTCAGCAAAAACCGAAAACCTCCTCGTGTCGCTGGCAGACTGGCGCTGCGAGGCCGACGGAGGCAGCCTGCCTCCTGGGGCGCGTCGTTCGCGAGGCAGTGCTCGCCGACTGCTCGCCGCTGCGACGGCGGCAGGCTGGCAGCAGCCCTCGTTCGCGCATTGGCGAGGGAGGCATCAGCCAGGCATAGCATAGCGCATCTCACTCACTCGCGGAGGCGCAATCGGCACGTTGCGCAGCGTTGCGCAGCGTTGCGCAGCGCGCAGCACGCAGAGCGTAGCGCAGCGCAGACAAACGCTTCGCGGCGATACGTGGGGAATCCCTGAAGGATCGCGGCGTTGTGGAAGGTCCGAAGCGTGGCGAAGTAGTCGCGTAGCCTGTCACGCTCGCTTCCCCGGAGTACATACGCACTACGCACTACGCACTACGTACGTACGGACTACGTACGTACGTACGTACGTACGTGCGTAGTACACCCAGAAACCTTTCCGACGCAGCAACTCGAAGCAAGCGTCGTCTGCGCGACAGTCGATCGATCCATCGCCTTGGCAGGCAGGGCAGGCCAAGCAAGCCCCAACTGTTCGTACTGTTGAGACCACCAAGGGTAGCCTCGATCTGAAAAAGGCTCGCGGCGCGTCGCTTTGCTGATCTCGACTCGGCAGCACGTACAGTACGTACGTGCGTACGTACCACGTACCTCCGTGTCGCAGGTACTGGCAGCGCAACGCAACGCAACGCAGCGCAGGCAGCCTGGCCTGAGCGCCGCGAGCTTCTGCACGACGCAGCGCAGCGCAGCGCGCATTTATTTTCGTTTTCGGGGAAAAAGAAAAAGGAAGAAGGGAAAAGAAAAAAGAAAGAAGGAAGAAAAGGAAGAAGGAAAATTTTGAGGGCGCCGCCAAAAGAAGTTCGAGGAAGATAAAAACACCCACAGGAGCAGGGGCAGAAGAAAGGGAAAAGAAGAAGGAAGAAAGAAGGAAAAGAAAAACGAAAATAAAACGAAAGGAAAGGAGAGAAGAAGACGGGTGTGCGAAAGCCCCGGCGACTCGGGAGCGTCTCAACCGAGGCGCGCGGAGAGCGAGCGGCCCACGGGGAAAGCCTCGCCGGCGCGAGGAGTCTAGCTCAAGTCGACCCCTCTGGGTCCCTCCGGCCGCTCGCAGCCATTTATCTGGTCGAGCGCGTAGGGAGGTTGGAGTGAGGAAGGAAGGATTGCGCGCAGGCCCAGCCCACTTCGTTCAACTTCGTTCAACTTCGTTGACGTCAGTTCGTTTTGGCCCGCCTATCAACGTCCATCCATCCATCCATCCATCCATCCATCCATCCCTATCCCTCCTATCCCTCCCTCTTCAATTCCTTCGGATCTTCGACCCTTCGACCCTTCGCGCGGAGCCTCAGCTTCCCTTCCCCTCTCCCTTCGCCCGTCCGGGCCTGGCCCGCCAACCCAATTCATAATCTCGCGAGCACTGCTGTCAGCTTGCTCGCTCATCAGAAGCCCAGCAGCTTGCATTGCATTGCATTGCATTGCTTGCTTGCATGCATGCATGTGCCCGAGGACCTCTTCGTGACCACTCCGCTCCGCTCCCTCCAAAGCGACGACGACGTCGTCGTCGAGATCCCTCCCTCTGCCCCTGCCCGCGCGTCAGGTCGCACGTCAGTAATAAGCAAAAGAGCCCAGCTGGACGAAACGAGACGAGACGAGACGAGACGAGACGAGACGAGACGAGACGACGCGACCGCGCAGCGAGCGTAGCGTAGCGTGGCGTGGCGAAGCGTGACCTCGCCGCCGCCTCGTTGGACGTCCGAGGTTCGTTGGTGTGCAAAAGTCTGCTCGCCCTCGGGACTAGCAGCAAGGCTAGTCAAGCAAGCCGCAAGGAAAGGCTTATTCGTGCGTCACAGCCTGAGACGTCTCGAGACGTCTGCAGACTGCAGACCATTGTCTCTCCGATCGCGACGCCGCGCAGCGCGGCGCAGCGCGGCGCAGGACGCTAGCCTACCCTTCGTGCGAGAGATCAGATCCCCGGCGGGCGGGCCGCGCTCGCGAAGGGAATCAATCTCATAGCCTATAGCCGGGAACTGCTTTGCATGGGAGCCATCGTGGCGTGGCCACCGTCCGCGGGCCGCGCGCATCGCAACTGCGAGCGAGCGAGCGTTGCGGCGGCATTCGTATTCGTTTGGACGGTCTGCAGCGAAGCGAGCCGAGGCGATTCCGTCTCGATTGAGGGCAAGCTGCCTGGGTCGGCGGGCGGCAAATCCGCAAGCTGAGCTGAGCTAAGCTAAGCTCGCTAGCTCGCTTGCTTGTGCTTGTGCTCGCGCGAGCTGGCTGGCTGGCTGGCTGGCTGGCTGGCTGGCCGGCTGTCCGGCTGGCCGACGCGAGGACGCGGCGGCGGGCAGCGCGCAGCTACGCCGACCGCCACAGAAGTCCGACAATCGCATGAGTCAGGACGATGACGAAGAGATCGACTGGATCTCCTTTACGTTTGACCTCGACGACGAGGACGGCCAGCAGCAGGAAGGAAACGGGAAACAGCGGAGAGGAAACGAACAAAACCAACGACGCGCACGGCGGCCTCACAGCCCAAGTCAGGCCCACCCCACCGGCCGGAAACATCGAAAACATGACCACCCCACCCCGCCAAAATCTGTAAAACGGCCAAGAGCGGCCCAGAGCAAGGCGGAGACTCGCGGAGCACCAAACGACACCTCCCTTCCAACGACCGCGCGGGAAGCTGCCCAGCGGCCGAAGGCCGTGGCAACGGCGTCCACATCAGCATCAGCGTCGTCATTATCGACTTCGTCGTCGTCATCTTCACCGTCGTCGTCGTCATCGTCGCAGACGCTCCTGCCACATGTACCCCTGCGGCATGCGGCCTGGAGCTCTGGCCAGACATCGTCCGCGAGTACCGCCTCGTCTTCAACAGGGGCGCGGGCCACTGGTCGAGGCCAAGGCAGCAGCAAGGCGGCCTTCGTCACGAATCCCGCGCGCGCAAACATGCCCAAAGATCAGGGCCAGCAACTTTCGGGAAAACAGCAGGACCGAGGCCTTGGTAGGGACCAGGGCCAAGGGCCGAGCCCGTCGTCCAGCGCTGGCTACCTCTTGCCTAGCCCCGGTTTTCCACATGGTTCATCGTCGCTCTCCCCGTCCCCCACATTTTCGGCGGCGCCGTCGCGCATGACCCCGTCGCCTTCCGGATTGAGCCCGCTCTCCTTCACGCACGAACCGTACCAGCCGAACATTTGGCAGCCTCCGGAGATCTCGTCCTATTCCCCGTACAGCGCCAGCGGGGCCTATTATCGCGGGCCAGGAGCGCCTTCCTCGTCTCTCATGGCCGCGCCGCCAATACCTACCGTCGCGGGGTCTTCGCAGTCGCGGCAAGAAAGATCGGCAGCTGCATCGTACCCGTCCGAGGTCGCGGTTCGCCATATCAGTGGAGCGTCGAGTCTCCTCACCGTCCGCCAAGAGTCTTCGGGGTCTACGTCTTCCTCGCGCGCTTCATCGTCGTCCGCGGCGGCGCGGGCATCCTCCTCCTCCTCCTCCTCCTCCTCCTCCTCCTCGTCGTCGTCGTCATCCTCCTCGGCTGCCTCGTCTCCCCGGAGAGCCAAGACCGGTTCGCCCTCGGACGCGGCAGCGCAGCAGGAATTCGCGGAGCACGCGTTTCCGCTGCCGACCACGCGCGCCGCGCTCGTGCCGCCGTACGCCTTCGCGGACTACCCGCATGCTCGCTCGCCGTACGCCGGTCCCGCGCAGCACGAGCATTTCCAGTTCGCAGAGCCGTACCAACAGGAGCTCGCCTACGCGCAGTACCAGCAGCACCCGCAGTACCCGGAGATCCCGGCGCCGCAGCCGTCGCCGCTGAGGCAGGACCAGCAGCCGTACGCGTACTCGCAGCAGCAGAGCGCGGGCTACGCAGGCGACGTGACGAGGATGCACAGCGCG
>KQ758850.1:17746529-17762931 GCA_001462505.1 Aurantiochytrium sp. T66 | reverse complement strand
TTCGGGGCCATCTCGAGAAAGATGCCATTGTTCACGCTGTCGAGATGGCTGGTGCCGAGGATGCCATTATTCTTGACGTCCTGCGGCCAGCGACCGGCAATGTATGGGCACATGGCGTAAATGCCATGCTGAATGAGGTCGCGACGGCCCTCGGCGATCGCCTTGAGCGTGACTGCGAGCGTGAGATTGCCGCCTCCGCTCTCTCCAGCGACGACGATGCGATCGTCAATGCCGAGCGCCGCTTTGTTGTCGTGGATCCACTGCAGCGCGCTGTAGCAGTCGTTGAGGCCGGCGGGAAATGGCGCGATCTCGGGGTTGGTTGCCGTGGGCATCTCACAGTTGCGAAAGTCCGGCGCCACTACGACCACGCCCTGCTTGGCCAGCACGCGGCTGAGAACTTGGTATTCGGGGTTGAAGGCGCTGTTGGTGGCCATGCCGCCGCCATGAATGTACATTACGCAAGGTAGCGGACCGGCGCCAGCCGCGGACACCGGCTTGGTGATGGAGAGCAAGAAGGAGTTGCCGTCCGGCTGCGAGGTGATCTCCTGGCGCGTCTGCTCGATGTCGTCGCCGGCCCAGAGCGCGCGAATCTCCTTGGGCGGCTTGGGCATCTTGCCAGTGCTCTTGAGCAGCTGCAGCAGCTGGGGCAAGTCTTGCATCCGCTTCTCGAGGAGCTCCTCGCGCGTGCTCACGTCGATATTAGAGTTGGTCATCACCGCGAATCCAGGCAGCACGACGCGCATGACGTCGTTCTTGAAGCGCGGGTCAACCTCCGGGTGCTCGAAAAGCCTCTTCTTGAAGGCCTCGACCCGCTTCAGGAGCGCCGGGTCCAGGCCGGACTCATCGTGATCATCGGACCCCATCTTTGGCAGCCCGGGTCTGCGGCCAAGGCCGCCGTGCTCGCGCGAGGGGGGGGGGGGGGGGGGGGCACTTCTCTGCGACCGAGCGGGCGCAGGCTCGGGTCTCGAGCAGCTCGCAGATCGGCAGCACGTCGAGGCCGAAGTGCTTTTGCCGCTTTGCCGAGTCACAAGGGTACGTATGCCATCATTCCATCCTTTGGGGACCAACGAGACCGAGCGCAATCATCACCATCTTCTGCGAGCAAGCAGGCAAGCAAGCAGCAAGCTTTGAGCCTGCAAGGACTCGGACTCGGAGATCTGCAAAATCTGCAAAATGGTAATGATAATGATAAAGAAGAAGCTGCGAACGCCAAGCAGTATCTCCACCTTCGTACATTCTACGTGGACGAATCTTAGAGCTTTGGCGAAGGAATTGCGAGAGGTCGAATCTTAGAGCTTTGGCGAAGGAATTGCGAGAGGTCGAGACCTCGCCATGGCCGCGATGGACGCACAGGTGTCGAGCGTGACTTCTGGGGTCGCAGAGACCATTATAACTGCACCGTGAATCGTCCCGCGGAGCTCCTTGCAGGTGGCGCGTGCGCCCGCGCGTATGAGCTTGCGGTAAAAGAGGATGCCCTCGTCGCGGAGCGGGTCGAACTCGTTGACTTCGATGACGGTGCGGGGAAAGGCCGCAAGGTCTTCGTCTGAAGCAAATGCGGGCCACGCGAGCGGGTCCTTGCGGTCGAAAGCCTCAATGCCGTACCCGAGAGCTGGGACCTTGGTTTGGGCCAGCTTGATGAAGATGCCATTGTTCTTGCTGTCAAGGTGGCTAGTGCCGATGACGCCGTTGTTGGTCACGTCTTGAGGGTAGCGGCCAGCAATATAAGGGCACAGAGCGTAGATCCCGTGCTCGACGAGGTCGCGGCGACCCTCGCGAATGGCTTTGAGCGTAACGGCAAGCGTCAGGTTGCCGCCGCCGCTTTCCCCAGCCACCACAATGCGGTCGTCAATGCCGAGGGCTGCCTTGTTGTCGTGGATCCACTGCAGCGCGCTGTAGCAGTCGTTGAGACCGGCGGGAAATGGGGCCACCTCCGGGTTCGTCGGGGTTGGAATCTCGCAGTTCCGAAAGTCAGGCGCCACGACCACCAGACCCTGCTTGGCAAGCAAGCGGCAGAGAATCTGGTACTCGGGGTTGAAAGCGCTGTTGATGGCCATGCCGCCGCCGTGGATGTACATTACGCAAGGCAGCGGGCCAGCGTTGGCTCCTGCGGAAGCCGGCTTCGTGATGGAGAGCAGGAACTTGTTGCCGTCGGGCTGGGAGACGATCTCCTGCCGGCTCTGCTCGATGTCATCGCCAGCCCACAGAGCACGGATCTCTTTTGGCACCGCCTCGGGCTTGCCCAAGGTTTTCAGCAGCTGCAGGAGCTTGGACGCGTCTCCCATGCGCTTTTCGAGCAGCTCCTCGCGCGAGCCCACATCAAGATCCGAGTTCATCATGATGGCCGACCCGGGCAGGATGAACCGCATGAGGTCGTTCTTGTACCGCGGGTCCACGTCCGGGTGCTCGAAGAGCCGCGTGCGGAAGGCTTCGACCCGCGCGCGGAGCGCCGGGTCCAGGCCGGACTCACCATCGGACCCCATCTCGGCGACCTCGACAGTCCGGGCCTGCCACCAGGCCGCCGCAAGGCCGTCGCCGGGCGACGCGGAGAGGAGGGCGGGCGGGCTTCTCGCGCGAGCGGGTCGGGCGCGCGGCGCAAGAGGCGGGTCTCGCGGCCTGGAGCGACGGCCGCTGTCGCGAATCGAATTGTGGCCACAGACGATTGTAGCCAGCAGGAATTGTGACCAGCGAGGGAGCGGACTCGCCGCTTCGACGCCAAGACCAACTCGGCGGACCGGCAGAGCTGCTTCAAGATCTTCTCCTCCGGCCTCCAAAGGTCTGCTCCAAGGTCTGCTCTCCGTCCTCGGCCACCCTCGCGACCCCAGGCCCGCCCTCGACCCGGTGCAGAGGTGACTCTACGGACGGCACGAAACCATGGCGGCGCGCCGCGCGGTCATCAAGCAGCCGGCGGACTCCTTCGAGGACGCGCTGCAGCACATGGAGGTCGTGGACGACGACCGCGAGATCGAGGCCTCGCTCGGACCGCAAGAGGTGCTCGTGAGGGTCAAGGCGTGCTGCATCAACTACCCGGACCTTTTGCAGACGACCAACGGGTACCAGCACAAGCAAGTCTTTCCGTACACGCCCGGTCTCGAGGTCTCCGGGGTGGTCCTTCGCGTGGGGAAAGAGGTTCAGGATGCCCAGCTGCAGCCTGGCACGGCGGTAATGATCATGTGCGGCGGCAAGGGCCTGGCTACGCACCTTGTGGTGAACGCGATGCAGTGCGTGGTCATGCCCAAGAACCTCAGTTTTGCCGAGGCCGCGGCGTTTAGAATTGGTTACGAGACGGCCTGGCACTGCCTCTTTGAGCGTGGTACCATCAACGTCGACGACGTCGTCCTGGTGACCGGCGCTACTGGCGGCATGGGGCTCGCGGCGGTCCAAGTGGCGAAAAAGGTCTTTGGCTGCACGGTCATCGCGGCGGGCGGATCTGACGACAAGCTCGAGACCGTTCAGCGCGTCGCCGGCGCCGACCACGTCATCAACTACAACACCGACAAGGCGTTTAGCAAAAAGGTCAAAGAACTCACCGGAGGCAAGGGCGTGAGCTTGTACTTTGACACGGTGGGCGGCCAGATCTTTGACCAAGGGCTCCGGTCCACGGCTTTTGCGGCCCGCGTTCTGATCGTCGGCTTTACCAGCGGGGAGCGGCCCAAAATCCCGGCCAACTACATTCTCATTAAGTGCCTCGCCGTATACGGCTGCCGCGCAGGGGAGGTCCTGCAGCGTCTCCCGGACGCGGCCAACTCGATCGCCGGCCCGCGTCGGGCGCGCCTTCGGCAGTACGCCGAGCGCGACTGGCTCAAGCCTTACATCTCCCACGAGTTCCCGCTCTCAACCGAGGGCGTGCGCTCGGCGTACAAGATGCTCATGAACCGCCAAGTCGTTGGCCGTGTGTGCGTCATTTGCGACGCCGAGGGCGCTAAGCTCTGATGTATAGGCCTAGGTTTATTATCATACATTTCGAGATCGAAAATCAGGAAGAGCTGGCCTCGCTGCCACCCACCGCAGTCGTCTCCTTGGTGTGACCGCCGTCCAAACCAGCCATCGGGGAGACGGAACCTGTGCCGCTGACCCCTTTCTCATCTTCGATCCGTGACCCTTTGCAGACGCTGCCCAAAAGATAGATTATGGAGGTTATGCCGTCGCTTCTCGCCCAGACAGAATAAGCAAGGAGCAGGCGTTTGCACTGCCGCAAAGGCGCAGGAGAGGCGCACGAGCAGCGCAAGCGCCCCTCCCTCTTTTTGCACTGTGACGACCTAAAGAATACGTGGTTTGCGGCTTGCTCTCGCAATGCCGTGCGTACCACCAAACACGATGAAGAGCTCGCCTAGGCGCCATCCTTGGCGTCAGAGGCGTCGTTTGGCTGCTTGTTCGGGTTGTAGCCGAGCGTGCCGCCCTTGGTCTCGGGAAGATCCTTTTCGTGCAAGAAGGGAGTGGACACGCGCCCCCCGGCCCCTTCAAAGTAGAGTTTGCCGTCGGCGAGGTCGATGCTGCAGCGGTGGCGCTTGAGCATGTCAAGTCCGAGGAGCATCTCCATATTGGAGTCGCCGAGGCCCTGCGAGTCGTCCATGACAGTGAGCGTGATGGTGAAGTTATCGGTGCCGATCTTACACATGGCCAGATGGACGCGGCCGAGGGTGCGGCCCGTGCCGACGCCGACGACCTGGCCGGCGAAGCGCTTGTCGATGTCCTTGTATAGGTTGCACTTTTCAGCGCACTTGCCGCTCATGACCGACGACTGCGCGCCGCTGTCTACAAAGGCCTGGAGAGCGACGCCGTTGATCTCCACTTCAATGTAGAGCATGAGGACGCGCGAGAGCGACTCTGGGTAGTACTGCATCATTTGCATGTACTGTTCCTGAATGCGCTCCTTTTGGATCTTCTCGCCAAAATACTTGTTTGCCTCCTCGTCCATCGGATTGGCGCGCAGCCTCGATTCCATCTCGCGGTCCTTGCGGTCCGAGGTGAGTTTGGCAATGGTGGTTTCGGTGGCGTTGAGCATCATGAATGTGCGCAGTTCGCGCACAGCCGTGGCGCGGTCCTTGCGCATGTGGCCCGCAAGCTCCTCGTTGTGGAAGTTAAGCTCCTGGAGGACCTTGGGGTTCGCCTGGAGAATGTCTACAATGTGCTCCGGGTTCGTGTTGTGCGCCATGACCTCGTCCACGGACATGCCCTCCCAGAAAACGGGGCCCGCCGCGCGCGCGCCCTGCGCGCCCGGGGCCGGCGCCGGTCGACGCTGCGGCAGCGTATTCTGCTGCTGTTGCTGCTGTTGCTGCTGTTGCTGCTGTTGCTGCTGCTGCTGGGCGGCGGCCCCGGCGTTGGCCGCGGTCGTCACCAGGATAAAGTCGTTGTTCTTGAGGCCGGCGGCGGAGAGTGCGCCGTCCTTGGGCAGGGCCCTCCCGTTGGCCACGAGGACCATGTCGTCCTGCGCCACGCCCAGGATGGCCTCCACGAACCCGCGCACCTCGGCGAGCGGCATCGAGTCCGCCAGCTCGAGGTGCTCCACGCGGCCGTCGGGCCCGGTGAACGTCAGCTGCATGACGCTCGACGAGATGACGCTCGATCTCCGCTCCTCGGGCCGCGCGGGACCGCAGCCGCGCGCGCGCGCAAAAAGAGGCTCGCGCGGGCCGCGGGCGCGGGTCTCCTCGGCGGGCGGGCGCGAGAAGGCTGGCGGCGATCGGTTGTTTGAGGTCTGGTCAGAGGCGCTCGCTATCTTTCCCCTTGTCACGGCTCGACGGATGTACGTACAACGATGCCCTCTATACCATACCATGCCGTGACCCACGACTTGGCGATGCGATCCGATTGGGTGCAAGACTTGCTCATGAGAGCGGGATCGACGACGAAGATGAAGATGAAGCGTTGATGAGATGAAGTTGAAGATGGGCGACGATCCTCTGCGGAACCCAACTCGCCGCCAGCAGGCCTCGTCGATCCTACGACTAGGACTACGCAACTGGCGTCGTCGTTCCAGCTTGCTCGGCCGAATGCGGCGGGAGATTACAGGTACGTTTCATCATTAGTCGTAGCCGAATACTATATTGGTCTTTTGCTGAGCCTGCTTGGTGCTCAACAGGCCAGGGGCTGGACGCTCGGTGACGTCGTGGCCAGGGAGGCGGTTCGTGGTCGTGTACGACGGATCGTCGACACCAAAAGTGACGGCGGTCGTCTTGAGAGTGCTGACAAATGCCTTGATGCGCTTCTTCTCCTGTTTACGCGAGTTGCTGTCAATGCCCGGGTCGATGAAGGCGGTCTGCGCCTGCGACTGCCCCAGGTCGGTCTCGTACCCCCAGGTAATGTTGGACTTGGCGGTCCTCTTGACCTTTTTGTTCTCTTCGACAAAGCGCGCCGTATGGTGTGCCATCTCGTCAAAGCTCGGCCCCGTGTCCCGATTGTATGCGGGCACGTCGTATCCGAGGACAAAGTTGGTCTTCTTCAGCTCCTCGCCGCGGTTCACCCGGACGAGCGCAAACCCTGAGGTCCTCGGGTCTGGCAATCCATTGCTGGTTGTGTACACGGGAGGTTCCGTGCCAAAGTTCCAGTGCACGGTCTTGTTGTCCGGATTAACCTTTTCCGTGAAATGGTCGGCGCCGTGTCGCCGGACGCTGTCCTTTGTCGCCTCCATGCAGCTGCCCGTCGTCGTCGACCAGTCCGGCTCCTCGTACCCAAACACAATGCGTCGTGCCATCCTGCCCCTCGAAATAGAAGAAAGTTGCGAAGGACCCTTCCGCTCCCGCCCGCGTCAGGGCTCTGGCACTGCGCCAAAAAGAGACGCTCTTCTTGTCGTGGAGCGCTCGAAGCTTGGTCACTGCTGTCTCTGATTGTCCAGACCGTCACCGACCCGCTGGGCGACGACGGCGATGTCGGCCGTTCACTCGGCACAGAGGCAGAAAATACCTATCTGCTCGACGTTGCTGCTGGCTGCGTGTCCACAGGAATGCTTCCACGGAGCGAAAGCCCGCAAGGCTAGGGAAGTTAGTTATCGGCCGGGCCTGGCCCAGGGCGGGGAAGCTCCTCCAGCTTTACCAGCGCGCCGCACAGGCGGAGCGCGCGGTAGCTACGCCACGTACATGCCGAGACGCATCTTGATCATCTCCGTCACGCCCTGCCCTGCCCTGCCCTGCCCTGCCCTGCCATGCCTTGCCTGGCCTCGCCCGGCCGGCTCCGGGCCGAGCCCACGGCGGCATTGACGCATTCAACGGATCTAAGTGGCCTAAGCATGCATAGGCCTCTTCGGCTGGGACTGCAACTTCAAGTTGAAGCGGGAGCTCGGCTACTTGCTGGCGTACTGAGCGAGGATTTTGGAGACCAGAGAGACTGAGGTCCAATAGTGCTTCGATTGAACATCGCTCCGATTGTGGGCGCGTGAGTGTTATCGGGAGGTTGTTGTCGTGGGAGCGAGCAGGAGGCGGCGAAACGGAAGCGGACGTCTTGCTCCAAAAGAAGGACGAAATGCGCGGGGAAGCACATATGGCCAAATTCGCGGACCAGATTCTCTCGGTCGGCGCCAGCTAAGCCTACAAAAGCTTTTTCACCAGGTCTCTGAAGGAGGCGAAAGAAGCGAGACGGACCGCTTCTTCCCTGGAGTCAAAAACAAAGGACCAGCCTCCAGTCTCGGCGCCTGGATGGCGTTGCGATCTTTCTCATCCAGGTCACACCGCCATTCTTTGTCGACGCGTCCCGAGAGGATTTGTGGACCGACTCCGAGTCTGGACTTGCATGGTCGATCTCGAGGCTTTGCAAGGCGGCCTGGTGCGAGTTTTCCACGGGCGAGCAAGCATCAGCTGTCTCGGTACAGCGAGCACATCGTTCGTTTACAATGTGAACAGTCCCGACATCCTGAATTTACAAGCCGGCTGGCGATAGTTGCTACTCGAATGACCTAGAGATGCTCGGATTTAGTAGCGAGTCGGGTCCTCTGTCGTGACCTCTTTTTCGGCTTGCGAGAAGAAGGTCCGAGATCGACCACCTCGGACGAGAAAACTTCGATCACGCCCTAGTGGGCGCAGGGTAGCACTATGACCTTGTGGTTGTGAAGTGGAACTGGACAAAGGTGCGCCCGGGTTTGGCGAGCTCATCATCGACCCAGTCGTCGAGCCGGTACATGGGCATCAGCGAGGCGTCCGCCCAAACGCCGCCGTATCGGCAGATGAGCTCGAGGCGCATTAGGTCGGCGAGATGAGACAACTCGCGGCCCTTCGGTTTGCGCGACCACGACTCGGCTGTCAGCGGCGCATACTTTGCGAGCGTCGTGTTGTCGATCAAAGTCACCTCCCAGTCCGGGTGGAAGTCGAACCAGGCGTCCACGGCGGCGGCATTGAGTTTCGAATACGTAGAGATGTGCTCCCGGCCTTGCAGCCAGAGCATCCAGAGCTTGCGCGGTATTGGTTTAGAGGCCGCGTCCGCCGGGTTGGCCTTGGGCCGCCGGGCGATCTGTTCGAGTTTCTGATCCACATACTCCTTGTAGGCTTCAAGATCGTACCTGTGAGGTCGCTTATGCACTGGTGCTGTGTCGTGAATGTCGCGAAAGTCGACTTTACGCTTTTGCACGCCTCTGTGATAGTCTCCCTTTAGGGCCGCGAGCGCGTCGATCGCATTGTGTGTCCCTTCGTCGTGCGTGTACAGCTCGTTTTGGACGTAGCTTAGTTGAAAGTACTCCCAGGTGCTGCACGAGTCAAAGGCGCAGCGAAAGTGGTTAAACCAGAGGCACATTTCGCGATTGCCGGGCGGCGCCGCGAAGAACCACAGGGCACCACGTCGCTCGGTCTTGGCGCATACATAGATGGATTCTTCCTCGCCATGCTTGAGGTGGTGTTTGTTTCGGTAGCCTTCGGGCTTGCGCGAGAGCGCGCTGCAGTCCAAGCTATCGTCGAGAATGGCGTTTGCAAAGGCCGAAGTCGTCGAGTTGTTGGCCGCAAGGACCAGGTCATCTGGGTCGCCTACAGCCCCCATCTCGGCGTCATACTCGTCACGGATCTCCTCCTCGCGGTTGTGGACGAGCGCCTCGTCCGTCTGTCCCCCCGTGTCCACCTCGTCCACGTCCACGAGGACTCTTGAGGGCCCGAACGCGGCCAGGTGTGTTGTTGTCACCAGGACCAGCACGAGGACGACCGCGCAGAGCCTGAGCCCCGTGGCCTTTCCGAGGTCTGGCGTCATCTCGGCAGCGACCCCGTCGCTGCGTTCTGCGCCGTGCCCTCGCCTTGCCGCCGAGGCCAATCCCGGTTTGGTCATGCGCATTTGGCCCAGCGCTGGCTGGCTTGTATCCCCTCAAAATCGTCGGCATCTTGATCAACGCGTCATCCAATACTCCCATGGGCGTACGTACGTTCTACCCTAGGCCTGCCAGAAGAAGCCTTGCTGCCTTCCGCATCCTTCGACACTTCCACTGGCACTGGCAGGCCGACAGGCCACCGTGCTGAAGCCGTCAGGTCAGTCAGGCGTGCTTGACGGACGAAACTGCTGGAGGAAGGCCCCCGGGCGCCAGGCCTCGATCGACGATCGCCTCGACACGTCACAATCTCAACCAAGAAAGATCGACGGAGATCTTGAACTGTCGGTGAGACCTCGGGACCTCTGGGACCTCAAAGTGACTGTGAGGCGTGGAGAGTGTCAATTATGGGTCAATCAATTATGGTTCAATCATGAATGCACAATGCACGAAGGGTCCACGGGGGCGTCGCGGAGCGAAGCTGTCGATCAATCAAAGGGGCGACCCAAGAAGCTGTGACTGATCGAGCCGCTCGAGCGACCCGGAGCGTCCCCGGAGCGGGGCGACAGGAGGAAGTTGAAGTTATCGTGTATCAGCCCCAAGGGGTCTCATCTAGCTAATGTTGAATAGTTTAGTGCGGTTCCGGAACGTGACCGTCGACGTAAAAGTTGCGCGTGGCAGCTGGCAGCTGGACCTTGGTGCCCTCCATGTACTCGTCCACGAGGACCTGGCAGCCGAGACGAGACCTGTACTTACAAAGAAAAGGCGAGCGGAAAATTTGTCAGTCTCGGGCACCGATGGGTGAAGAGGAGACGATCAGCAAACGTACGTTTCCGTGAGGCCAAAGGCCTGGTCGAGCATGTCGTCCTCGTCCTCCGTTGGCTCGTGGCCGTCGTCCATGAGCTTTTCGAAAACATCGTCCTCGAGAATAACATGACAGGTCGAGCAGCTGATACTGCATTCGCACGCGCCCTCAAGGGGGACGTCGTTCTTTTGCGCCAGCCGCAAGAGGTTCTGGCCCACCTTGGCCTCTACGGGAACCTCTTCGCCGTCCTTCTTGACAAAGGTGAGGTGCACGCTGCGCATTTGATCGGCGGGAAGCATGAGATTGCCGGCGAGTTAGTAAGCTCGGATCTTTTCCGTGGTTCGCGCTGCTGACGAAGGCATGATGTCGCGCAAGCTGCTGTCCTCCGAAATAGACAGGCAGGCAGCCAGGCGGCCTTGCGCGCAGCCTCGCGTCGGTCGCGTCGCGTCTTGCGCCCCTCGGGAGCCCTCCGTCCGGCGAGCATTCTCGCCTGCCGTCACTTACGTCTTCGCGTTCGGGTCGACGTGGTCGTCTCCGTGCCAGCGGACTTGCCTGCCGACCTCTCTCCGTATCGCCGCCGCGCGCGGGCTCGCAGCCTCGGCGCGTCGGGCGGTCGTCGCAGCCGCCGCGGCTCGGTGGCCCTGCGATCCCATGGCCGCCATGACCAGACCCCGCGTCTGGGCGCCGGCATGCCGCCGCGCGCCCGCCGCCGCTGCGGCTGCGCCTGCGCGGGCGAGCATCGTGCCGCCGGTCTCCTCGCTGCGCCGCTGCTGCTGCTGCTGCTGCGCGCGTCTGGGATCTGCGACGTCGCGGTCTCTGTTGCTATTATGGACAAGGAAGGCGGCGTCACGACCCCGAATATCAACATCGCGACCATCGTCACGACCAACTCCGAGCCCTTCGCGACGAACTCCTTCGTGAACCCGGCCGGCGTCGTCAGGAGCGGAAGACGGCCGGTTTCCTCGCAATGAGCAGCGGACTCGACTCCGACACGCTCGTGGAAAGACGAGATCGACGCGACCTCGACTTCCGCTGGCGGCAAGAGGCCGTGCTCAGGGCGGACGCAAGCGACAAACAAAGATACGTACCTTTTGTGGTGCTGGAATCGATCGGAAGAGCATCGGAAGTCGTTCGCGGCGATGTCGAATGGCCTTGGCGTTAGTTTTAGTCAAGACGTCGAGCAGGCCTCGTCATGGAATGTCGAGCACGAATCGTGTTCGTAGTAGGTACCCAGGGTACGTCCGCACCGCGCTCAAGATGCCTTGTGGCGAGCTCCTTCCACTTTCCCGGATGACGATAGGGCCTCAGTCGCCTCTTCATTGGCCTCGAACGTACGTAGTACCCGGGTACGTACAAGTACGCAAAGCATTCCTGGAGGCGCCGTATACGACACGGTAATTCATTCTTTTGGCGGCGGCTACTACTACTGCTTGGCAATTTTATCCATCTCGCACAGTGTGGACGCTGCACCGATGCTGCATCTTGCAGCCAAATTGTGGGCTCAAGCGTCGCGCGACGCGGATGGCTGGAATCCCTCGAGCTACGGCTTCCGAGCCGCAAAACTTCATCGAGTTTCCCGACAACATCCTTGCCTTCGTTCATCATTCTTCACTTCGTGCGCTGTGCAGTGCGCGCCTGCCAGTCCATTCTCGCGACCGCGCCGCAGTTACTTGCACGAATTAGGCGTAGTAGCACACGATGATAGTCTCGCAATGAATCCGTTGAGGTGACGACGACCGCCACGCTCCCTACGGATAACGCTACGCTCTTCGATTTCGCGCGAAAAGATGACCGCTAGCCAGCTGCCCTGCCCCTCCGCAAGCCAGACTCTTCTCTCCACTTGCGTGGCTCGCGACCGGACGCGGCCTTGGACCGGAGGTCGCCGAAAGTCTCGTGCCGACGGTGCGGCATCGTCCTATCGCCCCATTAGACCTGGTCCGCGAGCACGGCGACCGGGTCCAGGGGAAAGATGCAGAACACGCAGCGTGGCGGCGCGAGCAGCGGCGCGACCCAGCACATTCTCATTGGCACCAAGGTCTGGGTCAATGTCCAGGATGAGCGAAGACTCTTCGAGCTCGGCGAGGTCACGCACATTAGCGATGAGCGCGAGTACTCCGTGCTCACCGCGGGGAATCGCATGCTCAAAGTCGGCGTCGAAGCTTTGACGCCCACGATCGAGCAGGGAGGAAAGCCCGTCGAGGACCTCTTGCACCTGAGCGACTTCAGCGAGGAGTCACTCCTGCACAGCCTGCGCGAGCGGTATGAAGACGATGAATTCTACTCCATGGTGGGCCCCATCCTCGTGTCCATCAACCCGTACAAGTGGTGCGACATCTACTCAAAACATGACATGGCCTCATATCGCGGCAAGCGCAAGGCCCAGGTCAAACCGCACGTCTTCCTGACGGCCGAGAACGCGTACCGCGCAGCGGTAGAAGGGTCTGGTGATGGAAGCGCGAGCGCCAAGCCTGGTGCAAATCAGGCCATCATCATCAGTGGCGAGAGCGGGGCTGGCAAGACCGAGGCGACAAAAATCATTATGAAGTACCTCTCGAGCGCCGGCCGGCAGTTCTGCGACGTTGACGATTCCGAGGCCAAGGCGGACGCACCGCGGGGCCTCGAGCAGCGCGTCCTTGACTCGAACCCTTTGCTAGAGGCCTTTGGAAATGCCAAAACCGTGCGCAACGATAATTCTTCGCGCTTCGGCAAATTTATCGAAATCGACATCGACGATCTCGGCCTCATCAAGGGCGCCAAGGTGCTCAACTATCTTCTCGAGAAGAGCCGAATCATCGGCCAGGGCGAGGGCGAGCGCAACTACCACATCTTCTACCAGCTGCTGCGCGGCGGGCCTCCCGAGCTCCTCGAGGAGATCGGGCTCGGAGGCTTTGCCGAGCAGGACATCGCTTACATTGCAGAGGGCGCCGATCTCGTGCTGCAAGAGGAGAACGATGCCCCCAACTTTGCCCGGACCGTGCAGTGCCTGACCACCGTGGGCGTGACCGACGAAGAGCGCGCCTCTGTTTTCCAGACGCTCGCGGCCGTTCTGCTCCTCGGACAAATCTGCATTCTGGACACCGGCAAAGACCAGCAGGAGGGATCCCACTGCAGCGCCGACGAGCTCGGTGCCGCGGCCCATGCCCTCGGCCTCGACGAAGAGGACCTCGAGGCGGCCCTCTGCAGCAACGTCGTCACCGTGGGCGGAGAAACGATCCACACTCCGGTCAAGTCCGTTGTCGCGCGCGGCAAGCGCGACGCCCTCGCCAAGGCGCTCTACGCGCTTCTATTTCGCTGGCTCATTCAGCGCGTCAACACGAGCCTGGCCGGGCACGCCATGACCGTCGCGGCCAGCAGACACCCCGTGCTTCGTCGATCGGCCTCTCTCGACTCGACGGCGACCATCGACTCCCTGTGTTCGCCCGTGGCCGGGCGGTCTATCGGCATCCTCGACATCTACGGCTTCGAGGTCTTCGAGACCAACTCATTCGAGCAGTTCGCCATCAACTTTGCCAACGAGCGCCTGCAGCGCCACTTTAACAAGTACATCTTCGAGGTGGAGCAGGATGAGTACGCGAGCGAGGGCATCGACTGGTCGCGCATCGAGTTCAACGACAACCAGGCCTGCCTCGACCTCATCGAGTCTTCGAACGTCTCGCTCCTCAGCCTGCTCGACGAGGAGTGCCTCATGCCGCGGGGCTCGGACCAGAGCCTCCTGCGCAAGCTGCACACCAACCACAAGGGGATTCACCCCCACTACGTATTCCCGCGCTTCGGCAACGACGCCTGCTTCGGCGTGGCGCATTACGCGGGCACCGTGCAGTACACGGTGGACGGCTTCTTGCAAAAGAACAACGACTCGCTCTCGGAGGGCCTGGCGTCCGCCATGCTGGGGTCCGCGCTGCCCTGGTACCAGGGCCTCTTTGGCGGCGCGCGCGCGTCCAAGTCCGCAAAGCAGCGCTCCCGCAAGCGGGCTGCCTCGCTGCGGCCGCCAACCGTCTCGGAGCAATTCCGCAAGCAGCTCAACACGCTCATGACGCGCCTCGAGGCCTGCGAGCCGCACTTTGTGCGCTGCATCAAGCCCAACGACGTCAAACGGCCGGGCTTCTTCCACTCGCAAAAGTGCCTCGAGCAGCTGCGCCACGCGGGAATGCTCGAGACCATCCGCATCCGGGACCAGGGTTACGCGCTGCGGGAGCCGCACGAGGCCTTCTTCCGCAGGTTCAGGGTCCTCGCGCCCGGCGCGCGCGACTGCAAGGACCTCGTGCGCCTCGTCTCGCGGGGGTTCGGGCTCGAGGACAATGCGCACTGGCAGCTTGGGCACACCAAAGTATTCCTGCGCCGCGAGCTGGCCGAAAAGCTCGACCGCACCGTGGCCTCGCGCCTCACGGCCGCCTCGCGCATCATTGCGCGCGCCATTCGCCGCGCGCTCCTCAACAAGCGCCTCCGGGCCGTCGAGCGCATCGCCGCCTTCTTCGTGCGCGTGCGCTTCGTCGTCTTCGTGCGCAAGGTGGTCCGCGTGCAGGCCTTTGTGCGCGGGATGCGCGCGAGGGTCGCCTTCCGAGACCAGCTCGCCAAGGCCATGGCGCGCAGGCAGCGAGAGATTGAGTCAGCGCAGGGCATGTGGAGCTCGCCGGACAGCTCGCCCGCCTCGCCAGAGGCCGGGAGCGATGCCGATGGCGAAAAGCAGTCGCGCACGCCGCCGCCAGCGGGTTGTGGGAGCGACGACGCCAATGTCCGGCTCGCAGACCTCGCCAACAACAACAATCTATCCCAGGCGGCGACGCGCCCGTCCGCTGTGAGTGTCGCGACCTCACCCGCGCGTCCGCAGTCCCTAACGCCCTCGCGTCTGCGCCCTGGCAAGACCCGCAGCCCCATGTCCCCGCGGAGGTCAACACCCAGGTCGGCCTTTCCGGACCAGGAGCTCGCCCTGCTCCAGTGGGAGCAGCGCGAGAAGTCCGTGGTGTCGAGGCTCTGCGACCTCGACTGCTTTGTGCAGGCGCTCTACGGCATCGACGGCGGCGCCGGCGAGCGGTCAGGCCGGTCGGCGTCGACCGCTGCGGGGGATTCGCGACTTTCGCCCAAGACGATGGAGGACGCCGTCGACACGGTCTTCAAGACAATCCAGCAGCGCATCCGCGGCGACGGGGCGCGGCGGCGCGATGAGAACGACCTCGTGCTTCGGGCAGAGTCGGCCGAGCGCCGCCTGAAAGAGCTCGAGAGCCAACTTGCAGAGTCTCGCGAGTCCACAGTGCTGGCCAACAAGCGCGCCGAGGAGGCCATGCAGCAGTGCCGCTTTGCCGACAGCTCGCTCGAGCAGAGTCGGCTCAAGATTGCCGCGCTCAAGCAGCAAGTCGAGGACCAGAGCGCCGAGCTTGATTCCCTGCAAAAGGACCTGCACGTCTCAAAGAACAATCAGGCTGACGCCCGTAAAGAGGATGACGAAGAGGAGTCCAAGAGCGCCGAGCCCGCGGTCTCCAAGGGCATTATCGACGGGAACGCCGCGAGCGAGGCAACGGCTGCCATGATGCAGCAGCTTCCGGCCTCCATCACGTCGCTCATGAAGGAGAACATTGCGCTCATGGACGAGATCGTGGAGACCCGTGCGCGACACAATACCGTGCTCCGAAAGCTCGCACAGGCCGACTCGCGCGCAGAGCACGCCGAGCAGGCCAACGAGACCCTGTGCACGCTCCTGTCGTGGCGCGACGAGCAGATTGAGGCCATTGTGAAGAAGGATGCCGCGGCCGTGCCGCCCATTCCGGACCCGGCCTTCGTCAAGGCCATCAGCGATCTCCAGCCGTACCTGCGCGAGATCGCGCACAAGTACGAGAGCAAGCTTCCTGAGGGCATGTAGGCCGGGACGAGGGCCAAGTGAACACTGATCTGGGCTCTTCGATGGTCGTCGCCGAGCGCCCTATGCTTTTTTCTTATAATCAAGAACCTGCGCATCTTGAGCATCTTCTTGAGCTTTGTGACAAATCATCATCATCATCATCATCATCATCATCATCATCATCATCAGCAAGCGCAGCAGCAGCAGCAGCAGCAGCAGCAGCAGCAGCAGCACGATCCGGCGGGCTCGATTTGCGTTGTACCTGGACCAGGCCGCCTGGACCCCGCGAACGAATGAATTCTTGAACGAACGATACGATTCGAACGGACTCGGACGGACTGCGAGGCGACGCGGCGAGGCGAGGCGAGGCGAGGCGACGCGGCGCGAATGCGCTACGGAGGGAGACTCCACGCCGGGTTCGGGCTCTTGAAGGCGCGGCCTGGACGGATTATGATTCAATTCAATGGCAGGCGCGCCGTCGCGAGACGCCTCGCTCCGAGAGCAGCAGCAGCAGCAGCAGCAGCAGCGCGCACGCGAGCGCGGCGAGCTTCAAGAA
>KQ758850.1:17736384-17746519 GCA_001462505.1 Aurantiochytrium sp. T66 | reverse complement strand
TATTATATGTCTGTCGATCGACTAAAGAACACTACAAGTAATAGGCTACGGGCTGGCTGATGATGTCGCTGCAAGGCATGGGACGTAAATCCTCCGGGCCGGACCGCCGCGTGCTCACGGGTCTGTTCTGCGCGTTCATGTCCCGGGGAACGCAGACCCCGCAATTCGGCGATCTCTTCGTTTTGGGACTTCACGAGCGAGCGACCCTTGCAAGAACGAGCGACCCTTGGAAAGGTCATGTGACCCTTCCAAGGGTCTGACCTTGCAAGGGTCGCATTTGCGCGACCGCGTCCTGCGCGGACATGCGGGCAGGTGGACCCAGGCCGGCATGCGGAGTCGCTTCCCTGCCACTTTGTCCAGGCTTGGGCGCATTTTTTTGGCGCGACGACGGCCTGGAGCATTCCTGAACGCGGTCGGCATGCCGGAATCCGGAGTCATTCTCATTAACGACCCAATGGGAAAAACCTGCAAGCAAACATGAATCACCAAATATCCTACATGCCCTGACAGTGAGTCCAAGGATGACGGACACCAGCCCCGACGCGCGCGCCTCCGCCGCCGCCGCCGCTGCCGAAGCGGTCGTCAAAGCCGCCGCCGCCACCAAAGCGGTCGCTAGAGTCGCCGAAGTCGCCGCAAAAGCCGCAGCGATCGCGGCCAGACTAGAGGGCAAGCGCATCGTGGTGGCAGTCGAGCTGGAGGAACTCGTCCGTGGCGGCAGAGACGCCGCCGAAGCAGCCGAGAGCGTCGCCTCCGCCTTCGAAGCACTTGGGCACGCCGTCCGCGCGACCTCCGAAGCGGTCGCCGCCGCCGCACCTGTCGCTGAAGCCCGTCTCCGTGATGATAAGCCGTCTAAACCCACCGGAAAGCGCGACTCGGAGCCGGAGCCCGATTGCATTAAGCCGTCTGCCAGGAAGAAGCTCAAGCCAGCGTCTTTCCCGTCGCAAGCAAGCGCTCCAGGACCTACAGCATGCCTCGAGTCTAAATCATGCGACACGCCGGGTGGATGCACGAACGATGTGGGCGAGGGATCGCGGTTTACATGCACAAGCGTCCGTTGTGCGCGAAGAAAGGTTGCACAAAGAAGGCGAGGAGCAGGGGCCTCTGCGCGCGGCACAACTTGCCTTGCCTACATCCGGGATGCAAGAAGGCTGCACGTTCACGCAATCCCCAATATTGTATACTGCATGGCGGAGGCAAGCGTTGCAACGTTGCGAATTGCACGTTTGGTGCCGTCGGCAGCCGACTGATGTGCAAAACTCACCTCGGGCAGATTTGCCTAGAGAAAGGGTGCACCAATTTACAACGCAGTGGCGCCCGAAGGTTCTGTCTCACCCATTGGAACGACAAGGAGGAGGCTTCCGGCGCCGAGGCCGACGCCGCCTCAGCGTACTCCAAGGCACCGATGTCGGGCAACCCAGGTCATCGACATCAGGGCCAGCAAGAGGAGCCTAGTGACCTGACCTCTGTCGCTGATGGCGCCGTCACGGACGACGCACTCAAGACGACGAGGTCGCACGGCCGAGACCAGAGTGTGGGGCCTATTGACCTGACCTCCGGTCCCGATGGCGCCGTCACGGACGACGCAACCAAGACGACGATGTCGAAAGCCGCAGCTCTCAAGGCCCGCATCTACCAGTGGGTGGAAGAGCACAGCCGACCAAGGCGATCCGCGCGATCATGATGACGAACCGGCGGATCAAAAAACATAGATAGGACTCCTATCATAGATGGCGCGTCCGTCGGACAGATTAATTGAAAGATTCTTTGAACTTGCCAAGGCAAACAAGATCATCTTGGCACGAGCGCGATGCTCGGAAAGCGGTCGGGGTCCCGGAACATGCTGTTCTTAACCGGCCCCGGAATGGGCTGGTCCGCCGGGTCCAGCACGAGCTCGTACTTTTTCAGCAGCTCGCAGAGGAGCATGCGAACCTCGAGCTCGGCGGCGCGCTTGCCCAGGCAAACGCGGGTCCCATTTCCGAAGGGGTCCTTCGTAAGCGCCGAGGTAAGCTTGGCCGCCATAGGACAGCCCCTCGAGGCGCGCATGTTCTCGCGCAGAAAGCGGTCCGCACGGAACTCGCCCGCGTCTGCATTGAGCTGCGTGTCGCGGCTCTCGAGGGTGTTCGTCATGAACATGAGCGTCCCCGCCGGCACGTGCACTCGCGAGTGCGGCAGCACGATGTCGTGCTCGAGGACGCGCGGGCCGGCCCCGGTCAAAGGTGGGTAGACGCGGTTCGTCTCGCGAAGAAAGGCCTCGAGCTGCGGCATTTTGGCGCCTGCCTTGCTGTACGAGTCGACCTCGCTCAGGTTGGCGCAAATCTCTTGATAAACTTTGGCCTGCTCGTCCGGGTGAAAGGCGAGGGCGATCAGAGCCCACTGGAGGACGAGCGTGGTCGTCCCGACGGCGACGGAAAAGGAAAACGCCATGAGGTCCTCGAGCTGCTGCACGGTGACGTTCTGCTCGTCGCGCAAGTCTTTGAACCAGCACGCCGGGATCTCCTCCTGGGCAAAGAGCTCGCGGACCTCGACACCTGTGATCTCTACAATGCGGTCGTAGGCAGCTGTAAGCTTCTCAAAGCCATCTCGCGGGGCGAAAATGGCGGGAAGGAAGTCGACGCGCAACGCCAGCGAGATGGTCTCGGCCTCGAGGTCAACAATTTCCTTCATGGGGCTCGGGCACGCAGGGTCGACGGTCTCGAGGCTCTTGCCAATGGCGAGCCCGCAGAAGAGGTCAAAGGCCGCGCGCTGCGCCCACTTGCCGAGCTCGGTGCCTTCGTAGTGCTTGATGTGCCGAATGGCTCCCGAGGCAGCCTTGTACACGCCCTGTTCGTACTTGGCGACGGCGTCCGAGTTGATGCCTGGATTGAGAATCTTTCGCGCGTATCGCCAGTTGTCGCCCTTGAGGAAGAGCGACAAGGGCAAGTTCTCTTTGGACTCGCCCCCCTTGTTGGCCCAGTAGCGCTCCATCGATGGGCCCTGGATGCCGCGAGGGTTTTTGCCTTCGTTGTGGTAGACGTACTTGAGGTCATCCTGATTGTAAATTTGCAGGATCTCTTTGCCTTTCATGGTGACGACGCGCGCGACGCCCTGCTCGCGGCCGTACTTCTCGTAACTGTACTCCGTCGTCGCCGGGGCGCCGTACAGCATCTGGTACACCGGGAACCATCTCCCGAGGCCGCCGACCTCGTCGAGGGGAATCACCCTCTCCCGAGAGCCCTGGTCTGCCGCCGCCGTCGACTTGCCGCGCGCGCCTTGCCGCAGACGGCGGGCCGTCTTGGCGAAAACCTTCGTCGCGGCGTCGATCATCGCCATCATCCAACCCGCGTGCGTCAATCAACCGCGTCGAGGCGAGACGCTGCCAGCGACGCGGGCCGCCGCGCAAGGCCCCGCCGCACCGGGGTGCCGCGGCGCGCGCGCGACGCGAGCTGTATGCAGTACCTGCCGGTGGCGTTGTAGCAGGTTTGCGGACTTTTTGCGAACAAGAGTGTAGTAACGAAGAGATCAGATGCACGCCGATGCAAATGCACGCCACGATGTTCGCATGCACGATGATGCATTTGCTGCAGTACGTACGTACGTGGCTACGTGCAGCCGACTGGCCGGCCGACGACAGCCTGGTCAGAGACCCGCGGTGATGATTATCATCGGCGGTCGGTCGGACTAGGCGACTAGGCTACTGCGACGACTTTTCCCGGCCCCTGGACGCAAAAATCTTGCTTTCGACTTTTAGGCTCGCGGGATGAGACGGAGGGAGGGGAAAGGCTTGGGCACGCTAATGGTCGTGGTTGCAACGTTGGGAAACGCTTGGCTGGACGGGTCGAGAACGACCTCATACTTTCCCAGAAGCTCGCAGACGAGCGCCCGAACCTCGATCTCGGCGGCGCGCTTGCCCAAACATACGCGTGAACCATTGCCAAACTGGTCACGCACCACGGAGGCGTCCAAAGGGGACGAGTGCGGGCAGTTCTTGCGCTCGCGAATGTTCTCGCGCAGATAGCGATCTGGAATGAACTCGTTGGCGTCCGAGACGAGGCGCTCGTCGCGCGCTGCGTACAAGGGGGCGAGGAAGATGGTCGCGCCGGGCGGCACACGCATGCCCGAGGACGGCAGCACGATCTCGTGCTCGAGCTTGCGAATGCCACCGGCCGAGAGCGAGGGAAAGTAGCGCGACACTTCACGCAGGAAAGCTTCGAGCTGAGGCATCTTGGCGGACTTGGTATACTGCCCGTCACCGAGGTTAGCAACAATCTCGGCGTGCAGCTTGGCCTGCTCGTGCGGAAAGTGCGCCAGCGCGACAATGGCCCACTCGATGGTCGACATAGTGGTCCCAATGGCTGCCGAGAGCAGAAAGCCCATGACGACCTCGAGTTGCTCGATGGCGACGCCCTGTTCGTCGCGCAGGTCCTTGAACCAGCACTCGGGCATGCGCTCCTTGGCGAAGAGACGGCGAATCTCGGGCTTGGTGATATCCAGAATCTCGTTAAAGCCGTCGCGCATCTGCTCGTAGCCGTTGCGCGGATGCGTGAACTCGGGCGTGTACGAGAGTCGGAGCGCGAGCCCGATGCTTTGCTCCTCGAGCTCGACGACCCTTTTCATGGGGCTGGAACACGCGGGGTCCGCCGTGCCCGCGCTCTCTCCAATTGCCAGCGCGCAAAACATGTCAAAGGACGCGAATGGAACCCATTTGGAGAGGTCCTTCTCGAAGTACTTGACGTGTTTGACGGCCTCTCGCGCCGCCTCTTGGATGAATGGCTCGTACTTTGCCACAGCCTCGGTATAGATGCCGGGGCCCAGCAGATCGCGCGCCTTGCGCCACCGCTCGCCCGTCAGATTGATATTGAGCGCCAAGTTGTCTTCGTCGTCGCCGCCCCTTTCGCGCCAGTACCGGATGGCCGGCGGCATGTCAGCCGTGCCTTTGGGGAACTTGCCCTCGTGCTGGTACACGTGCTTGACGTCATCCTGGTCATAGATCACCACGGCCTGCTTGCCAAAAAAGTCCCGCACGCGCACGGCGCCGTGCTCGCGTCCGTAGTGCTCGTACACGTACGTCTGCGCCGCGAGCGGGTCCGTACGAACCATGTGAAAGAGAAACCACCATCCGGGGCCGGGGGCGTCGGCGAGGTCGCGAATTTCGCTGCCACTTCCCGCCGCCGCCGCGGTCCCGGCCGCCTGCGTGGCCTTGGATCGTCTCCCCGCGACCGCCCATCGCGTCGCGCCGCGTGGCTGCCGCAGCAGCCGCGTCGCGCGCAGCATTTCGGGGCGTTACCCGTCGCTTTCGAGGTCTGCTCTGCTCATGTGCAGTACCACGTGCGTACGTACATAGGTAGCACTAGCCCAAAGGACCTGCAAAGGTCCTGCAAAGGTCACGGTACGTACGGCGTACGTACGTCACCATGCTGGTCGTCACACTGTGTTAGTACGTAGGCCTCGCCGGGTCCCGTGGAAATGGGCGTGTGGAAATTGGCCACCTCATGTTGACCCGGGCATCATGGCGTCCAACGAGAAGGAATGACGACAACACTGAGGAAGGCTCTTGCAGGGGACCCGGGTTCCCGTTCTCCTCGTCATGCCAAGCCTCGACCATCTTCCTCGCAGACTCACTAACTCACCTCGAGACCTCCGCCCTTGCTTCTTCACAATAACATGCTTCATCGACGTGCGTGGATGACCGGTCAAGTCCCCAAAATCATCACGATACAATGCTTCTCCAGGCAGCTGAGCGCGACGCCATCGTTGTCAACTCCTTCTCCTTGACTCTCCGTCGTCGTGAACTGCCCCGTGAGACTGGCCGCGGCGTCCTCGTCCTGGTACGCGCGCGGGCGGGCTTTGATCTTGGGGCTCCACGATGATGATCATCATGATGATGTACGTAGGCTACGTACATAATGTTGCTTGTCCAGTCACACGATGGCGGAGAAAGTCCCCGACCGACCACTTGAAAAGTCTCCGTGTCGTCTCCGTCGTCGACCGCGGCGTCCTCGTCCTAGTACGCGGGCGCGCTTCGGTTTTGGGGCTCCACGTTGTTGATGACCATTTGCGGCATTTACTTGACCAGGATGGCGGGAAAACTCTTCTCCGTCGTCGTGAAAGCTCCCGCGGAATTTCGACCGCGGTGTCCTCGTCCTGGTACGTGCTAGTACATCTGCGCGCGGGCGCGCTTTGGTTTTGGTGCTCCACGATGATGATGGTGATCAAGGATGTCCACGATGGCGGAAAAAGTAAGTCCCTGGTCGACCACCCGCAAAGGAGTTCCGGCCGCGGCGTCCTCGTCCTCGTCCTGGTACGCGCGCGGGCTTTGGTATCGGGGCTCCACGACGACGACGACGATGATGATGATGATGATGATGATGCACATCATGATGATGATGTCCAAGTTGGCGGAAAAGTCCCCGGCCGACCACCACCAATTCCGATTCCGCCGACCCCGCCGCGCGACCTTCGCCCCCCCCGCGCGCGCGCGAGCGAGCGAGCAGCGAGCAGCGGGCAGCGGGCCCGGCGCCGGGAGCAGCATGGGCGCCGACGTGGAGTCCGCGGCGCTCGCGGGCGGCGCCAGGATGGCGTGGGTCCACGACCCACGCGCCAAGAGCGTGCTGCTGCGGCTCGTCGTGCGCGCGGGCTCGCTCGACGAGACGGACGAGGAGGTCGGCGCAGCGCACTTCGTCGAGCACTGTGGCTTCAGGGGCACCAAGAGCTTCGAGAACGAGGAGCTCCACGAGTTCATCGCCTCGCTGGGGTCCTCCTTCGGCGCCGACCTCAACGCGCGCACGGGGCTCACAGAGACCGTGTGGATCCTCAACGTGCCCGTGCAAGAGGGCGAGGAGGTCGCCGAGAAGGACGCGGACAACATCCGCTCCGCGCTGCGCATCCTCGACGAGTGGGCGCGGCACATTCGCTTCTCGGCCGCCGACGTCGAGGCCGAGCGCAAGGTCATCCTCGAGGAATACCGCATGAAACGCGGGTCGGGCCAGCGCATTAAGCAGACGTACTGGGAGCGCGCCATGCCGCGCGTTGGCGCGCGCATCCCCATCGGCACGGTCCAGTCCATCAAGGCGCTCACGCCCGAGGCGCTCTCGCAGTTTTATCGCAAGCACTACCGCCCGGAGAACTTCGGCCTCGTGGTCGCCGGCAATCTGAGCGCGGTCGGCGGCGCTCAGGGAATTCTGACCGAAATCGAGCGGGATGGACTCTTTGGCCCACGTAGCGACAGCCTGCCCCCAGTGGCCCGCCACCCGCACAGGCTCCCCGTGCGCCGACCCCTGGCCCTCGTCCTCGACGACGCCGAGCTTCAAGAGACGGTTCTCACAATCGAAATGTACGAAGAGATGCTCGCGGACGAGCTCGCTGATGAGGCGAGGTTTTTGTCTCTCGAGGTCACCAAGCGCGTCTTTACCAGCGTCCTCGAGGCGCGATTGCGCGAGGTAAGCGCGAGACCAGATGCCCACGAGCCCCGTCGGCGAACCCGCGTGGAGATCGAGGACACAGATGAGGCGGATAGTCCTATCAGGGCCGAGGCAGACAACAGCAAGTCGGACAGCGATCAAGCAAGCGGACCCTGGAAATCTGCCGGCGTGGCGACCCGCATGGCGCTCAACGACAAGGCCACCACCTGCACCTCACTTTCGGCGCAAACGCACCATGTTGACCTCGAAAACCCTGGCGCGCGCCGCGAGGCCGTCACGACGCTCATCTCGCGCCTCATGCGGGAAATCGTGCGCCTCCTCAAGTACGGCGTCTCGGTCGAAGAGCTCGAGTTTGCCAAGCGCAAATGGGCGCGCGTCTTCCAGGAGCGGCTCAAGCCGCAGTCCAGCGACGTGCTCGTGGCTCAGCTCAGCGAGGAGCTTGTCCAGCACATGTCGCTCGACTGTGTGCTGCCCGAGCCGCGGCCCGCACACGAGGCGCGCTTTGCCCTCGCGCTCTTGGAGCGCGGCGGCATGTCGTGCGGCGATCTCGAGGCCTTTGCCAAGCGCACCCTGCACGCGCTCGTGGTGGGCACGCCCATGGAGGGTCGCAACGCCGTGCTGGTGCTCCAGGGGCCCCGAGTCGAGGAACTCGTTTCCGAGTCCGAGCTGGGGGATCTCGTGAGCCGCGCTCTCGAGGCCGCCCAGATGGACACCCTCCTCGAGAGCTGGGTCTTCAAGCCACCGCTCGAGAGTGCCGAGGACCTGGGCCGCGCCCTGCTCGGCGAGCGGTACGAGGCGACCCGGGATCTGACGCGCGCCGCCCCGACCGAGGACCACGAGATGCCGCGCTCGGGCGCGCGCACCGTCGTGCTCAGCAACGGCCTGCGCGTTTGCATGAAGGACTTTTCCCAGACGCACCCGGGGCGGATCTCCTTTCAGGCCTTTGCGCTCGGCGGGTCGGCCGACCTCAGCGAGGATGAGGACGCCGCCTTTTCCCTGCTCGGATCTGTGGTCGAGAGCAGCGGGGTCGGCGCGCTCGACGAACTCAGTCTGCGCAAGGTCGAGACGGAGCACCGCTGCTCGGTGCGCTTCCAGCATCACTGGTTCCACCGCGGGCTCGGCGGCTCGTGTACCTCGGACCGCCTGGAGCTCTTGCTGCAAATGATTGTGGCGTGGCTCTCGCCGCGGCGCGCGCCGCTCGACGCGAGCGCTTTTGCGCGTTACCGCACGCTGGCCTTGCAGAGCGTGCAGGCGTCGGCGGCTCGCACGAGCCCTGAAGCTCGTTTCAGCGAGGCAACGCGCGCCATCATGCTCGGCGACGACGACCCGCTGTTGCGGCCCTTGTCCGCGCAGGTGCTCGAACGCGCCACCTTGGAGGGCCTCGATGGCCTCTTCTCGGACGCCTTCACGCGCGACCCGGCGGGCGAGTTCACCTTTGCCTTTTGCGGCGACTTTTCCGCGGTCGACGCCACGACCTGCGGGGCGCTTCTCGAGTTTTATCTGGGCCGCATGCTGCCGCGCACCGGGGCGCTGAGCAAGCGGTGGCGGGGCCCAGGCCTGCCGCGCGAGGTCAAGCTCGGATTCCCGGCCAGCGGCGAGAGGACGGTGCACAAAATTCACCATCCGGGCTCGCACTCGGCGCACCAAGAGGAGAGCCGGGCCCAGGTCCTCTTGGGGTTCAAGATCCCTTTTGAGAGCCTTCGCAGCGAGGTCGAGCAGGATCTCGCGCTCAAGTGCGCGTGCAAGGTGGCGCAGCGCAGGCTTTTGAGCGTGCTCCGCATGGAGCGACAGCTCGTGTACACTGTAGCCGTCGAGCACTCGCGGAATTCGCTCTCCCCGTTTGGGATCGCCTTCGTCAGTCTCACCTGCAATGCTGAGGTGGCCGACGAAGTCGTCGATCTCGTCTTCGAGGAACTCGAGGGCCTCCAGATCTCGGGCGCGGCGCAGGCCGCCGGCGCCGACCTGGTCCACAGCGAGCTGGCCGAGTGGCACCGCAAGGCCGTGGCCAACAACTCATATTGGCTCTTTTGGATTCTCGACAGCTGGAAGCGCTGTCTCGCGGACATCAGGCCCGCCTCGGCGCGCGACGCGGCCGCCTGGGTCGACGCCAACGTCTTTACCACTTCGGACTCGGCCAGGTTCGCGGAGGAGAGCCGTGCCGCGCTCGACGGGCTCTCGGCCTTTTTCAAGGACCGCTGGTTCCACACGCGTGGGTGCGCTCTCGCCATGCTCCCAGACGTCAGCAACGCGGCGCTGTGAGCAATGTATACCTACTACCTAAAACTTCAGGCAAGATGCAAGGCTTCCGAGTCGCCCTCATATGAACAAAGTCGTCCCAAATCCAAAATCTTATCATGATGATCACGCCTGGCGTGTCAAACGGGCAGAAGACATCCCGCCCCTCCCCTAGAGCACGGGCCACGTTCTCAATGTCGCTTTGCCTCTCGACCTCCGTCCCCACACCAGCTCGAGGTCATCTGCTTCATTCCCATTTTACGCACAAATATCACTGTGCACCCAGCTTTATTCTCGCGCAGACCTCGTCGTTGTGCCGCGCGCCGCTCGAGCATCGTCACTGCGCTCGCGACGGGCTCCTCGTGATGCAGCTCCTGCTCCTGCTCCTGCTCGGCCTGCTCGTCATCTGCGGAACGCAGATGCGACAATTAAAATGAACAGAACGTCCGTTCCAACCTATCCATATTAGCCCTGGGAAGCGTTCCAATCGCGAGCGAAGCTTC
>KQ758850.1:17720982-17736374 GCA_001462505.1 Aurantiochytrium sp. T66 | reverse complement strand
GCGGCGCCCGCTCGCGCCCCGCGCCCCGGCGGACCGCCCCGCGAGGATCTGCTCGGGCCTCGACGGGGGCCGAAGTGAATCGCGGCGCGAGGGACGCGCGTGGAGGCTCGGTCAACGGTCCCGCGACCGGCCCTGCGCGAGGAGCTCTGCGCGCGGGAGGGAAGGCGCGCGGACGCCCGCGCGAGCGGCTCGCGGGAGCCCAGAGCGGGCGCCTTCTCCCACCCCACGATTCTTGGAGAGGGACCCTGGGGACGATGACGACCGCCAGGGGCGACGGCAATGTCGTGGACCAGATCCTGGACAACCTCGCCTCCCTCGGGGATAGCAAGAAACGCGAGCTTGACCGCCATATGGAGGAGCACCTGCAGTTCTTCCGCACGCAGTTCGCGTCCAGAAGGAACCAGCAAGGGCAGAACGCAATGCTCGAGCAGCCGAAGGCAAGACAGAAGTTCAACACATATGACCAGGACGTCATGCACAAAGTGCTCCAGCAGCAGGAGAACAAGGAAAACAGCACGGTTGACTCGACGAACCGACGCGCGAGCGCCGAGACCGCCGAGGACGTCAAGCAGAGGAAGAAGAAGCGCCAGTCGTCGATGGCCGTTGCCAACATTGCCGCCGCCGCCGCCGCCGCTGCCTCCGCGACCACCGCGTCGTCTTCAACCCCATCTTCGGTCTCGTCAAACCGGAAGCGGAAGTCCGAAGAGGGCGCCACCGAGCTCAAGAGGCTAAGTGACCAGAGCGACGCCGGCAAGAAGCTGCGCGTCGCCGGAGAAGCCGCCGCGCCCGAGCTCAAGACCGCCGATGACTTCCTTGAAGAGTGCATGGCGCTCACCGTCGCCAAGCTCAAGGCCGAGCTGAAGAAGCGCAAGATCTCTTTCAAAGGCCTGCGGCTCAAGGCAGAGTTTGCGAACCTCTTGGCTGACAACATGGCCGAGAGCGCTAACGAAGAGATCAAGGCCTCGTGGGCCCTCGAGCAGGAGAAGCTCACACAGGACCTCGGCGGCAAGAGCGACGCCAGCGACCACGAAGACGATGCAGTTGCAAGCCGCCACGAGGACGAAGCGGCCGCTGGTCCCAACGAGATCGGCACCGAGAGCGACACCAAAATCGCAATGGAGCAAGACGGCGGGCGAACCGTTTCGTCGGCCGACATCGACGAGGAAGAGCAAAAGGCCGCAGACGAGCGGAGTACGGGCGATGCCCAGTCGCCATCGCGCAGCGACGAGCCTCGATCTGCTGCGAAAGCGCCCTCGGCTGCCAAGGCTCCGGCATTGCAGGCCAGCGAGCAGAACCGGGCCATCAAAGACCCCAGTCAGGACGACGATGACGATGCTCGCGGCGAGGACGAGGACGAGATGCCGCCCCCCTTGCCAGCGCGGCCACGCGTCATGACGCGCGTCTCTGCGAGCCCAATGAGCGGTCCGGCATCAGAAGCGCGCGTGGACGGCCCGCAAGGAGCCCGGCCCTCGGCGCTGGCGACCCGCTTCGACATTTCCCAAATTGACGACGGGCCGCAGACGCCTGACTCGCGGCGCAAAAGCTCTCTCGAGTCGGCCCCTTCGGGCCGCGATGGTGAGGAAACTAAACGCCGCAAGCTCTCGGATGAACACGAGCACGGGGCTGCGAACCCTGGACGACCTGCCACGCCAGAGGCGGAAACAGCGCCCTCGGCCGCTTCCTCAACGGCGGCAGCAGCCTCGGGCGTGAGCGCGGCGCTGTCGGTTCTCTCGAGCGGGTCCAAGTCGGCATCGCTTTCGGGTCGCGCAGAGAGTCCACCGAGACGGTTCTCCTCCTCGCTTTCCAGCCGCGGGTCTATTGATGCGACGCAGCGTCTCTCTGAGGAGCCCGCGGAGGCAGACCTGGAGCCTCCATCGCCGGCCATCATCAAGAGTCTTCGTGCACGGCAGGAAGCTCATCAGAGGTCTAACTCGTCCGCTGGCCTCGAACGTCCCGGAGTTTCTCAAAGCGCATCATCCTTGCGGGCCTCGCGCCTGAGCAAGGCGCGGTCCAACTCATCCGTCTCGGCGACGTCTTCAAGCGGTCCAAACGCCGACCTCGATGCTGCCCCTAGCGATACTGGAAACGAAGCCTCCAAGAGCGGGCGCAAGCAGCAGCTGCGCGAGGAGATGGAGAATCGCATTCGACGCATGTCCTCGATGGCGCCAGCCACGCAGCAAGAGCTCATGCTCCAGGAGGCGGAGCAAATGCGAGAACTCGCGCGCAAGCGTGCCATGGACAGACTCCGCGCTGCCCCCAAACCCGGGAGCACCGCGGGGAGCGCCGCCGAGACGAGAATTTCGTCGCTCACCAAGTCGGCCTCGGCCTCGGCGCTGTCTACGGGGCGCTCCGAGGGCCCCGCCACCCCCATGACCAAGGCTCGCGCGGCCTCGCAGCAGGAGGAGCCTCTGGAGACTGCGGGGACGCCGCCGGACGGCAAGGACGAGCTTGCGGCTGACATGCCCAAGCGCACAGACACGGCGCCAGCGGCGGATGCGGCACTGCCCCCGCGCCCAGCGCCCACGAGCAACATTTTGCGCGGCCCAACGAGCTTCCTGAAAAAGAAGATGTCCGGCTTGGCGGACAAGTCGTTGAACAAGCAGAACCGTGCCAAGGGCATGGTCCCGGCGCTCAAGAAGGCGCAGCTGGCCAAGGAAAAGATGGAGCGCCAAGAGCGCGAGCGCCAGGAGAAGCTGCGTCTCATGCAGGATAAACGTAAGCGCGCGCGGCAGCTCCAGGAGCAGCACCATCAACGCCTGCTTCAGCAGCAGCAGCCACAGTCGCAGTCGCAGACCCAGGCGTCGTCAGCAGCGGCTTCTGTGTCGGCGACCTCGAGCTCGTCAACCTTTCGTCTTTTCAAGAAGAAGCCAGCTCTTGCAGCGGATTCTCCTGAACCGGCTGGAAAGAGCAGCAGTAGTAGTAGCAGAAGTATCGGCAGACCCGTCGCCGAGGGCAGCAGTAGCAGCACCGCAAGGAAGTCTAGCATGGACGAGATGCCGCCGCCGCCGCCACCTCCGGCTGCCGTCGAGAAGGAGGATCAGGAGGAGGAGGAGGAGGCGCCCGCTCAGTCCGCGGGAACCTCCCGATCCGCATCGCTGGCAGACGTGGCCCCCGCAGTAAAGCGACTCGGGGCCGGTAGCGGGGCGAGCCGTGTTCCGACCGTGGCGAGTGCTGACATAGAGGAGGACGACCACGGCGAAGAGGGTGAAGAAGAGTGGAGGGAAGAGAACAACTACGCGCTCACCGACAAGAGCGACAGCGAGTCCTCGAGCAGCGAATCAGAAAACGAAAGGCCGCGGAAAGCAGTCCCCGAGTGGGCGCAAAAGCAGAACCTGCAACGCGCTCTGCACCGACAGTATTATGACGAGCGCCGCGACCCGGACCAGATCTTTGGCAAGATCCCGCCGTGCGACCTGGAGGCCATCTTCGGGACCTCGAAGAAGCGGTACAAGTCCCGCGGCAGTTCCGGTATTTGGCTCAAGGACGGCCTCACTCTCAAGGAGACCAAGCAGTACCGAAAGGACCTTGGTCTCCAGTAAATTTGTAAACTTTTCGCTCTTGTCCTAGATTACGTAGCACGCCATGCATAAAGTTAGCGCGCAAGGCCCGGCTCTGTAGCCCCGCCGTCTTCGACTTGAACGAATTGGGCGTTGATTGTACTATTCGTCCCTAAAGCCCGTGAGATTCGCATGCTTTTGCTGGAGGTCCTGAATTGATCGCTTGAGCGCCTTGAGTTCCTGCGTGCGCTTCCTAAAGTCCTCGACGAGAAGTGTTGACTTGAAGAACCCTTGGCTCTCGCGCTTCTTGTTGTTGCCAGACCGCAGCTGGTCGCGCTGGCGCTTGCTCTGATTGAGCTGGTCCCTGCTGGCCTGGAGCTCCTTGTCGAGGATTTTGAGCTCGTCGCCGAGCTGCACGGCCTCGGACTGCACAAACACGAGCTTCTCCTTGAGGTGCGTGAGGACTTGCACGGTGGTGGTCGTCTTTTTATTGAGCTTGGCAAGGTCCTCGTTGCGCTCCTCGATCTTCTCGCTGAGTGCCTGGTTCTCAATCTTGAGCTGCTCAAAGTCGATCAGATGGAGGCCGTCCGCGAGACGCTCCTTGTTCTGCAGCGCTTTCTCGAGCTTGTTGAGCTCGGCGCGCAAGTGTAGGTTGCGAAGGCGGATCTTCTCCAGCTCGCCAGCCTTTGACCTTTCTGCGCTCTCAAACTGGTCAATAATGTGAATTGGAATGGGCCGACCAGACCGCGAGTTCTCCGCTTGTTTGGCAATCTCGCGCTTGAAATGCGCAAAGGACGACTGAATTTCATCGCACTTCTTCTCCTTGACGTCGAGCTTTGACTGTAGCTGCATGGCGACGCCGTCGTAGGAGTCCTGCGTACGATGCAGGGTATCGCGAGCGTCGCGGTACGCGGACAGGGCGTTTTTATACTTTTGCTCAGTTTCCTGATCAAAGCCTTCGTGGTCGGGCGGCGGACTCTGCAGGTCATTAGTGCTTCCGGGTTCGGACTTGTGTTGCGCCTTTTTCGCTTCAATTAGCAGCACAAGATCACGCTGCAGCCAGCCATTAGCTTGCGTGAGCGTTTCCTTTTCGGCTCGTGCCTTCTCAATGAGCTCGGCGATGCGGGCGGCCTGCGCCCGTCGCTCGGCCTCCTCGAGCTCGTTGGACTTGCTTTCGGCGCTAGGAAGAATGCATTCGCCGAGCTCACCGTCCAATGCGCCGGCTTCGAGCTTGTCCGCCTGCTCAAAGGCCCCATCGGTCTCTTCCAGCTGCCGTTGTTGCTGCTGCTGCTGCTGCTGCTGCTGCCACTCTCCGTCCTCGTCGTCATCGTCGTCCTCGTCGTCGCTGTTGTCCGGCGCCTGCTTGCTCTCGGCGCTCGGCTCGGATGATTCGGCGCCTTTGGACTCGTCGCTGCCATCTTTCGTCTCCTGCTCGTCCTCTGCCGCCTCGTCAGTGACGGCCTCGGGTAGCGGCGCAGAAGCAACCGTGCGAAATCCGAGCGAGAGAACGTCCGCGACGAGGGCCACGGCCTCGAAGCCATCCATGGAGGAGACTCCTGCGTCGAGAAACCTGAGCGTGGTCACCGCGCATTTTCCGAGCTCAAGCGGGTCGCTGCTATCGCGCACACACAGCAGAATCTCGTCCTCCGAAACGCTGGCACTCTTGCTCTCGTCGCTTCCCTCGGCTTGGCCGGACTTTTCCTCGTCTTGGTCCTTCTCCTTCTGCAGATTCTCTTGCAGAGTGCGAGCGAGCTTGTGCAGACTGGGCCCAGCAGCGCGAAACCCAGGAGCGATATCGTCCGGTCCGAAGGCGACTGCAAACTCAACCACGGCCGTCCCCTCCTCGTCGTTTGCCCGTCGCTTCACGGCCAGACCGGGCGCGACATCGGTCGGACTCTGCACGACCTTGAAGCCGTCGTCAATCGCCGCGACATCATCCTCCGACAGGAGCACGCGCACGTCCTGCACCACGGACTCGCTCATCCTGGACCGTCGCCGGCGGGCGCGCTACCCAGTCGCACAACGCGCGGCTTGCCCTGCCTCTTTTGCTCGGAGCTCTCCCTGCTCCGCCTCGCTTTCGCAGGTCTGCGACCTCGCGTGTCGCTGTCGGCCTCTGACCGGCCAAGAATTCTACTCCGTGCTTGCGCTTGCGATATGCAATGAATGCCGCGCAGTACAGCGCAATACAGCGCAATACAGTGCGCACTACGAGCGTGCGTCAATAGTCCCCAAGTCCGGCTCTTGCGGCTCCAGGTTCGCGGCCGCTGGTCTTGCAGAGCGCTTGGCAGCGCTCAGGGCGCTCTCGCTGAGGCCCTTCCCGGTCTCCGGCTGCGCGGGAGGCCTCGCGGCCGCCGCTCGGCGCGCGCGCGCGCGCGGCCCCTGCGAAGGCTCGGCCGCGGATATCCGTTGAGCTCGGTACGATAATGACGATATCGTGCACGATATCCGTTGGGCCACGTTATCGTGCACGATATCAATCGCGGCCACGATATTGCGGGCACGCTCAAGTTATCGTGCACGATATCGCGGCGCGTTATCGTGCACGATATCGCGGCAGCCTGCCGCCGGGCCCAACGTAACGGCACCGCGTCCCACGCCGCCAGAGTCCCAGGCCAGGCCCGACCCCCGCGCGCGCCACAGAGCGCCCCGCCCGCCCGCCCGCCCGCGCGCGCCCGCCCGGGTTGCTCGCCGCGCACGGCCTCGGGTTCCCGCCGGGGTGGAGGTCTCGGGGCCGCCCGTCGAGTACATTTGACGCGAATTTGGGGCCGAAGTCCGCGCCGCGAGCCCGGCCCCGGCCGAGGAAGGAGCGCGGCGCGAGCGCCGGCGCGCGCGCTGGAGCCCGCGCGAAGCGAGAGCCCTCTCGCTGGACACGCCCGGGAGCCATGGCGCAGCAAAAGCCCATCATGCCGTTTCAGGCAGGGATGCCGCCGGGGCGACCAGGGATGGTGGCGCCGCAGGGCGCCGCGGCGCTTACCGAGCAGCAGGCGCTGGCCAGGTTTCAGGCCATGGATAAGGACCACGACCACAAACTGTCCTACGAAGAGTGGCGCGCTCTCGAGGCCTCGCGGGGCGGCATGTACGATGGACCGCGCTTCGAGGGCGAGGCGCGCGTCCCCCTCGAGGATGAGATCCACAAGCTTGAGCGGAGGATCTTACACAAGAACAAGTGCTTAAGGCTGATTGCCTACGTCTGTTTTCTCGCCGTTTACGTCGCGATCAACCTGTGTTATCCACGCACGAATCGCGGCGAGCTCGTATCTGGGTCACGGGCCTGGATCGAGCGGCAGACCTGGGGCGACGGTCAAAGCGTCAACGACATCTCCTCAGAGGACGACTTTTGGTCGTGGTTCAACGAAGTTATTGTGGCGAGCTTTTGGAACGAGGAAGGCACCGTCCTCGCCTTCAACAAGGTCGTCTCGGGCGTCACGCTGGCGCAGCGTCGCAAGAACTTTACCTCCACGTGCGAGACTGCCGAGGCCAAGGTATTTGCTGACTGCCCCCGCTGGCCGCAGATGGATGCTTTCTTGAGCGGCGGTGTGGACTCAACTCTTTCTGCCATGCTCGAGGGCACGACGCCGTACGTGCAAGGCGATCGTACAAACTTTGTCTTCGAGCCGCTGCCTGTAATGCAGGTGTCCACGACCGGGTCCCGCTCGTACGTGAGTCGCAGTGCCATATTGAATCGAACTCGCGAACTTCGCACCGAGAATTGGGTGAACGCGAGTACAGCAGAAACGATCGTGCTCGTGAGCCTGTACAACCCGAACACGCGCCTCTACTCGAGCATCCAGATTCGCTTCCTGCTGCAGCAGACCGGGGCACTGGAGCACGACGTTATTGTCTGGGCCGGGGTCTTTGACACGCTGAGCGAGTCAGTGCGGCTGGCCGGAGGAGCGCCATGGCAGTTCCGCGTGACGCTGGAGATCCTCTTTGTGCTTGCCGTGACCATCAAGGCAATCCGCGAGGCGATCGAAGTTTTTCTCTGCGTCAAGGCGGCCATTCATCGCAGGAGCGTGGGCGCGAAGTCGGGAAGCGACCGGGGCGGTTGCGCAGGCGCTTTGGCGGGTCTGTGGGAGGGTCTCACGGACTATGCGACAAGTTTCTGGAATTTGGTGGATATCTTTGGCCTGGTGCTGGCCGCGCTGGTCATCGCCTTGCAGATCAAGACCTACATACTGCGAAACGAGGTCATGAACTACTTTGCAAGTCTGGACTCCGCAAGTGGCGAGCTGCCAGACCAAGTGACCTTGGCCGCGTACCTGATCAAAATCGCCAACCTGGACGCGCTCTTTGACATTTGCAACACCATGTGTCTCCTCGTGGCCTTTTTCAGACTTTTCCGATGCCTCGAATTTCACGGGCGGCTAGGCATTGTCTCGCGCACGATTGGCAGGGCGTGGACGACTCTCTTCCACTTTGGTACGGTGCTTTTCCTCGTGGTATGTGGGTACGTGATCGTGGGGTGGATCATGTTTGCCAACAAGAGCGACTACTTCCGCACGCCTGTGGCCGCCTTTGGCTCCGTTGTGGTCCTCATGACGGTGGGCATTGATTACGAAGAGTTCCTGAACCTGGTCGACACGGACCAGCTCACGTGGTGGGCTTTTCTGCCCATCTCCATGTATTACTTTGGCTTCATGTTCATCGCCGCGATTCTTCTGCTCAACGTGCTCCTGGGCATCGTGCTCGGCGCGTACGAGGAGGTACAGCGCGGCGCCGAAGCGGCAGTCCTCGATGATACGATCGCAGCAGACGTGCGCGCGGCCTGGTTCCAGCTGAAAAAGTCTCTGGGCTGCGTCAAGGGCAAACCACGGACGTCCAAGGTGGACCCGATGTGCGCTTTTCTCACGCCCGCAGACGCGGAGCGCGTGCGACCCTCGCTCGAGGCGACCTACAACGAGCTCGTCACCGTGCACGAGGTACTTAGTCTACCTCGCGAAGGCTGCATCGTACCCTTCCGCAAGCTCGAAGCGGCGCCGCTCGTGGCGACCTTCAATTATGCGGACCTCTCGCAGCTCTTCACGGACCCGGTCGCCATGTACTTGTGGGCGTTGTACGGGCCAGGCGCGCCGCCGGAAGAACCCAACGTGGTGCCGCGCGACTCTGCGGCCGAAGATCTCGCCGCGCGCGAGAATGCCAAGCTCGAGGAGGTCGCGCACAATCAGCGTCGCCTCGAGGCGCAGGTCGCAGACTTGCAGGCCAAGCTCGTCCTGGTCCTCGCGGCGCTCGTGGACGACCCTGCAGAGTCCCGGGTCCTCGAACGCCCCGCTGCGGGGCCGCCGATGATGTTGTCACCACGGCCTGAAGGTCTTGCGGCAGGCCGTGAGGACGTCCCAGCCTCGCCGCGAATTGGCAGCGAGATCTTGACGGCCCAGGTCCCGATGCTCGCGAGCCCCGCGGGAGCGTCGCCGGGCGCCGGCTTCGAGACCAAGCTCGCAGATGCCGCTGCGCAAGCCGCGAGTGGCAACGCGGCCGCAACTGCTGTGAGGGCGCGCAAGCCGGGCGACGGGGCGACCGGCGACGACGGCGACAGCGACGAGAGCAGCAGCGTCGTCAGCAGCAGCAGCAGCAGTAGCAGCAGTAGCAGCGAGAGCACAAAATCAGCGAGCAAAGGTCCCGGTGATGTGGGCGAGGCCGCCGCCAAGGAAGCGCCAGGGCAGACGCCTTCCACGGGCGCACCTCAGCCCGAATCTGCTCGCCAACAGGAGGAGGCTCCAGAGACCAAGCACGACGAGATTGCAGATGCTGGTCTCCAAGCGCAGTCCGAAAGTGGCGCGGCCCAGGTCCCTGAAAATTCGAGCAAGGACGAGTATCTGAGCAGCGAAGACGGTCCAGACGAGCACGAGCTGGAAGCCGCGTTTGAGCAGCTCATGGACGACCTCCTCGCGGACACTGGCAAGTGCCCCATGAAGATGGTCGCGAACGCGTGTAAAGCGCACAAGCCGGAAATCCCCTGGAAGCTGGCCAAGTCTCTGCGGCGCGATCTCGGCATTGTGCAGCGCACCGACGAGGTGTGGACCGACCACGGATCCCGTAAGCAGATTATCCGCGTGTGGAAGAGGGCCACAACCGCGGAGGAGTTCGACATTCTGGAGCGCTGGCGGCAGGAACACGCCCAAGAAGCGGAGCAGGACCAGATCGTCGCCGAGGGCGCTTCCGTGAAGACCTCCAAGAAGAAGAAGAAGAAGTCCGCCGAGGCGTGAGCACACGTAGCAGCCGCGATCGATACCAGAAGTCACTGGGGCTGAACTTGAAGTATAATATGTCTCTCTGTCGCAGCTTTTGGAGGCTCGGCGCATCCTGCGCAGGCTCCAGTACAAAGTCGAAGAAATCCGGTTTGGGCCTTGACTGGTGACACGGCGCGCGGCGCGGTGCCACGATTTTCGGCCCAAAGCCTGCCTCTGGCGAAGCGATTCGTGAGGATGCATGCACGTGAATAAATGAAAGCAACTTAGTGGGTGGGTGGGTGGTAGGTTTTTGTGGAGGGGAACATCGCGCCGACCTAGTTGTCGGCCATGGCCTTGACGGCGTAGGCGACGGCCATGGCGCCGGGGTCCGGGACGCCGCGCATCTTCTCGTCGGGGATGTAATTGCTGCGGCCGGCGGAGGCGTTCATCTCGGCGGTGGACTTTGCGGCGGTCATGGACTTTTCTGCGAGCTTGGAGAAGTCCGGGGTGAAGCCCTCGGTCATGGCGTGGAGGGCGTCGAGCATGGTGCGCATGCCGGGCTCGGCGCCGCCGTAGCGGGTGATGGCGTCGCAGCCAGCCTTGAGAGCGGCGCCGTAGTCGAGCGAGTGCTGGAGGTTGGTGCCGACGGCGTGGAAGAAGATGGAGGAGACGGCGCCCGAGGTGCCGCCCATCTTGCGGGCCTGCTCGGCCATGGCAGCGGCGGTGAGCGCAGGCACGGTGAGCTTGACCTGGCCGGCGTCGAGGGCCTCGAGGGCCATTTTGGCGCCGCTCTGGAAGGTGTGGCCGGCGTCGCCGTCGCCGCAGATCTTGTCCCACTCGGTGAGCTTGGGCTCCTTGTCGATGAGCTCCTTGGCGGCGGCGCGGATCTTCTTCTCGAGCTTGGCGGCTTGGTCCTCCGAGATGGTCGGGTACGAGGCCTGGGCCTTGGACGCCTCGTCGGCGGGCTTGGCGACAGGGCTCGGCTTGGAGATCTTGGCGGAGGAGGTGAAGGAGGAGACCGGGCCGGGCCAGCCGAGCGTGGTGGTCTCGGCGTCAAGGTGGGACAGCAGCTTGGAGGCGTCGAGCTTGGCGTCCATGTCGAGGGCGAGGAGCGAGAGGGAGAAGCCTTGCATCTCGAGCGAGGTCATGATGGGCCCGGCGTAGATGCGCTCGACGGTGATGCCAAAGGGCTTTTCGGCGAGCTGCTTGAGGGCGCTGTTGCAGATGCCGTAGATCTCGATGGGGGTGGTGCCGCCGGTGTTGTTGATGACGACGGCGACGCGCTTGGGCTTCTTGCCGTCGATCTTCTGGAAGTCGGCCATGATGATGTCGGACAGCCGGCGCACGAGCTCGTCGGTGCTGAGGAGGTCGAGGGTCTCGCGGCCGGGCTCGCCGTGAATGCCGAGGCCGAGCTCCATCTTGCCGTCGGTGGGCACGAGGCGGTCGGAGATGGCCTTGCCCGGGACGTTGCAGGTGGAGAGCGCGACGCCGACGGTGCGCACGGACGAGGCGATGGTCTCGGCGGCGGCGAGGACCTCGGCGAGGTCGCCGCCGGCGGCGGCGACGGCGCCGGCGACCTTGTGCACGAGCACGGTGCCGGCGAGGCCGCGGCGGCCGGTGACGCCCTTGCCGCTGAGCGCGGCGTCGTCGCCGACAATGACCATCTCGACCTTGAAGCCCTCGCTCTTGGCCTGCTCCGCGGCGAGGCCGAAGTTGAGGCGGTCGCCCGTGTAGTTCTTGACCACGAGGAGGCAGCCCTTGGGGCCGGTCACCGTGCGAATGGTGTTGAGCACGGCGTCGGTGCCCGGGCTGGCGAAGACGTTGCCGCAGACGGCGGCCGTGAGCATGCCGGGTCCGCAGTAGCCCGCGTGCGAGGGCTCGTGGCCGGACCCTCCGCCGGAGATGAGCACGACCTGGTCCTGCTTGACCTTTTCGAAGTCCGCTCGGGCCATGACGTTCATGCCGTCAATCTTGACGAGCTCCTTCGGGTGCATGAGCGCCATGCCCTCGAGCATCTCCTCCACGCAGTTGTCCCCATTCTCGTTCAAGAACTTCTTCGCCGTCACCGCGCCGCCGCGCTTGCTCGCGGTCCCGCCCATCTTCGCTTCGCCCCGCTTCCTTCGTGCGCTGTCGCTGTCGTCGGCGTCGTCGGAGTCGTCGATCTGCAGCAGGTCGACGATTGGGGGTATGGTCGAGGTCTGCGTGCGTGCGTGCGTGCGTGCGTGCGTGCGTGGGGAATGAACGAAGATGGTCACGAGGAGAGGAGTGTCGCGGAGCGTGATCTGAGGCGGAGCGTCGTCGTCCTGTGAAAAGGCAGGACCGCGATCCACGAGGATCCCAGGATCGCGATGCCGGCACGAGGCTCGCGGTTGACGCCCTCGCGCAGGCAGGCACGAAGGCGCGCACGCGCGCACGCAGCAGCAGCAGCTCGCTCGCTCGCTCGCTCACGGCGGCGCGAGCGAGCGAGGATCGTGGACGGACTCCGGGAGCAGCACAAATCTTCGCGGCCGCGGAGAGAGCGGAGCCTCGCTGCTTCCAGGGCCGGCCGGCGGGACGCGCGAGGGAGGGAGGGCAGAGGGAATCGCGGGCGAGGGCAGCGCGGCGGGCGCGGCGAGCGAGCGCGGCGGGCACAAGAAGCGCGGCGAGGAAAGGACTGAGGCCGTGGACCGGCGGCGACGCGACGCTTGCCCAGCTTCCTCGAGGCGAGGCGACGAGGCCCGCAAACCAAACGAGACGAGGCTCCGCTCAGCAGGCCTGTCTGCGTGCGTGCGTGCGGGCGTGCGTGCGGTGCAAGAGCCTGCACGAGCGAGGAAGCGGCTCGGACGAGCGGGAGCGAGCGAGCGGCCAACTTGCTTGGGCTGGGAGTCTGGGATCTTCATCGAGATGCACGGTCACATTTAGTTCGTATGTGTCCACGACACTCACTCAATCTGTCCCCTCGGGTTCCACTGAATTCTATCACCTACTAAATCGTCTTCTGGCCGCCAGTGACTCTTGTCTACTCACATTCTTCTAACTCACAAAATAACCCCGTTCTCTTGTTCACACATATTCACTTTCCCATATACTTCACAGCTTCGTTCTCTTATGGTTGGGGTGTGTTACAGTTCGGCGTCTCGAGAATAAGCAGGGTTCTGCAGGGCGATGGATTGTGCCCAAGAGTGCGGCGCCCAGTGGCCGACTGTGGCTCCATCGTCCCCACAGCTTGGCTTGATTCAAAAGAAATTCCAAAAAGATCGGTTCAAAACCTGGAGGTCCAGCGTTTGGATCCGACGCCATGATCGACCATTCAAGTTTAGAATGATATTTTCAAGTTTTAGGCCTACTAGAATCAGGCGCTCGCTTTCGCTCTCGAGCTCTCGAGGCTCCGAGGCTCCGAGGCTTCGAGGCTTCGAGGTCTGATGATCGATTCGATGATCATTCTAATAATGATCGATCTGATGCGAGCGGAGCGGGTCGCTCCCCCGGGAAGCCCCATCGTCGCGGCTTCCCGGGAATGGCATCCAGGAGCGCACGTCGCATCGCCGTCGCATCGCCAGCGGTGCGGTGCTACTTCTGGAGGAGCAGCACGAGCGAGGCCACAAATTCGTCGTGCTCTTGGCCTCATCATCAGACTCGACTCGCGATGACGGCCCGTCGCGTCGCCGTGCGCCCCAGGCGGTCCAGGCGGTCGTCTGAGTCCGCTCGTACGAGGATCGCTCGCATTGCACTGGCAGCAGTGGTGCCGTCTCGGCGCGGCCATGTTCCGAAGATCGCGTGCGCCAGCTGGGCTGCACGCGCGAGCCGTCGTCGGGTCCTTGTCGGCGAATCATTCTGCGGCGCGGCAGCCAACACGATGCAGTCGCGGTCGACCTGGCTCACGACGGCCGGTCCGGTGACGCGGTGGCATACGTCGCATACGCGGGTATGGACCGGGTACGTACTACGTACGACGTACGTTCGTGTATGTATGCTGACCGCACATTCGTAAAATATGCGCCCTTCAGGGCCAAGTAGCAGGCCTACTACGCCGTGCTCGTCGTGGTCCAAGGCATCCTGGACGTCCGTGCCGATCTGATGATGAAGAGGGCTACCTGAGGCAAGCTGAAGAACTCCGAGTTCTGACGTGCGCCAGAGCTCCACGGGACCAAGTAGTACGTACGTACGTACTGCGCCGTCCTGGCCTAGTACGTGAAGGGCTGCTCGCCTGAGATGCTGCAAGAGAACCCCGTCCTGATCTCATGACTGTCGTGCGCCAGGGCCTCAACGCAGGCCGCCGTGCCGGCTGCTCCTGCTAGCCTGCTACGGCTGCAGGTTGCCGCCGACCTGTTGCTGAGCGTCGTCACGACGACGTCCTCGGAGGCGTCGTCCTTGATGACCTCGTGGCCCAGGCCCCGATGGAGCTCGCGGCCGCCGCAAGGGCCCTGGCGCTGGGCCTGCGCGCGCTGTGGAGGCGGTGCGTGGCCGAGGCGCTCTCGCCCGTCCCGGCCGCGGCGCGCCGAGGCGCCCTCGCGGACGCGGACGCGGACGGCGCGGCCGACATCATGGGGCCACAGCGGCTCGTGGTCGTGGGCCTCGGGAACTTCGGCAGCGAGTGGACGCGGCACTCGGTGGGCACGCAGGTCGTGCGCAGGCTGGCGGAGCGCAGGGCGCTGACGTTCGCCTCGCGCCGCGACTGCAGCGCCAACGTCGCAGCGGACGAGAATATCGTGCTCGTGGAGCCCAGACTCTTCATGAACGAGAACGGCAAGGCCGCCGCCGCCGCGCTGCGCCACTTCCTGCGCGCAAGGAAGCCGCGCGAGAAGGCCGCGAACCTGATCGTCGTCCACGACGACCTCGGCCGCGCTTTCGCGAAGTTCCGCTGGAAGCAGCGCGGGAGCGCCGCTGGCCACAACGGCTTGCGCTCCGTCATCGACCACGTCGGCACCGACGACTTCCGGCGCCTGCAGATCGGCGTCGGGCGTCCGGCCGCGCGGGGCGCCGCTGTGCAGGCCCACGTGCTGAGTAATTTCTCGTTAGAGGAGATCGAGGCCATCAAGGATCGCAATGGATTCCTGGCCCGCGTCTGCGACGAGATTGAGCGTGCTGCCGCCGCCTTGTCCTCCTCGTAATTCATCATGCGTACGTACGTTCATATAAGTGAAAAACGAGCCTGAACATGCCTGCTACGGGCGCAGCACTGTCCCAAAGCTTCTGCGGGCCATGCCGCGCTCAAAGTATGCCTGCCGCTGCGCGACCTGGGTGGGACGCGACACAATCTTTTCCATCGTTCACCGACGTTGGAGCGAATGCAAAGAGCAGTGGCACACGCCTTGACTGACCGAAGAGCGATCCTGCGTCGCGATCCTGCATCGCGGCTTTGCCTCCACAATGCGCCATCCATCGCGCCTCCACGTTTTGCTCTCGATCTCTTGAAGTTCTTATAGGCCAAAATTGCCACAGACAGCACCTCGCAGCCCCGGTTGCTCGCAAGACTTTCTTCTTCCCTTCGCGTCTCGACCCATGCCATGCTGGGCATGCTGTGCTGCTCCGAGGGCTTCGCCGAGGACGATCGGCACTTGCAGCCCACGGGATCGTCAAGCATCTCCGGCCATCACATCGCGTCGCATTGCATCACATGACATGACATGTCATCAATCCTCACGATGCTCTCAGGTTCGCTGACGTGAATCTGTTTGTTCTCCGGGGCCCTGTCCTCGTCGCCGTCGTCGTCGTCGTCGACCTCGAGGCCCCTGGCCGTCGCGGCAGA
>KQ758850.1:17708347-17720972 GCA_001462505.1 Aurantiochytrium sp. T66 | reverse complement strand
GACGGCCGCCCGCCTGGCCGCCCGCCCGCCCGGAGCCCGGAGCCCCGGGCGGCGTCTGGCTGGACGTCCAAATGAGGCGCGCGAGGACGGCCTCGCAGCGGCTGGGCTCGGACCTCGCGCTCGACGACGCGCTCCCGCCGCGCGCAGACGCGGTCTCCGAGCCGGCGTCGGCTCGAAGCCTGGGCACGTCCGTGGACTCGGACCTCGAGGCGGCGCCGGCCTCGTCGTCGCGGATCCTGCACCAGACGAGCAGCCGCGAGCAAGAGTTCGATGTGCGCAAGCTCGACTCGGCCGCGTCCACCCCGTCGCCCTACGGGAGGCGGCGGACGACGCGATACGCGCCCTGGAAAAACGGCGACCGGTGCTCGTGCGACCTGGCCACCTGGCGGTCCGACGCCGTGCGGCTCTACCGCCGCGTGCGCACAAAGGTCCTCTTCGAGGTGCAGCGGCTCGGGCTCCTCGGCTGGATCTGCATCTTCCTCCTCCCCTGCCTCGTCGACGTGACCTGGGTCTTGATCTACTTCGCGGAGCGCCAGCAAGACGTCCAGCGCGAGAACGGGCCGTGCACCGATCCCAACCAGCAGCCGTCCCCCTCGTGGGAGACGCCCCGGGTCGACGCGCTCCTGTACACACAAATGGTCTTTTCCTTGGCCACGCTCATCGTCTGGCTCCCGTTTCGCATCTTCTACGCCGGCTCGTACAAGTTCCGTCACATCCTCTATCCGGCCGTCTTTGCGGACCTCATCACCTGCCTGCCCTTCGTGGTCGCCATATTCTTGCCCAGCGCGCGGACGGTCTACGTGCCGGCGTTCTTGCGCATATGGATGTTCCGCTTCGAGCTCGGCTTCTTCTACAACCAGACCTCTCTCTGGGGCGAGTCCGTGCTCTTCATCGCCTCGGGCGTCGCCGTGGGCATCACCATGGTCGCCTGCTTCGAGTGGGCGCAAAACAACTTCGCCGTCAGCGAGGCCGTCTTTGCGGACTCTGCCGGCGCGCCCAGCTACCCGTGCACCGACTTCGCCGTCTCCATCTACTTCATCATCGTGACGCTCTCCACCGTCGGGTACGGTGACGTCAGTACGTTTCGCCAACCACCTTGTCTTGTGTACACGCCCCTTCCACCACCCGTGCTGTGACTGACGCTCCACGCGCAATGATAGCTCCCTCCAACCAGTATTCCCGCGCCGTGGCCGCCATCTCCATTTCCGTCTTCATCGTGCTGCTGCCGTACTCCGTGGGGCGGATCCGGGACCTCCTGCACAGATCCCGCGACCGCAAGCATGTGCGCTACGTGGCGCGGACGCACAACGCGCACGTCGTCGTGCACGGCCACCTCGATGACGCCCTGCTCGGCCACGTCCTGTACTACTTCAACCCGGTCCGGCGCGCCCGCCGGGTCATCCGCGGCCAGGCCATTCTGCACGACGAGGGCGAGGAGCTGCACTCCATGCTGCTCTCCGAAAAGACGAGCGTGCTTGGCGGCGCCAACTACGTTGTCGCCATGAGCGAGAACGCCGTCTCCGCCGACATGCTCGCGCGCGTCGCGCTCGGGTATCAGCGCTCGTACATCTCCCTCTTCGAAGGCTCTCTGCTTAGCGCCAGAGATCTCAGCCGCTGCGAAATTCTCCAGGCCCAGGCCGTCTTCGTGCTTCCCACGCTCCACGTCTACGGGGACAACTTCTACCGGTCGTCGGGCGCCGAGGGCCGCTCCCAGGCCGCAAGCATGGGCATGCGGCCCTTTGGCACCGGCGTCCAGCGCCAAGAGAGCCACGAGTCCCAGGACCTCGACTCGTGCGGGGGCGACGCCAGGGCGCAAGAGGCCCTCGGCGACATGCACGATGGCATGCGCAGGGTCCAGCACGCCGCGGCGGCCCGCAATCGGCTCTACTCGCGCGACTACCGCACCCTTTTGCGCGCCTGGTCGACGCACCAAAACATCCACACGGACCAGCTCCTGGTCGTCGTTCTCTTCCACGAGTTCAACAAGCAGTTCCTCTTCGACCACGCCGCGCACTACGGCGCGCCTCTGGCGCGGAACGAGCGCTCCGCGCTCATGGAGCGCAACCTCATGACCATCTCCCTCGACGCCTTCCAGCAAGAGGTCCTTGCCGCCTCCTGCCTGGTCCCGGGCCTCAGTACGGTCATCACCAACTTCTTTGTGGGCGAGGACCGCGGCGTCTCCGTGGCCAACGACGGCTCAGGGGAGGAGACCACGGCCAAGCCAGGTCCGGGCGTGAGCTACGACCTCGAGCTCGGCTCTCACATGGACCACTTGCGCGCCGACCGCCACGAGGACAGCGACGACAGCGACGACAATGGCGACCAAGAAGACGCCGACCAAGACGACGACGACGACGACGGCGAGACACGGACGCCGCGATTAGCGGGCGTCACCAGCGGCTTCGTCTTCCAGAGCCGCCGCCACTTGTCTCGCAAAAAGTCAGGCTCGCAAAGGCGGCGGCGCGAAAAGGGGCCAAGCGCCAGCGCCTGCGGCTGCGCCGACGCCGAGCCCGTCGCTACGCTGCACAACTACAGCCGCGGGCTCCAAAACGAGCTCGAGGTCATGGTCATCCGGCCCGAGAACCCCTTCCTCGGGTGGTCGCGTCTCGAGCTCGCCGTCACCATCCACCGCGACTTCTCGGTCATCGTCCTTGCCGTCATTCGCGAGGAGGACGCGCACTTCAGCAAGGGCGAGGATCGCGAAGTCGAGTTCTTCCGCAACGCGCACCAGGAAATCTCCGCGGGCGACCACGTCGTCTTTCTCGGCCGCGGCAACAATCTCGACGCCCTCTTCCACACGCGCAAGGAGGACTATGACATCCGCACCGGCGAGATACCGTCGCGCCACCGCAAGCGCCGCGCCTCGCGGCTCCGCACCACGCTCGCCTCGCACGCGAGTAGCCAGGGCGCAAATAACAGCTCTTCCGCTCCGGGCGCCTCTGCCGCGGCCCTCTCGCTCGAGGTCGCGTCCCCCCGCGGCGGCGGCGGGGACGCGAGACCCGAGGACTTCCAGCACCACACGAACGCGAGCACGGCAGCCGACTTCTTCGACGAGGACAACCGCCTCGAGCCGCACGCGGGCGTCCCTGCGGACATCGACGAGGTCTCCGACTGCGACCCCACCCCGCACCGGTCGCTCACGGACGCCTTCATCCGCTCCTGGAACGAGCTCGCCGAGACCGAGGACGGGCCCGACCGCCGGCACCGGCACGTCATCCTTTGCTGCCCGCAGCAGTCGCCCATCGAGATGTTCGTCCGCTCGCTGTACTCGCGCCGCCAGACCGACGGCAAGCCCCCGGTCTGGATCGTCTGGCTCGTGTCCGCGCCGCCGAGCGAAATGATCTGGGAACGCGTCTCGCGGCTCCCCAACCTCGTCTGGATGCTCGGCGAGTCCTGCGTGGCCCACGACCTCTTGCGCGCAGGGATCCGCGAGGCCTCGGACATTGTCATCTTCTCGGACATCTTCGAGAGCTACATCCCCAACGTCTTCACGCCCGGCGAGGCCGTCGAGGCCGCCGACGTCGATCGCTACATCATTTCCTCGCACCGGGTGGTCACCAGCCTCATCGAGACGTTCCACCTCCGGTTTCTGCGCGTCCACACGCACATCAACAGCGCCAACAACGGCCAGTACCTCCACGAGTCGTCATGGCGACGCCTCATCTTGGACCAGGCCTTTGTGCATGGCAAGCGCCCTCACAACATGGCCTCGGGGACCGCCTCGAGGAACTCGATCTGGGAGCGGCTCACCTCCTCGTTGGACATGGCGCCGCGGGGCAGCGAGCGCAAGGCCGCCATCAAGATGCTCAATCAGCTCACCTCGAGCGTCTGGCCCATCTTGCTCAACGAGACCTACGCGGCGGGAGAGAGCTGGAGCGCCTCGAGCATCTTCTTCATCCTCTTCTCCTCGTACATGGGCGGGGGCTGCGGCATCATCTTCCTCCTCGTGCAGAAGCTCATCAAGCTCGCAGGCAAGCAAGGCGTCAAGCCGGGCGACTACAACGGTTTCCGGCTTGTGCGCGTCCCCAAAGATTTCCATGGCAAGACCTTCGAGAGCCTCTACGCCGCCACGCTCGAGCGCCACCAGGCGCTCTGCCTCGGGCTCTTCCGGGGCTACGGCCACGGGATGAATCATCCCAAGTACGGCAAGCCCACGATCCTCATCAACCCTGCCGACATGCTCATCGCGCCGTGCGACTTTGTCTATGTCATCGGCGGCGTCAAGGCGCCGCGTCGCGCTTCGCCACACGCACCGCCGGCGTGGGCGCCCGCTAACGGGAATGGATCTTCTCCTGCGATCTAGAGGGCGATCTAGCTAGGGAGCGATCTAGAGCCAGAGCGACCTCTATAGAGGGTCACTCTAGAGCCATCTGGAGCCAGCTGGAGCCATCTAGAGCGATCCAGAGCCATCTAGATCTCGGCGACCCTGTTAAGAATAATGAACTGTGTGCGATCTTCTGATCATACGTCCGGACGAGCCACGCGTTGTTTGCCCAAAGGCTGTGCTGCCCTTTGGGTAATCGAATCCTCAGCATGTCCGCACAGTCTGGAACTTCGTCCGGGAGGTCACCACCCCGTGCCCGTACGTGCGTACTTACTACGTACATACACATGTACCAGCACGCCAACATCGACAACGCGCAGCTTCGACTGTCCTGGTCGATCACAGCTGGTCGTTCTCCTTCCGACGTTGGCCCGAAATTGATCAACCAGGACCTTGACCCGTATCGCCACTTCTCTGACCTCCTGCATCCTTCGCACCACCGAGAACGTCTTCACGCTGATCAGGTGCTCGCACGTTCAAGTTCTTGCAGCCTCCGAACGTACGCGAGCTGGGTTTCGTCCTCTGTGCGCCGCCGAAGCACGCTCGCGAGGTCTTCGCACGGACTTTCACGCCCTGGCGCGTACGCGCAGTGCCGCAGGGCTTGCGAGGGACGTCGTCGTCCGCAGCGGGAAAGCAAGCAGAGTTGATTTGTGATTCTAGCCAAGGTCTTTGGACGCTTTGGACAATGGTCCGCAAAATCGTCCCACTGTGGGCCCCGGTCTCGGCGGTTATCGCCCTCGAGCCCGCGATCTGCGCCTCGGTCGGCAGCGGGCTGCGATGGACGTCCACGGCGCGGCACCGTAGGGCGCGGCACGCCGGCAAGAGCAGAATTGGCCGCAGCGGGCGACGTCGCGCCGCCGCCGCGCTGCGCGGCCCCCCCCTCCGGCCTGCCTGCGCGGCGCCCGGGACCGGGCTGCGGGGCGTGACGCGGCGGTGACGCGGCGGCGACGCGGAGCGCGGCGCCGCTGCCGGCCCCGCGCGCGTGCGCACGGAGATGGAGGGGCTCTTCATAGACGGGCTCACGAGCCTGCCCGGCTTCAACCTGATTTTCGGAGGCAGCGGCGGCGGCGGCGGCGGCGGCGGCAGCGGCGGCGGCAGCGACGATGCCCGAAAGCCCAAGGCCGCGGCGAAAGCCGCCGCCAACTCCGTCAAGCACCTGGACATCGTGCGCATGTACCCGCGCATCTTCGCCGTCGGCAAGCCCTGGGACAGGCGCACGGAGAAGGAGGCGCACCGCAACAACGCCGCAGAGCTCGGAAGGGCCTTTGAGCGCAGGTACCGCAGGCGGTACCTGATGATCAACCTGAGCGGCGGCTCGAGCGGGCATGCCTGCGCAGGCGGCCTGGGCTTGACCCCCAGCAAGAATGCGGGACCCAGCACGCCCGGCATGTCGCTCGGCACCAGGGTCGACTACCACAGACTGCGCTACCAGGTCCTCGAGTGCGACCTCGAGTCCCGCCCCACGCTTGAGACCCTCTTCCGCCTCTGCCACGCAGTCCAGCTCTGGCTCGACCTCGATCCGCAAAACGTCATTGCCGTCTTTTGCAAGAACGGCGTGCATACCTGCCGGCTCTTCCTGTCCGCGTACGCCGTCTTCGACGGCAAGGCTCCGTCCACGGAGAAGGCGCTCGCGGACTTCTACTACAAGCGCGTGCGGGTCAACTATGAGGCCCAGTACATCCTCATGCGCGCGCAGCCGTCGCTGCGGCACTTTCTAGGCCAGTTCCAGGAGACCTTCCGCAACGACGGCGTGCCGCACACGAGGCCAGTCGTGATCTTCATGTTGCTCCTCGAGCATCTGCCGCGCATCACGGCCAAGGGGCTCATGGAGACGAGCATCTTTAATTTCTTCGGCCCAAGCGCCGACGAGGTCGACCGCACGGCGCAGCCCATCATCCGCATTTACCAGGGCCAGGGCAACGGCGCACGCGCCCTCGTGTACTCGAGCCTCTCCGACCCTGAATCGTGCGTGCAGTGGGACCCGGCCGCGGGCAAGCTGCGCCTCAAGTGCAACGTGCAGATAGTGGGCGACGCCGAGATCGACTGCGTCTTTCCTGGCAACACGAACAAGCACCTCTTCCGGTACTTTTGCCACTCGGCATTCCTCAAGGAGGACGGCCTTGCCGCCGTCTCGCGGAACGACATTCACACCTCCAACAAGCAGGTCTTTGCGGAGAACTTCAAGCTAGAGCTGGTGGTTCATCCCGGGGATCCCACGCGAGGCAAGTCGAACGACTCGCGCTCGTTGGGGAGAACTGAGGACCCCTTCCGCTATCTGCGGAAGAAGGTCTCCAAAGACGCCGCTCTTGACGTTCTCGCGGACCTTCACTTTCTCAATCCCGACCCGAAGCTGACCAGAGAGCTCGTTGCGGCCGGACACCCCGAAAGAGACGTCCGCTTCGCGTTGCAGCGCGCCAACAATACGCTGCACGGTGCGCGCGCGCTGCTCGCGAGCACCTCGTCGCATTCTGGGGGCCACAGCCGGCCTGCCATGGACGATGACGACCCTATTCGCGACGACGAGACGGCACCCTCGAGGCTCTCTGCAAATGCGTCTGGACTCCGCGCAGTCGTAGCTCAACCCGCGGCGGGCGGACCTCGTCCAGCGAGCGGGTCTATGCCCTTCATTCGCGACGAAGACATGACCAGCGAACTTGAGACCATGTTGGAGCGGCTCAAGAGCCCCGCGCCGCCGGCGCTCCGCAAGTCCGCTGCTGCGAGAATGGTGGCCTCAAAAGCGCCGCCAGAGCTTTGCCAGGGGGCCAAAGCTCTGACGGCAGAGTCTGCCCCACCTGTAGACGCGCCAATGGCAGAGTCGCCGACGAATGCGATCTCGAGCGCCGCGGGACTGGAGGCCACGGAACGAGAAGCACTCGTGTTGAGCAACAACTCTGAAGCGCTCGTGTCGAGCAACAACTCTGAAGCGCTCGTGTCGAGCAACTCTGAAGCGCTCGCCTCGAGCAAGTCTGCGCAACAAAAAACCTCGTCGCCGATGCCGCCGCAAGTCCCAAATGAAAAGGTCGGCCTCGTAGCAGGTGACCCCCAGGAGGCCGTGCTGGCGACGCCCAAGGAGAAGCGCGCAGCTTTGACCAAGGCAAGACCTGCAGTCGTGGAAGAAGAGCTGCCCGTTGCAGCAGCAACAGCAGAAACAGGCGAACTGAAAGCCGAGGATGCGCGCACGGCAGGGGATGCGCGCCAGGTCGTTTTGGCGATGCTCAAAAGGCGTGCAGGTCCGGACGTGGTAAAAGAGCCTACTTTGAGTGTCACAGACCTGCCTGCGCGCGAAATTCCCGGCAAAATCGAGCCTGAAGCCATGGACAGCAAGCAAATATCACTCCCAGCAGCAGCGGCAGCAGCAGCAGCAGCAGAAGACCCGCGGCAGGCCGTTTTGGCGATGCTAAAAAAGCGTGCATGTCCGGACGTGGCAGAAGAGCCTACTTTGACTGTCAAAGAAGAGCATGCGCGCGAAACTCCAGACAAAATCGAGCCTGGAGCCATGGACAGCAAGAAAGCCTCACTCTCAACACCAGCAGCAGAAGACCCGCGGCAGGCCATTTTGGCGATGCTCAAAAATCGCGCAGGTCCAGACGTGGTAAAAGAGCCAAAAGACGAGCATGCGCGCAAATTGCCTGGCGAAATCGAGTCTGAAGCCATGGACGACAAGAAAGCCTCACTCCCACCAGCAGAAGTAGCAGCAGCAGCAGACCCGCGGCAGGCTATGCTGGCCATGCTGCAGAAGCGCGCTGCCCCTGACTCGACAAGCACCGCCCCGCAAACAGAAGCAGAAACGGGGCCGCGTCAAGACGAGCAAAAGACTGGCGCTGACGTGGCCAAGTTCAAGCGCATGCTCGCTGTTGGGGTCCCCGAGGGCGCCGTACGTGCCAAAATGATGCAGGAAAAGGCGGACCCGACCTTGTTGTTTGGAAAAGACGCCTCGTCCACGCCCAGTAGCACGACTCCGTCTCGCGGCCCGCCTCCTCCGGAGTACGAAAAATTTGTGAAAATGCTCAAGATGGGCGTTCCAGAGGGCGCGGTCGAGACCAAGATGCGCATCGAGAAGCTCGACCCAAGCTGGATCGGCATTGGAGCAAGCAATGACGCCGCTGCCGCCGGCGGAGGAGGGGGCGTGAAAAAGGCCGCCAAGGATAGCATTCGCCGCAAAAAGTTCCACTGGGAGGCCATTCCAGAGAACCGTCTCAAGCAGAATAGCATCTGGACCGTGAGCCGCAGCGTCGCCAAGTTCAGGCGCGGGGCTGCCCAAGCGCGGTCCAAGCTCAAAGTCGATGCGGATGTCGACACCAAAGACACGGAAAGCGGCCTGCTCGACGAGGACGAGCACGATGGCGCCAAAGACCGTGCCCAGCGCAGCAGGAGGGGATCGCTCGAGTCGATCGCGACAAGTGAGGGCGGGCTGCTCTCGCCGTCTCGAGTCATTCTCGACGAGCTGGACCCAGACATGAAAGAGCTCGAGTCGTTGTTCACCCAACGCCCGGGGGTCACGTCCTCCACTGCCGGAGCTCCGTCCGCAACCTCGACGCGACCCGCTGTCAAACCCAAGGCGCCAAGTCGGGTCGTCCTCCTGGACATGAAGCGGAGCCAGAATGTTTCTATCGGTCTCAAGCGCATCAAGCTCTCTGGTGAGGAGATCTGTGCGGCGCTTAACGCGTTCGATGGCGAGATGCTGACCCTCGAGCGGCTGCAAGTCATGCAGAGCGCACAGATGCTGCCTACCCAGGAGGAGGAGAAGATTGTCGGAGGCTACCGCGGCGAGATCAGCAAGCTCGGGGAGGCCGAGCAATTTTTCCGCGCTCTCGTGGACGCGGTCGAGTGGCCCAAGATCCGGGTGGATGCCATGCTGTTTCGCGCCGAGTTTGAGGAGCGATTGCAGGAGCTCATCGCCAGAGTGGATCTGGTGCGCAGAGCGTGCAAGATGGTCCGCGAGTCGGAGTCCTTGCAAAAGGTATTCCAGGTCGTGCTCCTGGTGGGCAACAAGATTAACGCCGAAGGAGCGGCGACCATCCAGGGTTTTACGGTAGCGTCGCTTCTCAAGCTGTCGCAGACCAAGAGCTTCAATCGCAAGACGACAATTCTCGACTTTATCGCGCAGTTCGCCGCCAAGCGAATCCCCGAGGTGCTTAGCGTCGACCAGGAGCTCGAGCTTCTGGGCGAGGCGAAGCGCCTGCAGTTCGCCATCTTCGACGCCGAGGAGTCTGGCCTGCACATGGGCTACCAGACGGTGATGCGCGCAATCAAGCAGGCGGAACGCGACGAGGACGGCGCGGCGCATGCCGGGGCGGCCCACCGGGGCCTCGAGAGCCTCTGCAGCTTTTCTACGCACGTCCAGGCGGCGCTGACCTCGCTCGAGGCCTCGCTCGAGGCCATGCGCAGCGAATACGCGTCGCTGCTCGAGTTCTTCTGCGAGGAGGACGATCTGCCGGTGCAGGACTTTTTCTCCACGCTCGATACCTTTCTCAAGAGCTTCGGGACGGCGGCGCGGACCTTTCAGGAGAAGCAGCGCCGCCAGGCCGCGCGCGCACGCGCCGAGCGGCAGCGACGGACGCTCAGAAGAAGCGAGTCGCTGGGCGGGGCGGTCCTGACGGGGAAATCCGCGGCTGCGGGGCTCTTGGAGACGCCCAAGTCCAAGTCCTATAGGGATCCCAAGTCTCGCTACGGCGCAAGCGAGGCGGACGCCATCCAAGCCACCAAGTCCGCGTACGCGGCGGTTTCCCTGGACGTCAAAGCCAAGCAGGGCGCGGACTCCGAAGCAAACTTTCGGACGCCGCCCTCTCGACGCGTTGAGAACGGTGAGAACTTTGCTGGCAACGAAGCGCGCACGGAGCCTCCGCAATCGCGGTCGAGGCCGCTTTCGCAAACGCCCTCGCTCTCGAGGTTCTTGGCGGAGATCTGAAATGTAGGGCCTTGGGCGGCGCAGTAGCTGTAGAAATGCGACGACAAATGAGATCGTGCGTGTGCTGTGATGGGGTTTCTCTTGTCTTTGCTAGCTAGCTACGTACGTATCATGGTACAACAACTTGAGATCATGCGCGATCTCTTTGGGGAGGTTTTCTCTTTGCTAGGGTGCGATCGACCGTTTCTTCAGGCCCACGCGGGCGCTCCTTGCTCCCGCGCTCGAGCAAGAGCGGCCCAGGCCCAACCTCCGTGCGTCGACCCAGACGCGACTCTCAGCGGAGGGCAAGCTCTAGTGGTGTCGCTCAAATTCTGTGCAGTATGGGGGAAGGTTTCTCTCTTTGCTAGCTAGTCGGTAAATTACTTGGCGGAGAACGGCAAGGGCGCGGTCGCCTTCTTCAGCCACGCGTGGGCCTCCTTGCTTCCGCGCTCGAGCAACAGTGGCCCGACCTTCTCCATGCATGTGGCGTGATAGTCGTCGACCCAGGCGCGGCTCTCGGCGGAGAGCAGGCTGGTGTCGATCAAATTCTGTGCAATGGGCACAAAGGTGATCGTCTCGAAACCGAGCCACTTGCCCGTGCTAGGCGGGATGCCAAGGTCCGGAAGTTCCTCCGTCACGTCCTTGGTGATGACGACGTTTTCGATCCGGATGCCAAAGTCCCCGGATAGATAGTACCCGGGCTCGTTGGAGAGCACCATGCCTTCGGCCAGGCTAGTGGGCGAGGGCCCCGAGCCCCCGGAGGGCGCCGGGTGGGCGCTGCCGATGAGAGGCGGGAATTCGTGCACGCCAAGAAAGGCGCCAAGCCCATGACCTGTTCCGTGCTTGTAGTTGAGGCCGTGCTTCCAGAGCATCTTGCGGGCGAGAATGTCGAGCTTGGCCGGCTCTGTGCCGTCTGGGAACCTGGCCTGCGCGAGCTCAATATGGCCTTCGAGCACTAGCGTAAAGGCCGTACGCTGAATTTTGGAGGGTTCTCCGAAGCAAAAGGTTCGCGTCATGTCGGTTGTGCCCATGGCATACTGGCCGCCAGTATCGCACAGGTAGAGGGACTCGGTGCCAACCTGCTTGGCGGTTTCCTTGTCTGGCTTGTAGTGCACAATGGCGCCATTCGACCCATACGCACTGATCGTGTCGAATGAGGGTCCTCGATAGTCTTTGTGAGCGCTCCTGAACTCCTCGAGCTTGTCGGAAATTTGCACCTCGTCGAGAGCGCCGGTTTTGCTGCCTGTAAACGTGCCCTCGAGCCAGGCGAAGAACTCGCAGAGCGCCGCGGCCTCGAGCAAGTGCGCTTTGCGCATGCCCTCAAGCTCGACGTCATTCTTGAGCGCTTTTGCGCGGCGCACTGGACCGGCCTTTGTAACGACCTTGTGACCCGCCTCGAGGCAGCAGCGCTGGATCGTCAGCGTGCAGGACTGCGGGTCCAGCAAGACGCGCAGCTGACTATTGTCCTTGCCTGCGCCGGACTCTGTTTTGCTCGTCTTGGCCCGCTTGGTCAAAGGCTCCGCGGGGTCTTTGTCTGCGACGCGGTCAGTTGCTTGCTGGGGCAGCCGCAGCTTGGTCAGATGTTCACACAGGTCCTCGTAGGGAAGGATGCTGCCGCAGTCGAGCTCCTCGCTGAGCTGTTTCCTAGCCTCCTGGGTGAACGCAGACTCGCGAGCAAAGACCATGACCGCATCGAGGGTGATGACCACGTAGGCAAAGAACACGGGCGTGTACAGAATGTCGGAGCCCCGCAGGTTGAGAAGCCAGGCGATGTCGTCGAGGGTGGTCAGAACGATGGCGTGCGCGTTCTCCTTCTGGACCGCCTCGCGGACGGCTTGCACCTTTTCCGAGGACGACTGGCCCGCGAAGGCGACGGGGTGCGCGTAGACTTCGTTGAAGACCCGCGGCGGCTTGCCCGCGGCGGCCCAGACCTCGTCGATGAGGTCGGTTCTGACCGGTGTGAGAAAGACGCCGGCGCCAGCGTGTTCCGCGGAGGCGTCGAGCTTGCGCTTAGAGATATCGGCGAGGCCGTGCTCCGCGGCCCTCGGCAAGAGGGTGCGGTCCCACTTGAACGCCGTGGCGATGGAAATGAGGTCGCCGTTGATGCCGACGTGGTCGCCGTCTGCGAGCGCCGTGCGCAGGTACTCCGGGACGGTGGGCACGCCGGCCTCAGCGGCCCGCACGAGCTCCCACTCCTCGGAGAGCTGCTGCTCCGCCTGCTCAAAGTAGCGGCCGTCGGTCCAGAGCATGGCCTTGTCCTTGGTCACCACGGCGGTCCCCGCTGACCCGGTGAACGACGAGATGAATGCCCTCCTCGCGTCGGTGTCCGCGACGTACTCCGACATGTGCGCGTCCTGCGAGGGCACCACGTACGCGCTCAGCCGCTGCTTCTCCATGAGCTTGCGCAGCGCTCG
>KQ758850.1:17695543-17706666 GCA_001462505.1 Aurantiochytrium sp. T66 | reverse complement strand
AGAGATTTGAAATACACCCCATTTGGAAGCCTAGACGTACCCGGGTACGTACATTTCGACGATGCAGGCTGTCGGAACATCATGTGCACACGCCCCGGCCGATCCCCCGGCCAACCTGCCAAAAAAAATTCCACTAGCGGGACAGGACACTCGTAAGACGCGTGCAGCTGCAACGCAGCGACGTGGTGCACGGACATTGGTGCACGCAGTACGGCCGTCCAGTCGTCGTCTACCGATCTTCATTTCGGAAGCCATCCGCAAGTTTCGAGCGAACGAGACGAAGGCTGCGTTGCTGCAATCCAGCCCCAGCGCGCATCGATGGCTCGCAACGAGAATGCGTCGACGTGCTGCGCGACTTTGCGGGCCATTATTATGCAGTGAGGGTGTGCAACTCGGCTAGCCCGAGACGTAGCCCGAGACTAGCCCAAGTCTGGCGCTCCTCAAGATGATCCCTCTCTATACATAGGCGATCCTCTACCATATTTTCGACCGGCGAGATGATTGGATGGCGCGCGCCCATCCTTGGCTCGTGATTTTTTGCTATGCAATGTCCTGCCTTCCCTTTGGCAGCTCGGAGGGCAATGATGGGGCAACGCCTACGCGCCGGCAAACCTGTAAATTGTCATCGCGGTCGGCAATGCCTACGCGGGCAACTCCGTAAATTGGGATTGCGGTCCGCAATGACCCCGGGTACTCGGTTTGGGCGGAGCATGATGGCTAGCGCGAGCCCCGAGGAGGAATTTCATGACGAAGACGAAATGGCAGCAACCGTGCCGTGGTTCGTCACACTCGTGGTGAGGTTTCCCTGGCTTGTCCTGGCGGTGACGGTCGTCATCGCCGCGACCACCACGGCGTTCTCGATAGTCTACTTTGAGCTCTCGGACCCACTCGCTGGACTGCGAATCCGCGACGACGTCATCGCAGAGCGGGCCGATGCGTGGTACGAGTCGCTCTTTGTGTTGCGGCCCGAGAGCGGGACGAGCGATGATACGCGCCAGCCGCCTCAGTCCGTAGAGTATCACTCGGTCACCATTCTCTACGTAGCCCCTGGGCTCGCGACGCGGAAACATCCGTCGGGCAACATCTTTACGGTCGGGAATCTGCAAAAAATGGCCAAGCTCGAAGACTCTCTTCAGAACATCGCAGGCTACAATGCGCATTGCCTGCAGAGCGTCGATGACGGCGCCTGCATGCCGGCGCTGAGCCCTCTTCGCTACCTGCGCGAGGCCAAATCCCAGGCGGAGATCGACGCGGGCCTGCGCAAAATGTGGGCGGACCGCGAGGCCGCCGACGACCCAACCCTCTTTCACTTTTGCAAGGACTTCAACAACGAGACGAACCTGGCGTGCCCAATGACGCGGACCAAGATCCGCTTTGGGCTCCCGCTCGCGGGTTACCTCAATTCCAACGACCGCCTCGAGGTCCAGACTGAACTACTCGCCAACTGGTTCTGGGACCAGCACGGGAGCACCAAAGAAGTCTCCATGTTTACGCTTCTCTCCCAGGCGCGGCAGCTCAACCTTGATGATCCGCTCAACGAGATGGTGGTCACCTTTGATCAAGACGATGCATTCATTCGCGAGGCCATCAGGATTCTGGCCGCCGACGCCTTGTATGCGGGTCTCTCCGTGCTGACAGTGGTGATTATGCTGAGTGTACATATGGGGTCGGTCTTTCTCGGATTCTTCGGCACGTTTCAGATCTTGCTGAGCTTTCCGGTTTGCTATTTCATCTACCGTGTCGTCTTCGGCATTGAGCTTTTCGGAGCCCTCAGCGTCATCTCTGTCTACATCCTCCTAGGCATTGCTACCGACGACATTTTCCTCATAGCAGACGCCTTCCGGCAGTCACGCTTCATGCTGCGGGGACCGGGGTGGACGCTCGAGAAGCGGGCCACCTGGGCCTTTCGTCGCGCAGCTCATGCCATGGCGAGCACCACCGTCACCACACTTTTCGTCTTCCTCGTGCTGACCAGCTCGCCCATTCCCGCCGTGAGCTACTTTGGCGTCTGGATGGCCCTTTTGCTCGTCACGAACTTTGCTCTCGCCTGCACGTTCTTCCTCGCTCTCATCGTGATTCACGAACGTCTTTGGCAATCGGCAGCGCTCCAGGAGGGGCATCTACGGAACGACCCTGGAGGCATTTTAGCAGGCAAGTCGGACCCCGAGGCCCCAGCGAGTCGCCCAGGACACGCGCCCTCACCAGCCCCGCCGGCGGCGCCCTCTCGGGTCGAGCGTTTTTTCCGGGAATTCATGGGTGCCAGAATCGTTGCGTCTCAGCGGGTGCGGACAGCCATCTTTTTCAACTTCGCGGCCGTGACGTTCGCGGCCCTCGCTTACCTCCCACGCCTCGAGATGTCGACGAGTGTGTCCTTGCTGTGGCCCGAGGACCACCACTTTGGAATTCTCCTCACGAACAACGGCGCAGAGAGCTTCAAGAGCACCGAAGAGACGGCGTACACCCTCAAAGTCGTCTGGGGCCTCGATGATCCGCCCATCAACCGAGACGGGACCTCTTTGACAGACGTGATGGACTTTGGGACGCCGATCTTCGACGCAGACTTTGACCTCGAGGACGAGGACGCGCAGGTCTTTCTGCGGGACATTTGCGTGCGCACGCTGGTAGAGAAGGGAGACTCCCTCTTCTTGGATGACTCGCTTGCAGAAGAAGACCGTGCCAAGTGCTTCATGCTAGCATTTGCGAACTGGCGCCGCGCCCGGAACGAGAGCTTCCCCATCCCGAACGCAGGAGTGGCGAGTCTTTCGGGCAGCGTCGAGTCCTCTTCGGGAATTCGCATTCCTGCCCGCGCGCAGCAGGAGGTTCTCGGCGAGGCGCTCGTTGAATTTCTCACGCGACCCGAGTTTGCCTACGAGCTTTACCCCGACGTGGGCTTTGAGCGGCTCGCGAACGGCAACATGCGCGTGCGCTTTGCGGTCCAGCAATTTGCCGTCAACGCCACCTATAGCGACGCGTTCACAAAGCGCACGCGCATCATGGACGCCTGGGATGCCTACTTGGACGAGATCCGTGCAACGCAGCCCGTGGGTCTCGCAGGCTCGCCGTACTACACCGAGATGACCTACTTTGTCTGGCGACTTTTCCAGCAACTCTTCCGCGACAACGTCATCATCAGCATCACTTCCTCCATGGCGATCGCCTTTGTGGTGATTGCGCTCGCGTGCCGCAACTGGATCCTGTCGGCAATCACTGTTACAACCGTCGCATTGGTGGTCATCTTCGTCACGGCGAGTGTGGTATGGTCCGGATATATGCTCGGCATCATCGAATGCGTGGCCTTGAGCGTGAGCTTTGGGGTTGCCATCGACTTTAGCCTGCACATGTGCCTCGCTTACAGCGACGCGCACACGGACCACAAGCTGCTGCTGCGCAAGGAGCGTGTGCTCCACGCATACCTGACGCTGGGGACCTCGATCACCTTTGGCGCGCTCTCCACGGTGATAGCTTCTTCGATGCTGCTCTTCGCGACCATTACGCTGTTTTCCGTCTTTGCCTGGATCTTCTGCGTCACGCTCATTGCCGCGTACGTCTACGCCATCGTGCTCTTGCCCGCAGTGCTCGCGGCCATCGGGCCCGAGGGCGGCAAGGGTTCGTTCAATATCCCGGGGCTGACCTTGTGCTTCTCGGGGCCCGGCCCGAAGGACTACACGGTCGCCTCGAGCATTCGCGCGCGCTCGTCCCGCCAAGGCCGGCAGATCGCCATGGCATTCGTCGCTCTCGCCGCGGTCGTGCTCGGGGCCATCGCGGGAGCCCACGTCGCGCGGTCTAGGCACGAGGCTTTGGGCGAGGCCGATGATGTCGGCGACGTCATCGACGAGTCGTACAACATGCCGGCGTACGACACGCTCGAGGAGGGCCAGTGGACCGAGATGCGGCCCGGAAATGCGTCCATCTGCGCGCGCGGGACCCCGTTTGCATTTTACGTGCGCAAGGGGGCGCCGGACGCGCCCATGATCATCGAATGGCAGGGCGGCGGCGCCTGCTGGAGCGCGTCGACGTGCGAGGCGGACGCGGATACCTTTGCCGACACGATCGATGCGACGCGCGCCGGCTTCCGGCGCATCCAAGAAGGCTCAGATGTGCCGGCGGGGCTCGCCGACCCTGACGGCCCGTACGCCAACTTCACGCACGTGTACATCCCGTACTGCACGGCGGACTTGCACGCGGGGAACAACACCGTAGACTACACGGACTCGCTGCGAATTCACCACCAGGGCAACGCCAACGTGGGCTACGCACTCGACTTCGTTGCGACCGAGATGCCCGCGCCGCCGCGTGCGCTGCTCACAGGCTGCTCGGCTGGGAGCTACGCAAGCTTCTGGCACGCGCCGCGCATTATCAAAATGTTCGAGGCCATGGGCGGCAACACGACAGTGATGCAGATGGGCGACTCGGGCATGGGCATTGTGACTGACGACTTCCTGGCCGAGTCTTTCCCAAATTGGAAGGTCACCGAGGGCGGGGCGTTCGACTTTGACATCGTGCCGGCCGGCGTCACGACGGACCCGCTCAACCTGACGGGCCTCACCTTTGGCGACCTGTATCAGTGGGCCGCCGAGACGTACCCATCAGTGATCTTCTCGCAGTTCACGAGCTCGTTCGACTGGATCCAGACCTATTTTTATCTGGCGCAAAAGCTCGACGCCCCGACCGACCCCACGGGGCAGGATAAGATGGACTGGAATGAGGAATTGCAGGCCACGTACGATGCACTGGCGGCTTCGGACCCGCCGAATCTGTTTAAGTTTATCGGCCCAGGCGACCATCACTGCGTGGTGTCCTTCTCACGATACTACACAGCAGACGCCGGGAATGGCACGCCACTTTTTCAGATCGTGCATGACGCCTTCCTCAACGACGTGACCCCTACGAGCACGGACTGCAGAAGCGCTGGGACCTGTGAGCACGCTGCTGACCTCCGCGAGAAGTATGACCTTCTCTTGTAATAAGACTTTGAGACCTCATTTTGGTTACGTGATAGATCCTGTACAAGAGACTCTTTGCCATATCGGCGCGCAAAAGCCCTGTAACTTGGGTCCTCTTTTGCAAGCCTGGGAGTCTGCGCAGTCTCATCAAGAAGCAGCTAACGCTACCTAGTACGAACGTACGTACCCCTGCAACTAGCGTAGAAACAGAGGAACCTCGCGATATCATAAGGCCTACGTACGTACTTCATCGCAGACTTTTAGATGAGACCACGGTCCTGCCATACCTAATCCTCAATCAAGCTTTGCAATTTGCACCAAAGGTCACCTTGTCCGGGCTGCCGGCTTGTGAATCTTGGACGAAAGTGGTTTAACGGATCGCTAAAGTGGCTCAAAGTCTTGTGCACTGCCTGTGAGAGAGATGATGATACTCACAAACCCCGCGCCGCGCGCCGCCAGAAGAGTCTCGCCGCGCGACCCCGCGGCCCGCGGCCTCGCCCCGCGGCCCGCGCCCCGCGCGCGAGGGCCGGTCGAGCAGCGTCGGCCCCGCGCGCTCGATCCCGAGCAAGTTTTGAGCATCGCAGCCACGGCCATGGAGCTCGCGCGCGGGCATCGCGCGCGCGCGCGGCAGGCGGCGGCGCCGAGGAGGCCCGCGGCGAAAGCGAAGGCCGCGGCGCAGGCCGCGGAGGAGCCCGCGCGCGCGCCGGCGCAGTTCATGTACGCGGCGGCGCCCAGGGCGGCGCGGGCCGCCGGGATGAAGGAGGGCAAGCTGTGGCTCTCGGGAGACCTCGCCACCCCCGCCGAGAAGCGCGACGCGCTGCGCGCCGAGAGCGTGCAGTGCCTGGCGCGCGGGAACGCGCGGTCGGCCATAACCAAGGCGCTCGAGAGCATACGCATCATGGAGTCCCAGGGCCTCGGCGCCACGAGCGCCATTCTGCCAGGTACGTGCCCGGATCCGGGGATGCGGATGTGAAAGAGGAGAGGAGTGGAGAGGAGAGGACGGCCGGCCCTCGCGGCCCCGCCTCCGTATCGGGCATCGTGCGATGAAGAAAAGGTATTCGAGGCTGTCCCTGCGCGCCTCCTCGTCGCAGGCGGCGTCTACGCGCTGCACGTACGGCGACGTCCGCCCCCAACGCATTTCGGCACAGACTACGGTTTGCGTCCCCCTAACCTAATACACCGCGTCCGCGCACGCGCGTTCATCGGTTGCCCATGACCCCTCTTTGCGTCACGTTTCTCGGGTGCGGGACCTTAGCCCGCAAAAGTACGAAATGTGTAGCGGGGGGCGCGGACTGCCTGCTCAGCGAACGACTCGTCGCGCGACGCGGCGCACTCTTATCTTGCAGGGCCAGCCTGGCGCTGATTGCACCGCCCTGTTGGCGCGGCGAGCTCGATGCGCTCACCGCGGGCCCCGCACTTATGGCTGGCACTTTGGTGCCGCTTGGGTGTGCGGGGCTCGAGTGCACGTTGTGCTCGCCTCAAGCGCCTCTAGGCGGACTTTGCGTGGAGCCCCGGCTCTCTTGCGCTCGCGTTCGCGCGGGCCGTCGATCTGAGCACGATGCCTTGATATTCGTTAGGGCGGAAGGAAGGAAGTGGCCTCTGGCAGAGAAGCAGGATGTGACTAACCAACGACGATTTTTCGCTCGCGATCGCACGCGCACAGAATGCATGATCCTCACCAGGGCCTATTATAAGCTCGACGACGTTGCAGAAGCACGCTTCTACCTGCGACAGTGCGAAAAGCTCGTGCGCGCAGAGCCGTACGAGGACGAAACGACCAATGCTGCCCTCTATTCGATGCTCGCGGAGCTCTACATGATCGCCAAAGAATACGACGAGGCTCGCGTCCGCTATGCCGAGTACATGCGCAAGACCGAGACCCTGTATGGCCCGAATCACGTGGCCACGAGTGACTGCTACAACGTCATTTCCGCCTTTTACACCCATCGAGGCCAATACGCCGAAGCCATTGACTTTTGCCGGCGTTCTTTGGCAATCCGCGTCGACCAGCTCGGCAACAATCATCGCTTCACGGCGGACAGCCGATACAATCTTGGCCTGCTTCTGCGGCTGCACGGCCAGCCCGCCGAGGCGCGGCGCGAATTCGCGCTGGCAAGGCAGGCTCGAGAGCTCATTTTTGGACCCCAGTCTCTCGAAGTTGCCGAGGTCGAACTCAGCCTCGGCTTCACAGAGTACCAGCTTGGTAACCTCGGCGCTGCCCATGAGCTCTGTGAGCGCTCTTACGCCGCGCGTCGCGCCATGGTGGGTAAAAATCATCCCGACACCGCCGAAGCCCTCAACCTCTTAGATACGGTTCGCACTGCTCGCGCGCGAGGCGAGATTGTCGACGAGTCCGATTCTGAAGGCGGATTTTCATCCAGTCGGTCAGGGACGCTTCTCCCCGCGCACACTGGCGCGTACGAGCAGGGCACTCTGAGCGCGAGCTCAATGGGCTCGTCAGGGTTTGCTGACGATTCCCGGCGTTTCGACCGCTTTCTCGTGCAACGGACGCTGGATCGTATGCAGCAGGTCCATGACGCCCCGTCCATGAGCTTTCAGTCGCGTGTCATGCAGACTGTCAACGCGCACGGCACGATCACTGCCAAAGAGCTACATGCCCGCTTTGCGCCGCGGTTTCCACGTGAGGTGCACCAGCTTATTGAAAGTCTCGAAGAGCAAGACCTGCTGCTCCGCCACACCGAAGTCGATGGCAGCCACGGCTCGCGATCGGGCTCGCGTGCCGGGGTGCCACGCCGCGACGCGTACCCTGGCGCGGCGCGCAGCATCTTTCGGCGCCGCGGCCGAATTACTGGATCGACGCTTCAACGCCACGAGGATGATGAGGACGACGACGTCTACCCTTTTCAAGTCTCGCCACTTGGAAGCCCTTCCAGCAAGGGCGGCGACGCTGTCGGCAGGGGATCTGGGAGCGGGTTGCGCGGTGGCCGTCACGAGGATGACGCTGTCAATGGCGAGGACAACCATGAGGACGCTGCAGAAGCCAAGTCGTCCACGCCCGAGCCCTCGGCAAGTCCCGCAAAGCCTCCACACGACGCCTCAAGACCCTCGTGGATGTCTACCATGCGCAGCAAGCAGGACGAGATCCAAGGTCGGCGCGGCCAAAATGCCCAGAACGATGGGCGCACCTATACGTTTGCTCCGTCTCGGGAGGGATCCTCGCGCTTCGATTTTACGCCCACATCTTCGCGGTCTGGCGCCGGCGGGCTGGCGCCAGCACCTCAGGCTGAGGCCTTGCAGGAGCAGCAAGGGCAGCAGGAGCAGCAGCAGCAGCAGCAACAGGGTCGCACAGATCGGGGCCCTGGCGGTTCTGTAAACCCTGCATCGTCAAAGCCGACGCAAGGCCTGACGGACTTTCTCGAGCGACCTGCCGTGCCGGCGACGGGCAGCAGCGTGTTCTCGTTCTTTGACAACTATTCGTTCACAAAGTCTGGTGGCGCTGGCGGTGCTGGGTCTGGTCCCAGTTTCGGTCGCTCCGGACCTGCGGAAGGGGCGGGATCCGAACCGGGTGGTCCAGGATTCGGCCACGGTCGTGGCGGCGAGGGTTTCGGGGGTGGATTCGGTGACGGAGCGGGCCCTGCGGGCCTCGGTTACGGTCACGGCTCTGGGGACGGCCATGGCTCTGGCCACGGCTCCGGCCACGGCGCTGGACACGGTGGCTTTGGCACCGGCGCTGGCCCTTCGGGTTTCGGCCTTGGCGACGGCACCGGAGTGGCGGGTGGATATTTCGATGATGCTAACGGCGGTGTGGGAACGGGCTTTGGCGATGTGCGTACGCCGGGAGCTGCGCCAGTATCTGGGCACGCGCCGGCGGGCACGGTGAGCACGGCGGGCTCGGTGAGCACGCAGCGGGGCGGCGGCTTGTCGACGCTGCAGGCCGGCGGCGTCGCAGGCGACCGTCGGGCCAAAATGGTAGAGCTCTCGGGCGAGGAGCTGTGGAAGGCTCACGATGTAGAGGTCTTTTGCGCGTTTGGGTTGCTTCCCATGCTTCTGGACAAGCGCAAGGCCGAGCAGAAGCGAGCGGCAGAGGCCTCTCATGTGGACAAGAAAGATAGCACGCCCGTGCGGGCGAAGATAACGACCACGACGTCGACGTCGACCAAGCTGACTATAAAGAAGACGAAAAAGCCTGCAGGTCCCAAGTCAGACACGAAGCGCGTGCATTGGGACGTGTTGGAGGATACAGAGGGGACGATATGGGATAGTGGTGTGGACAGTAGCGACATTGAGCTCGCAGAGGTATTCGGGGACCTCAAGGATGAATTCTCGAACAAGTCAAGCGCGAAAAAGGCCACGGGCGGCGAGGAGAATGGCGATGCTGCGGCGAAGAAGCCCAAAGAGGCGGTGCTCATCGCGGACCCAAAGCGGCGGCAAAACATGAGCATCTTTGCCAAGACGCTCATGAAGGGCGGCCGCGAGCTCTACGAAGTGGGCGCCTCCCTGCGCGCCATGGATCTGAGCAAGTTCGGGCCCAACGCGCTGGCATCGCTGCAAGAGTTCCTCCCGCAGGGCGACGAGACCGAAGCTGTGCAGAGTTTCATCGACGCCGGCGGCGAGCGTGCGCTGCTGGGCCCCGCGGAGCGTTTCGTTGACGCGATTGGCAGCGTACCGCGGCTTCCGCAACGCATCCGCGCGCTGACAGTCATGTCCGAGTTCGACGAGCTCGCGCGCGACGCGGTGCGGCGCATCGAGCTGGTGCGGACGACGAGCAAGCGCGTGCGCGAGTCGACACGGTTTGCACGTCTGCTGAGCATCATCCTCAAAGTCGGCAATGAGTTGAACAAGGGCACGGAAAAGGGCGAGGCGCAAGGCGTCCGCCTGGCGTCGCTGGTCAAGCTGAGCCAGACGAAGTCGGCGCAGAACACGACCCTGCTCCAGTACATTGTGGAGCATCTTATCGCCAAAGACCCGCACGTGCTGGAGATCGCGGACGACTTTCCGGACTTGGCCGAGGCCGCGCGGTGTAACATGCAGACGCTTTCCGCAGACGTGTCCAAGCTCGGCTCCGGCCTTGCCGCTGTAGAGCACGGATGCCAGGCCGCGACAAAGGCGGGCGACGACGAGGACTTTTTGCTCGCGGGCGAGCCGTTCCTGCGAGGGGCGCGGCCCAAGGCCGCAGAGGTCTCGGGCGACTTCAAGGGCATGGAAGAAGCGTACGCGGAGCTCTGCCAGTATGTGGGCGAAAACGCCAAGGCGATGCCGCCGGAGGAGCTCTTCCAACAGCTGCTCGCCTTCTCCTCCGAGTTCACGTCTACCGTGAAAAAGGTGCGCGACGCTGCCGCGCGCAGGGAGCGCCGCAACAACAAGCAGCGCGCCGCGCGCGGGGCCGCCGCGGCGAAGGAGTGAGTGCGAGCTACGTCTCCTGTCGCTCTTCGACCCTCGGGCAGGTGCAGCGCGGCGAGCGGGCCAAGAAGAAAACAGACACTCGCGCGGCCTAGGTTGCATTATTCGCCGTCGAGGCTGTCCAATTAGGTTAGAAATTGTCTAGCCACAGGAGTCTGGGGCTGGCCTAGTTCTCCATGATCTCCTTGCGACGCTGGTCGGACATTTCCCCAATCTGCGTCTTGAACTCCTGCGTGAGGTCCTCGACGGCCTGCTGCTCGGCGTAGTGCTGGTCTTCGCTAATGTCCTTGTTCTTCTTCAAGTCGGCGAGCTTCTTCATGGCGCTATGGCGAACGTTGTCGATAGTTCCCTTGGTTTTCTCGTAGAGATCATGAGCGATGCGCGCCGTGGCCTCGCGCGACTCCTTGGTGAGCTTGGGCAGAGGCACGTTCACCTGGCTGCCTTCCACAGACGGGTTCAGGTTCATGTTGGCGGTCTCGATGGCCTTGTGGACGGCCGGGACGAGCGACTGGTCAAAGACGTTGACCACGAGGAGCTTTGACGAGCGCACAGAGCCCTGCGCGACAGCGTTGAGAGGCGTCTTTGCGCCGTAGGCGTCGACGACGAGATGGTCGAGCATGCCGGCGTCGGGCCTGCCCGTGCGCAGCTTGGAGAGCTCGTGCTCGAAGCCGGCCACCACGCGCTGCATGTGCTCCCGGTAGGGCGCGAGCTCGAACTCGGTGGCCTCGGCGTCGGCGGGGTCGCCGTGCTCGGCCTCGACGCCCTCGGCGGCCTCGGGGTGGCTCTCGGGCGCCGTCACGTTCTTCTTCTTCCTGCTCT
>KQ758850.1:17656739-17681520 GCA_001462505.1 Aurantiochytrium sp. T66 | reverse complement strand
GTTGTGGATTTGCTCTGCGTTGCGGATTTGCTTTGGGGCATGTCTTTGCACTGCATCGATACGTCGGCAATTACCTCACACCACGCCTGCCAGCTTCAGCTGAGCTGCCATTTCTCAACGAAACTGTGAGAATCTGTGGTAACAGTAAAGGAAGGTCAATTTATACTTACTGATGAGGACGTACGTACGTACGTACGTACGTACTTGTGTGGTCCTTATATCGATCGATAAAAATGTCTTTCGATCGATATAAGGACCACACAAGTACCACACCTTGTTGCGAGAATTTCTTTCCTCCTGCGCGGTTGCCAATACAAAGATCAGGCGGTTTCACGAGATCAGGCCAACGTAGCGTCCTGATCCCATCTCGCGCTCAAGTCGATCCAGGCCGCCGTTTCCACCAAACTAACGCCAGGGTGCTGCGTGGCTCGCCTAGCTGGCACCCGTACTTCGCAAGCAAGCCAGAAGTATTTCCTCTCATGTCAGTACTCTACAGCCAACGCGCGCGGCGCGGCGGCCACCACGGTTTCAGATGAAGATGGACCGCCGCTCAGTACGTAGTACGTACCCAGCTACTTGTATGTGCAGCGGGCAAGAGCCTTGTCTTAGCGGCCAGGCGGACGCCCGCCGCCAAGCGAACATCTTCATCACCTGCCAGTGGAGAAATATTTCACAGAGTCTCGCCGCCGCCCGCCGCCGCTGGCGCCGCCGAGTCCGAGTCGCTGTGGCAACAACTTGAAGTCAGTCCAAGTTTAAGACTCGGACCCACGGTCGGGAGAGTCACATCTCACCGTTTCCGTTCGTGGGAAAGCGGGGCCGGGCCGAGACCCCGCGATATCCGTCACCCCGCCGGCGGCTTGCTGGCACGACTGGCGCCATGACGGGCCGTGACGCGGACTCCAACTCGGACAACGGCACGAACGTAACGTAACTGGCTTCTTCGTGCGCGAACTTGCCCGTTGCGCTCGCCATGTGCTAGAGGCACCGCCGGACTCGGCCTAGGGACTCGACGTTTGCTTTGTGCATGTGACGTGCGCGTTGATGAATTCAAAGGAGACTCCTATTGGTTTTCCCTTGGCTGAAGAGGTTACATGTCGCGGAGCACGACGTCTGGAACAGCCTTGGAGGCCTCCATCCATTTCGCGCCGTCTAGGGTAGAGCCTCCGAATTGGCCCGGGTTTCGTTTGTTATCAGTTTTTTTTTTGCAAAAATTTGCGGGCGAAGACGAAAGTTGCAGGGCAGACGCCCCGCGGCCTGGGGCGTTGCCAGAAATCTCCAGTGAAATTTTCGGCCAAGAATTGATGGAGTGGCGGTCCGCCAAAAATTTGAAATTCCGGACCCCCGCGAGGCGCGTGATTTTTGATTTGGTCCCGCCGCGGTAATCCTCATTATGGTATTAGGAAGCCCCCCCAAAACATAACAACTTTATACGAGGAAAGGGTGGTGTCTTGTTATAAGAGTTAGTGTATGCTTGTGCCTATACACAATGGAACAAGTGAGACTATTTAACCACTGGGCCAATTCAACGAACATGCAAAGTTCACCGCTGTCAACTCTTAGTATCTAGTAGGTAACTCCTAGGTCAGCCCCAGCATCGGATTTTCGGACCAAAATACCGACGGGCCAATTTAGAGGCTTTACGTACCCTAGTACTGGATGGGTTGTACTTGTGGTGTTCTTATTGTGCGTACGTACGTACGTACTACGTACTGGACTGGAAATGTTTTTCATGCCGATTCGGCGTACCATATCACGCGAGAGCAGACGATTTTGCGCGCGCTCTGCGCTGGCTAGACGGTGAACCCAGCGAATTTGATCGGCAGGCTTGTGCTGCACGACGGCGTGAGCCGAGAGGCAAAATCTCTGACGTTTCTGAGTGCAGGTTGGGAAGAAAATTGGCGCAGGCACTAGTACGGGTAGGGGTCGTACCTAGCTAGGCCTACTACGTACGTAGCTGCTAGCTAGTCCAGGTCAGCCCACGCCCGGCCCACGAGCGCGTCCGCCGTGTCCATCTAGTAGTAGAGCTAACGTACGTACGTACTAGCTAGACTAACAGTAAGTACAGTACGTACAGTACGTACCGACCCCTGCCCGAAGTTCGTCTGCCAGGATGTCTTCGTCAACGTCAAAACTTGCGAAACAAATTGCGAATTGCAAGTCGAGGTCGCCGCGCCGCGCGCGCCCGCGATGGCTGCCCTCGCGGATGCCGCCTCCGTCCGCGCCGAGGTCGCCGCGCGGGGCGTCGCGCTGGTGCGCCCGGGCATGGTCGACGCCGGCGCGCTCGAGCGCCTCGCCGACGCGCTGGGCGCCGCCGACGAGGGCGGCAATGGCGAGGACGGCGGCGACGGCGCGGCGAGGGTCGGGCCCCGGCGCGAGGGCGCCGTCGAGGGCCACTCGCGCGTGCGCAGGCTCGGCAACGCGCGCGGCGCGCTCTTCTGCAGGACCGGCGCCGAGTGGCACGCCGACGGGCTTGGCCGCTGGACGGCGCTGGCCTGCGTCAAGGCGCCCGTCCGCGGCGGCGGCGACACGCTCTTCGCGTGGCAGCGGGAGATGCTCGACCGCCTGCGGCCCGAGACGCTGGCCCTGGCGGAGACGCTCGTTTGCAGATTCGGCGACCGCTTCGTGTCCGGCAGACGCAGCACCTCGGCCGAGGACGCCCGCCTCGGGTTCAGGATGAACGCCTTGGGCACGCGCATCCTGCGGCCGGCGGCCTCGAGGACGACGCCGCACGATCCGCACCAAGGGTTCGAGATTCCCCTGGTGCGCAACGGCGCCACGCGGCTCACCGTCGACATGCGGCACTTTGAGCATTTCATCGGCTACGGCGTGGAGGAGTCGCGGGATCTCCTCGAGCGCATTCTGCTCGAGGGTCTTGGCGGCACGGCGGCCGGCATGGGCGCGCTGGACCCGGTGTCTCTTTTCGCCTGTGCCGACGATGTGCGCTTTGACGATCGATGCGTATACAGGCACCGCTGGCGGCCGGGGGATGTCCTGGTGTGGGACAACGACGCAGTGATCCACTCGCCGACCGCGACAGCGCCGTACGAGCAGTGGCCCGGGTCGCGAGAGATGCTTCAGATCATCTTTCCCATGCCATCATCCTCTCACGAGGCTTTTTCTCCGTCTTGAAGCCCATTACGATGTCTCTCTTGCTGCCGACGACGGCATCATCGCACGCTCGCCAATTTGTGAAAATTAGGAGATGACGCGAAGGTTGGCCGCGTCCTCGCTAGCATAAAAGCTGAACATGCTGACAAGGGCGCCACCATCCCGTGTGCTCAAGTACTGATCCGGAGTGCGGCCGTGCGCGTCGACGGCCGAGGGATCAGCGCCACGCCGCAGGAGGTCGAGACCGATAGGGTCGACATTTTGCTCGATGCAGGCAACATGGAGCGGCGTCCGGCCCGCATAGTTGTACATTGTGATCGGAATGCCAAGGTCCTCGAGCGCGTCCATAAGGCGGACGTACTCGTCGAGGTTGATGGCTCCGTTGGATGCGTTCTCCACGATCACGTGCGGCGCTGTTTGCTGGGCGTACTCTGCTTCGTCCTCGGTCGCGTTGGCGACCACGTGGCGCAGAAGCCACTCTGCGGCGCTCGCGTGGCCATTCTCGAGCGCTTTGAAGACCGCGTATGCCGCCAAGCGCGCGCCGCGCTCGCACAGGCCGCGACAGAGCTTCTCCGAGCCTCCGCGCGCCGCGAGGATGAGCACTGAGTGCTGCGACGGGTCGTCGAGGTCGTAGCAGACGCTGTCATCCTCTGCGTGCAAAGGAGCATCGGGCGGCAAGCCGTCGAGCGAGAGGAGCGCCGCGTGCTCGTATATCTTTCGCGCCTCGGCGCGTTTCTCCTCGGCGGCCTTGGCAAGCTGCTCGCAGGCGAGTCGTAGCGGGGTCGGCGTCACGCAGAATAGGGCCTCGGCCTCGGCGCTCGCGGCGTCGGCGCCTTCAAGCTCGTCGCTCGCCGCGCCGGCAGCCGCCTCGGCTTTCGGGGGCTTGGATTTTGCAGCGGCCTTGACCTTTTTCTTTTTGGCGAAGCGTTTCGTCAACGAGGTGAGCGCGTCGATGTGCCCGACGAGCGCAGCGGCCTGCGCGAGCCCCAGCCAGGACCGCTGATACATAATCTTCGCATGTCTGTCCTCGTGCACTGCAGCATCGACTTGAAGCCACAGCTTGCGCAGCGCGGGCTCGGTCACAACCAGGCTGTAGACCCTCGAGACAAGCGCGAGGTTGACGAGCTCCCAGACGCCGGTCTGCACGCTCTTGAGCTCGAGGCGCGCCTCGGCGAGCTCGGCAGCGTTGGCCTTTTTCTCCAACTCTGCAACCCTGCGCTGCAGGGTCTGTTCGGACGGCTCCGTCGGCGTCGCCGCCTTCTTTGCGCCGCCCTTGCGCCGCGCGCCCGTCGCCGGCTTGCCCATCTTCGGCGAGTCGTCGCGGTTTCTAGCAATACCGAGACTGCCGCGTCCCAGGTCTGCTTGCTTGTTCGTGTTACTCCCCAAGCAATTGCGGTCCCGATCGACTCGGACGCAAGCCCTCTTTCGTCGTCCTCCAGCATCTGGAGCTTCAGGATGGACCCTCCCGAGTCCCTCGCAGCCAGACTATGCATGCGAATAACCGTCTTTGGCTGATCTTTGACACATTGCCGTTGTGGTGAACTCAAACTGCTGCCGCTCCACGCGCGGCCGCAACGAAGCAACGCTACCTCTGTCGACTGACGACGATGATGCGATGCAGGTGCAAGCGACGTGGCGCTCGTCGATAATGCCGCAGGTCACTGCGGTCACCCTCGGCGCCCCGGCGACCCCCCGGCGCTGCAACGTAATCCAAGGTGCGACCATGCTCTCGGTACCCGCGGCTCGGCCGCCGGCCGCGCGCTGTGACAGGCCGTCGCCTTCATTGGTGAAAGACGCGCGCGCGTGATTGCTTGCTCTTGTCCATCCATGGATGGTGCGCGCGAGTCTGGACCGACCGCGACCGCGGCGTCTTGGATTTCCTCATCAGCGCTTCATGAACAAGACTTTAGGTCCCAGAAAATACATTTCCAGGCCTCCGAGTAAAAAAAAATACGAGCCGTGTGCTTACGTACCCGGTACGTATACGTACCAGTACTGTACGTACCGCCTCACGCACCACGCCCATCGCGGCGAAAACTTCGAAGTCAGATCGCGTCGTCTTGATCGCCTGAGTCGAAAATCGCGTCCAGCCTCGTGACTGTGATCCTGTAATTACCTATCCACGTAGAACATCCTACACATTACCTATGCATTACCTACCAAGAATTTTAACGACGGACCTGACCTGCCTCGACGAGTTGATCAAATTAGCTTGTATTTTTACCTGATCCGCTAATAAAATCACAGAGTAAGATCTTCTAGGCATTTCCTACGGTGGACACATACTCGAGCCGTGCGCAAGGAAAAGTCAAGCAGATCCGTATCAAGCAAGCGACCCCGCGCTCGTCGATCCCGCGCAGCCTCAACCTCAACCTTTTGGGGGCCGGCTACGCTCGCGCGTTGCTGGCCCAGCATGGTGTTTCCCAGTACTGCCGTCGCTAAGGAGGGGAATACGGACAAGCCCGTCTCCGAATTCCTGAACGGCGAAGGCACCGAAGGCACCGAAGGCACCAATGGCACCGAAGTCCTGGTCGTGGACGCTGCGGGCATTCTCTATCTGGTGCATCAAAGCGAGGAAGACACGGTCTCCCACTTCGAGGATATCGTGGACGGCTTCTGCGCGTACTTCGGCAAGGTGATCTTCGTTTTCGACGACCCGTCGGCTGCCAACGAAAACGACATCCTCCATGAGAGGCAGGACGCAGCTCGACAGCAGCACAAAGCTCGCATGGGCGAGATCCAGCGCCTGCTGCTCGAGGACGAGGACGCGCTCATGGGAGTCGTTGCCTGGCTCCGGAGCCTCTTCAACGGGATCTTCGGAAAGCATGCGCTTAAGAAAGCGTACAGCCGGCTCAAGGAAAGCGACTGCCAAGAAAAGGAGAATCTCTTCAAGTGCACTATGGATGTGCAGGGCCTTTTGGACGCCTGCTGTCCTCGCCGTTCGCCGGCCGAGGTCTTCGACGAGGCGCTGAATGCGGTCAAGCAGAAGCGCAAAGCAGCCGAGCGCAAGAATCAGCAGGACCGGCGCAGGCTGAAGATGGCCAAGTTCTTCGGCAAGCCCGACCCGCCTACGGCCCAGCCGGAGGCAAGTGCAGCGGTCGAAGAACCGGCGGCCGAGGAGGAACCGGAACCGCCGATTGCAAAGGCCCGCAAGCTGCTGCGAAACCTGTACAACCGCCTTGAGAAGCGGGCCACCACTCCCTCGGCTGACGAACGCAAAAAGTGTATGGAATACGCGACCTTGCGGGGCTACTGCATCCAGGCTGCCAGCGAAGTCGATGGCCAAATCGCGCATGCCGCGAACGAACTACAAAAAAGCGGTATGCAGCCGGTGATTCTGACCACCGACTCGGACCAGCTCGTCTTTGCAACCAGTTGCCCTTTGCTCAACTTCAAGTACATCGACGAGACGTCCGGCGAGCCCTTCGTGCGCGAGTTCAAGCGAATGGATGAGTTCGCTGCCCTGGACGTCAAGCAACGCGCCTTGTACGCGGCACTTCTCGGCTGCGACTTCTCTTCGAGTCCCTGCTTCGAGCGCAAGCAATTTCCCATCTCGCCCGAGCAGTTCCACAGCGCCGCCCAGGTCGCCGTACCCGACAAGATCATCGAGGCACCTGCTCAAAGAATCGAGACCAAGGCTGCCTTGGCTCTCTACCTTGTGCATCACCACACCGCCGAGGCAGCGGCCATCTTCTTTGCCCTCTCGACAGGCAAGCTCATCGGCGGCAAAATCAGCACGCAGGACACATTCTGCGGGATGATCAAGAAGGCCGTCGAGGCATTCTCCACGCCTTCGATCGCCCCTTTCGAGCTGACCGATGAAAAGCTGCTCGCCTTCCTCACCGGCGAGACCAAGCTCTGCGACGAGACGACGTCTACGTCAGCGGAGGACGACGCGGAGATCCAGACGAGGCCGCCGTGCAGCGGCAAGGACTGGGACTACCTCAAGGCCACCGTGCTGCGTGAACTCAGAACCTGGTTCGTAGCATTTTTGGTCAAAAAGGTCGGCTTGCCCCCGGGGAAGGAGCTGCACGATTTCACGCCACAGACGCGAGCCGACACGACTAAAGCCACGGACCACACGCAATGGAAGTCCGCGCTGAATCTCTATCGCGGTCTGCTGCGAGAGCTGTCCAGCGGCCTGAGCAACAAAGTTGCGTTGCGCATCCTCTCCGCAGACAAGAACGAGGCGGAGATGCAACTACGGCGCCTCACGGTCGCCCAACCCAGCGACTGCGACCCTGCGGTTGACGACGACGTGCCCCCGGGGAACGATGCTGAGCGCGACGTGCGAGTGGTCCTTCTGGACTTTCGAATCGAGTTCCTCGACCTGCTCGAGAGCGTGCGAGACCTCTTTGCCGGCAAGAGTGAAAAGGAAGTCAAGGTCGTGGCGCACCAGGTCAATTCGTGGCACCAACAGCTCTCTTGGAGTCATCTGATTCGGTCCTCCAAGAGACCAGTGCGTGCCACGATCAAGGCAGCCGTCCGTCCTCGTGGGGCGGCCCGAGCTCGGATGCTCAAGACGCTGCACATCAAGAACCTCGCGTACAACGAGTGCCTCCGTCTCGTCAAAGACGACCTCGAGCAGGTCGGCTCTGGCGAGAAGGCCTTCGAGGACTTCAAGCTCTTCCAGCTCTCCAAGAAACAAATGAGCACGACCCTCGAGCATCGGCTGGAAGAGCTGCCGGAAGACAGCGAGGCATACATTACTCTTCACGAAGATGGCTACGCCTGCGTCCGCCAGGAAGGCGTGGTCGAGTTCGCGGAGGCAATCATCAGCCAGCGGACAAAGCGTCGGAAATACGAGGAGTACCAGGCCCGGCGCCAGAAGATCTCGTCGACGGAGAAAAACGAGCCGCCGCGGCCGTTCACTTTTGCACTCAGGGCACGCGACGCCGAGGCCATGCACGGCAGCTTTAGCGTCCCTGAAGAAGCTTACAACGCGGGACATGGCACGTTCTCTTACCTTCACGTGGTCGAGGAGAATACAAACCGGCCGGACTCGGAGAGAAGGCTCTTGGCCAAGAGGACAGCCGCCGAACTCGAGGAGGCCCGTCGCACGCGACGCAAGCGAATGAACATTTGGTACCGGAGGAATCTGGCAGCTCGCGCCGCCGCCGAGGCCGCCGAGGCCGCCGAGGCCGCAGGGAACCCGAAGTGCGGGCCCGGCCCCCAAAATAAGCCCGCCCTTGAAGAACTCGCGGCTTCGATCTGGGCCCGGCACAAGATCTATCAAACGGAGCAAATCGAGGACGCCAGCACGGGGGAGAAGTTCACGGTGTTGCAGAGGGACGCCAACGGCGTCATCGTGAAGAGGAAGGCCGTGCCTCGCTACATCTCCGGCGCAGCGCGCGTCGTCATCGAACCTACTGGTGAAGTCTTCATCATGTACGTACCAGTACCGGCACGATGGCCCTGAGTCCGAGTCCGAGTCCGAGTCAGGGCCATTGACAGCGGATTCCCACACGACGACTCTCACAAGGCTCCCATGCGAGCCTTCCGCGCTAACGCAGTCGGCCCAAAAGATCGTCATCTCGCCAATGAATGACGCACGTGGCCTCCGCACGCCCGCCTCGCCCGTCGCTCGGCCTCGGCACGACCCTCGGCGGTCTTGAGGCTCGCAATCAGGACAGATCACTGAAGCCTGGCAATTTCATGATCCTCATGGGACGATCTGAGATGATGACTGACAAGCAAATTACAAGTTTCATGCGACCCGGCACGCAGGCACGCACGTACGTACGTAATCGTGCGGTCGTCGTGCGTACCAGAGTACGTAGTACCCTACGTACTTGGGTACGTTGATTGAAGACGGACCCGGGCCGCCGCATTCACCTTGTTATTAGGGACCCGAGTCTCTCGGAGATCTTGCGACGATCTTGCGAGGCCTGCGGCAGACAGACCCTCAGCGACGCGCGGCGCGGCCATGAGCGAGCAGGCCGCCGCCGGCGCCGGCGCCAGCCTGCTCGCCGGCGCCTGGCTCTGCTTCACGGCCCACGTGCGCGCGCGGCGGCGGCGGAACCGGCTCGTGGAGGCGGCCGCCGCCGGCGTCAAGACCTCCGACGACCTCGACGAGACCGACGTCGGCGAGCTGCGCGTCGTGCAGGGCCTCGGCCACGCGCGCGGCAGCGAGCACAACGAGCACGAGCTCATCGGCAAGCTATCGGGGCGACCGTGCCTCGCCTTCGTCGTGGAGAAGGTGCGCCTCGTCGACAGCGACAAGGTCGTCAAGAAGGAGACCGGCACGCGGTCCATGTGCAAGTGCCCGGCCTGCGGCCACACGAGCACCGCGGCGGCCTTTGCGGCGCCCGCGGCGACGAGCGCGTCGTCTTCGCAGAAGAAGAAGGACATCGTCACGAAGGAGCATCTCGTCGAGCGCGACGGCGACCAGCTGCATCGCATCGAGCTCGCCGAGTCCCGGAGCTCCCCGCTGCTCGGCCTCGACCTGCACGGCATCTCGCTCACGGACGGCCGCTCGTTCATCAAGCTAGAGGACTCTACCGAGGTCTTCACCGAGCCCGCCTCGGGGAGCAATCCACGCACGGCAGGCTTTTGCAGCCGCGAGAAGCTGCTGGCGCTCAACGCACAGATCTGGGCGTTTGGCGTCGTGCGCCGCGATCTGCGCGTCGGGGGCTACTCGGTACGCCCCATCGATGATGGCGTTACGATCTTCGTGGGCAATCGTTCTTATTCGCAGAGTATCGACTTTTTATCGTTCACAACATCATCCTGGCTGGTGGCGAGCGCCATTCTGGCGGCCGGCGGGACGGCCCTCCTTACGGCAGCTCTCACTGGCGCGGTATCCGACCTCTGACGCAGGCACGCTGACTTGCTCGTATAGTTAGCGTGTACACCACACCCTTCCCCCTCCCTTCAGGATGCTCAGCAGCGTCAGCAAAAATAGATTAGAATTAGGATGCTTGTTTGCTTGTCGTTCTCGAGTTCATTCACCAAATCAAAAAGCCAAAGCGCTCGTCGACGTCCTCGCGGAGGACGCGCGCAGAGGGCGGAAGCCAGGCGTTCGATCGGGCGAGCGAAGCGGCTAGATTTTCGAATTGCGCGCGGGTCACATGCAAGACACCGAAATGCGCATCGACACCCTCGTCGACGCGCTGCGTTCGGTATGTCACCTTGAGGACCGGGACCATCTCGGTACCCAGATGCTGCGTCCGGATCCACGAGTCCGCGGTCCAGAGCTGCAAGCGAAGAAGTCTCGCCGACTTTCCAGTGGCAGACGCTTCCGCAGGCTCGGCTGCACGCACCACCACGGTGCGGACCTCGTGCGACTCGCTGAGCCGCGACAAACGAGCGCCGATAATGCTCCCGGCGCCATCCTCGTAGGTGGAAAAGGCCGGCGTCGCTCTTGTCTGCGTGCAGTGCTTATAGAAGCGCGCTTCTTGGAGTCGGTCGAGCCCGACCGCGGTCTTGTCCTCCGGCGCCTGCTCGGGGACGACGGCTTCCCCGAGCCAGGCCGCGCAGGCGCGGCACTCAAATGCACGGCGCAAAAGGTGGTCCCCCGCCCGACTCGCGTCGTCCAGGGCCTCCTTGACGTCGCGAAGCTCCTCACAGAGCTGCAGGGCGTCGAGACGGAGGTCTTGGCGGCAGATGTCAAAGTGGGCGTCGTCGAGAAGCACGACACCCGGTTTTGCAGTCACGGCCTCGGCACGAAATGGGCGCGCAGTGCCTTGAGGATCGCTGCTCGTGTACGCTTCGGGGGGAACACAGGTGAGGTGCTCGAGCATTTCGGTCCATGGCATGAGCGGCGACTGGCTCACGTGAACGAGCGGGCCGGCGAGCTGGGCCCCGCAGCTCCGGCAAGCGATCCCGTCCGCGTACACCGCCGCGTCGAGCTCCACGGGCGCAGGGTGCAGCAGCATGCGCTGCTGGCGCGCGTTCGCTGCGGTGAACATGTTGCTGAAGGCAAGGCGCGCGGCCAGAAAGTCGCCATTGTGAAAACTGAGCGTGCTGCGGTCGAGGTCGACCTGCTCGTCGACAGCGAGATTTAGGTACGGCACCAGGTGCGCCTTGGGCGTGCCGGTGGTGTCGAGCTGGCGCGCCTTTGCGGGAGCGAAGATGCGGACGCGGATCTTTTCGTCAATAGTCATGGTCGGGATTCGAGGGTCAGGCGTCGCGGTCATGAGCTTGGCGGGGAGGTGCGTTCCCGAAAGGTCGACCTTTTTCTTTCGCGCCTCTTCCGCGACCTCGCCCAGGGGCATGTAGAGCCAATAGCAGAGCAAATTCGGCTCCTTGAGCAGCATAAAGGGAGGCGGGCTATCCTTGTGGGCGATGCTGACGGCGAAGTCGGGCGCAGCCGAGACAAAGACTCCCTGCGAGCGGCCAGCGCAGCGCCGCCCGCCATCGGCCATGTAGCGGAACTCGAAGTGCCCCTGTTGGCGCGGGCGTTTCATCCGGATGGACCCGCTGCGGGCCTTGCAGTCCAGCGCGGTCTCCATGTTCCAGTATTCCTCCGGGTCTGTTTGCTTGGACTCGTAGAGGCCGATAAAGTCACCGCTGCGATCGGGCGCCGGTGTCGGGCCCTCGCGAGTGAGGCTGCCGGCGATCTCAAAGTCTACAAGTAGTGTATCGCACTCGTCGGAGGCCCTCTCCACGTCGAGCATGGCCTGGAAGCTAGAGAGCGGGCCGATTTGCGCTGCCGGGGGGGGTTGCTCTGCGGACGCGGCTCTCCCCGAGCTAGCGTCCGTAGCGCTAGCGGTCGTGACGGCCGCGCTGTGGAGCGCTTGTGCGAGATCTTGACGCTTGCGGTCAAGATCTGCGACCTCTTGGCGTGAAATGGAAGCTTGTGCCTTCTGAAGTCGGTCAGAGGCCTCGCGCTTCGCTTCTTGGGCCCGATGGAGCTCCGCTAGCGCCTCCCGTACCGCGGGGTCCGGCACTACGTCGACGAGCCCCAGGCTCTTGGCGATGCGGCGTACATGCTCGCAGTCGCCATCGGTGGCGCACCGCGATGCGGCGCCGTTGAGGGCCTCCTGGGCGAGGTCAAGGTCGCCGAAGGCCTTGGCAGCGCGACCGAGTCGGAGCCAGCCCTTGACGAAATCCTCCGGGGCGTGCTCGAGGCATTCGAGCGCGGTCTTGGTGGCCTGCGCCGGGTCGCCGCTCTTGAGCTGCGCGAGCGACAGGTTCGACAGCGTCAGGTGGCACGTCGCGTCGAGGTCCCTGGCCGCCTCGTACGCCTCGACGGCCCCGGCGACGTCGCCCGCCTGCAGCCGCGCGTTGCCCCGCTCGCGCAGCGTGCCGGCGGTCGCGGCTTCGTGCGCCATCTCGTCTCGTGGCGCCGATGACGAGGGCCGCCGCCGAAGAGGCCGCGCTCGGTCGCGTGCGGAGGGGCCCGCGCGGGGGGAGCGCGGGTCCGCGCGGCCCGGGTCTGCGCCGCGGGCCCGTGAGAAATGAATGTTCCAGGGGTGGGAGGTCTGAGGGTATCGTACCATCGTATATACTAGGGCCCACACATCACACATGCTCCAGAGCATCGAGGCCGCCGCCACTTTGGCCAAGCTCGCCGCCTTGGGCGCAAGCTCCCGCGTCGCGGCGATCTGGAGGTCGGCCCTGGAGATCTTGGCTCGCTTAGAAGTTTACTGCTTTTTGTTGGCCATGATCATGAGGATTGTTGCAGTGGAGCGCTGTCATGCGCATGCTGCACGGGCCTCGGGTTTCCGAGCCTCTGCATAGCGTACATCCTGTGTACTTCTTGAAGAGCTGCTGGCACTCGTGGTCGAGCTCGAGTTGCCAGAAGTTGGGAAGTTCTGCATCAAAATATCCTGGCGCACCCCAATCTGGGCCTACACAGGAGACGTAGACAACATCGATCGCCTGCACTTTTCATCGAAGCGCAGTCGATGGATGTGCTCGTCAAGTTAGGGCAACTTGAAGACAATCGTGGTCGAGCTCGTGTCGCGATAAACAAAGGTCGGGAAGTTTTGCATCAAGTTTTTCACTAAATTATACATACCAGGGTACCATGCGCATGCCAGGCTAGACCTACGCACGAGACGTGGACGCGGAGCGGATCCGAAACTTTGCCCTCGCCCTTGCTCGCGTTTCTATCCGGGAACAGTCTCTCACTTGAGGACGACGCGACGGCCCGTGGCGTCGACAACCTCCTCGCGCTTATCAAACGGGCAGCAAATGAGGCACGACGTCAGACCGCACGAGAGAATCGCCACGATGGCGGTCTTCTTTCCGCAGTAGTGGTGGTGTTCGATTCGGAGTGGGGGTTGCAGGCCTGCAAAGCGCGGGTCACCAGTGTTCACTGGGACCGCCTGTGCCTGCATTGCTTGCTGGTGCGCCATGGCTCTTGGGGAGTTGTCGTAAAACTTGAGCTGCCTGCGTTCGTTTCGGGTTTGCTGGATGTTGGACGCTGCCGCATACCAAAGCCGACTCTCCTTCCCACCTTGAACCCGCCGCCCGTGTGGACAGCGCGGTCCGGCCGCGTTGAAGCTTTACGAGGAGGCTCACGGCTGAACCGGCCGCGGAGCAACTGTGGCGTCGTTGATGAGCCGCTTGAGCGATCGATCGATCGACACGAGGTGGGAACGCTTGACCTAACATCATCGCAACGCCGTCGCAAGTCAAGATGCCCACGCCATCGTGCCGCGATGCCCTGCCGGGTGCCGCCCGAAGCTGTGCTGTGCGCGGCACGGCGTTTGCCATTGAGGCTCTGACCCATGGGGCACCCCGGCACGCAGCTGAAAGGCTCTCTGCAGCAGCACAGATGCAGCGACGGCAGGGACAGCAGCATCGGTCGCAAGTGACCCCTCGGACACGCGACATGATGATACCATAGCAACATGAGCATGAGAACGCGAGGCGTTGCTTGCCAACTTGCTGACCCTATGGCCGTACGTACGTACCCGGGGGGTACTACGTCCCGATCCTTTGGCCGACCTTTGGCCTCCGAATTTCCGAAAGTTGCAAATCACTCAACAATCATCAACGCAAGCGCTGGATGGATGGATGATGGACGGATGGATGGTCATTGGCGGTAGAAATAACGTCGAAATAACCGTGCCACAAGGGCTCGGTGGCCACCGAGATTTACGGCAAGATTTTACTGTTGGGCTAGTTCGTGAACCGTGTACGTACAGCGTGTACGTACTAGTACGTACGTGCGTACATCCGTCCGCATGCGTACGGGTAGCGTACTACGTACCGTGACCGCACGCACCGGTACGTATCGGGACCTAGCATCGTGCAGTGCACCGTGGCAGCTTGTCAGGGAGCTCGGTCCCATGAGGCCTGAGCGCGACGCGTCCACTCGTGGCGCTCCTGGCGAATTAGGCTACCCAGGTAGGTAGGTATGTGCATTTGGTTGAGCGCTCGAGCACGCAAAGCGCGGAAATGGAGGCCTCGCAGGCTGTCTGTACGTAGCAACGTCGTGTGCCGCGTCGTGTGACCTCTTCAGCGCAGCCAAAGAGAAGCTAGGCCTAGGAGTTTCATGTGCACATTGTGTCATCATGCACTGAGCAAACTTCGGGTCCGGTGTAGGCCGAGTCCGGTGCCAGTCCGAGTCACAAGGCGAGCGCAAGCCTTGCACGAAGATGCCCGTTTCGTCCGCGCTGGACTCCGAACTCGGACTCGACCCGGAGTGACTGTGAAGTCGGAGTCCGCGTCACTGCCCGTCATCGCGCCCCATTTCGCCTCGTCATGCCAGCAAGCCGCCGGCGTGTTGACGGTTATCGCGGGGTCCGGACGACCGGACGTTTTCCCGGTTACTTTTATAGCGCGGGTCCGGACCCGGCCCCGGACGGCCCGCCTCCCCACGAACGGAAACGGCGTGATGTGCCGCTCCTCCGGACCGTGGGTCCGAGACCAAAACTTGGACTTCAGGCTGTTGCCACAGCGACTCGGACTCGACGCCGGCGGCGAGTCGACCGGGTCGAACGGATGAAAATGGAGCCTGGAGGCTTCGTGAAATGTAGACTTTACTGGCAGCCAAAAGGCAGGTGATGAAGATGTTCGGGTCCGCCTGGCCGCCAAGACAAGGCTCTTCACGTGCGTACTAGTACAGTAGCTGGGTGCTGCGTAGCCTGGTGAGCGGCGGGCCATCTTCATCTGATACCCATGTGGCCGCCATGGGCCGCGCGGCGCTACATGATCTGGCCCTCCCCACACGCGGCGCTTGCTGTACAGAGAGGTAACCACTCCTGGCTTGCTTGCGAAGTACGGGTGCCAGCTAGGCGTTGAGCCACGGAGCAGCCTGCCTGAGCCTGCCTGAGCCTGCCTGAGGCTGCCGCGAGTTCTTCTTGGCGTGAGCACAAGTTTGGTGGAGGCCAGGATTGACTTGGGCGCGAGACGTGGATCTATGCAGAGGGGAATACTTTGGCCGCCCTGATCTTGTGAAACCGTCTAATCTTGGCAAGCGTGCAGCGAGAAGAGAAGTTCTCGCTACAAGGATACGTACGTCCCCTCACCAGTATTGGTGACATCAAATCAGAGGACCTTTGGACAAACCTTCACATGCTCGTTGAGAAACGGCAGCTCAGCTGAAACTGGCTGGCGTGGTGCGAGGTGATTGCCAACGTATCGATGCAGTGCAAAGACCTGCCCCAAAGCAAATCCGCAACGCAGAGCAAATCCACAACGCAGAGCAAATCCACAACGCAGACGCCCGTTCGTGTGAGCAATAGTCTCTTCGCGGCTACTGAGAGGCTACGAGAAAAGTCAAGATGCGCTTTGATCAAGCTGTGACGAGTGTGCTTCTCCTTTTCGTGCTCGGGGTCAGGCAAGCCCTCGCTTTAGATTATACCTCCTTGACCTCATACGATGGAATGTGCGCTGACGCTCAAGATCAAGTGTTGCCGTTCTTCAACTATTTACTCTCCGAGGAGGAAGCAAATTCGGCTACGCTGACGCAGGATGGGCTCGATAATTGCCTGTCGGCCTTTGGAGACCATGCGCTTGTCGGATATTCCATCTACAGGGTCGGCGCTTCGGCTCCTTACACCTATTGGCTCCTCTGCTATCTCGCTACTTCTGCCGATGCGAGCGACGTGGCAGGTTCCATTCCCGGGTATAGTCTCGTCTCCACAACCGGCGTTTACCCGGTGACCAAGGGTGTCCCTTCCGTGTATCATACTGATGTTGTTTCAACATGCTATGCCGTCCCGTACTCGCTGTGCTCCGCCAAGGTGGTAGCTGCCGTGGATCGCACGTACGCGCTGACGTGGAAGAAGCAGGCGTTCGCCACCGCTACCGAAGCATACGGGATAGCTGCAGCCGTGGCCAGCGCCCTGACGCTCAGTTCTGACGTCCGCTTTGGCGTCGTCGACCTCGACCATTACACCATCAGCTGGCGCGTTGACGTTGACTCCGAAGACGCCACAGATGCGGCGGCGGTTGCCCTCGCTCTCGCAAGCCCGAACCTTGACGCCGGCGCTCACTCGAGGGTGACCGAGTTCAAGAAGCTCGTTCAAGGGAGCGGCCAGCTTGCCTCCGCGGATGTGCCTTCGTACGTGCTGCTCATCAGCGACGGCCAGCTGATCAAGCCCCGCAACTGGAGACGCTACGCAAACATGAAGCGGCGCGTCGTCCAACGCTTGGGCGCTAACGCGCCTAAATGGATCTGCTACCGTCTGCTGCGCGCCTCGAACTCGGACTTTCTCGACGCCATCTGCGACTCGACGTACTACGAGGGCATGGATGGGAAGACGCTCACCCAGATTGCGGCCGACATCAGCACCGAAATCTGCACGGCGCCGGTCTAAAGATCCGAAGGTGAAAGAATGGCCAAGCATAGGCGCCAAATAAAAGCAATAATGATGTCCCAAGGTCTCTGATCAACCAATCAACATCAATCAAGACCAGATTACGTAGTACTTGATTGACTGTGAGACGTGTCATCGGGGGGACCCAAGTCGAGGAGAGCAGGGGCGCAGCGTACTCGCGTGGACTCACGAATCGATCAGAGGTCCGAGCGCTCGAGACTGTTGAGGACGGCCACGCCGTCCGTGAAAAAGTGGTGCAGGAGGCGGTAGTTGGTAAAGAGGTCCTCCACGGCGCACTGCTCTCGGCAGCTGTGCATGGAGAGCTGGGCAACGCCGAGGTCGACGGCCCGGCATCCAGTGAGCGCCGAGATCATTGGCCCAATGGTGCTCCCACACGGGCAGTCGTTGCGCACGACAAACTCCTGGATCGGCACTTGAGCGCGGCGAGCGAGCTCGCGGATGAAGAAGCCCGTTACGCCCGTGGTCGTGTACCGCTGGTTATCGTTGATCTTGATGACGGTGCCGCCGTTCATTTTGGGCGCGTGATTGGTCTCGTGCTTGCTCGCGTAGTTCGGATGCACCGCGTGGGCGCCGTCTGCAGAAATGACAAAGCTTCTGGCGAGCGCGATGCGGTGAGACTCGCGGTCGTCGGAAGCCGCGAAGCAGCTCGAGATGCGCTCCATGGTGTCGCGCATGATGGGGGAGCCGGCGCCGACCTGGCTCTGCGACCCGCACTCCTCATGGTCGAAGAGAGCAACGATGGATACGGCTGAGTCAGCCATGACATTCTCATCGGTAGCAAAGTCCGCGAGCGCCTCGATGCCCGTGAAGCAGTGCATCTGGTTGTCGAGACGCGGGCTGAAGATGAAGGCGTCGTCGAGGCCTCCGATGGCGGCCCCCTGCGTGTCGGCCAGGGTCAGCTCGACATCCACAATGTCTTCTGCCTTGCAGCCAGACGCGCCGCCGTCGGAACCCTTCTTCTTATTGAGCGCCTCGCTCGCGACGCCAAGGATGGGGATCAGATGATCCTCTTTGTTGTACTTGAAGGCGGTGCGCTCGGCTGCGGTCTGCAGGTGGATCGCGAGGTTCGGGACGCGCAGGACGGGCTTTTTCACGTGCACAAGCTCTTCCTTGTACTTGCCGTCGCCCGTGCGCACGATGGCGCGGCCCGCCACGCCGAGGTTGACCGTCGCGGTCAAACCAGGTGTGCCACAGGCCGCCGCCGTGATGTCCTGCCTCACTTCCAACGCATGGCGGTGCGAAAGGGACGGCGCATTGGCAAGGATTTCGTGCGGAGCACGTTGTCCTGGAGGCACAGCGTCCCGGGAGCATCTGACCAACCCAGTGCGCCGGTACAAGAACGTCCAGCTGATCATCACGGACGAGGCGTACACCAGCAAGACGTGTGGGTCGTGTTTCGCCGTCAACCGCGACCTCGGCAGGAAACGCGCGTATTGAGTGCGCCTCGTGCCGCTACGAGGCATTCTTGCACCATGCGCCAGCACTACGAAGAACTCATCTGCGATCTGCTGGGCGTCCCGCGGGCCTCCAAGAAGAGCAAGAAGGCGCCCAAGCGCGCAGCTTCTCGCACGCCGGCACCCGATCGGCCCTGCAAGCAGAGGAAGAGGGCCAAGTCTGACGGTCCCGGTGCAGCTCCTCGCACGCCGGCACCCAATCTGGAGCCACCCAATCACAAGTACGGCACGAGAGCTTGCACGAGAGCGAAGGAAAAGCGGCAGCACCCGGACCCGGATGGTCGCGACAAGGTGCGCAAGCGCTCTTCGAGTTCTGGCCGCTGGCCATCAGCCAAGCACGGCAATTGACCAAGCAAAGGCCACGGCCAAACTCCGAGCACGCCCGCCCTCCGGCGCATGCCTATACCCCGGCCCCACCAGGGCCCTTGGCAACAGATTCACATCACAAGCCTGCCAGCCTTCCGAACGCAGTCGTCCCACGATCATCTTTTCCCCCGGATCGAACATCATCCTTCGCGGCCAACATCCGCAATACCGCATCTGACCTCCGCACGCCCGCCTCGCGCCGGACAGTGTAAGTTTGCATCCACGTACCGGGTATGCTGACGAAGAGGGCGCCGAGTCGGACGACGACATTAACGGGTGACGCGACAAACGCAAGGTGTCTTCTCCAGAAGTGGCATTTGATGAAGGCGAAGACTTGACAAGTTCGCACCGCTATCCTGCAGTTCGATCCTGATCAAAGTCAAGCCAAAGCTAAAGTCTGCGTGTTTCGTTTTTATGTGGTAGGCCTAGTACCGTCATTCCTTGCCCTCCTTAAACTCGACGCCGCGCATCTCGGGATCGTGCGCAAACGTCTTGGTCTGCTGCAAGGTCGCAAAGGAGTCGGCGTTGGCCCGCAACGCGTCGTTTTCGCCGTGACCGGCTGGCTCGTCCTGGTTGAGCTTCTTGAAGCGGACGAGCTCGCGAAGCATAAAGTCGAGGATCCGCTTGGCGCCGTGCTCGCCCTTGAGGTCTTCCGGCTCGACGCCCATCTCGCGGACGACGCCCAGGATCTCGCCGCTCTCGCGGACAAAGTATTCGAGATCGTCGTCCTCGCACTTGTTGGTGAGCTGCGCCAGGCGCAAGCGCTCCGAGGCAAAGTGCTCGTCGAGGTCGAACTGGTCGAGCGCCGGAGGGGGCGGTTCGCGCATCGCCGGCGGGAACACCGCGGGCACGAGCGGCGGGAGCGGGGCCTCGAACTGAGGTGGAATCAGCGTCAGCGGCTCGTGCTTGACACCGAGGGTCTTGTACAGCGACACTGCCTCGGGGATGAGGTGCGTGTCGAACTTGAACACCTCGTCCGCAAAGAGGTTGGTAAAGTCCTGTGGGAGCGGCTCGCCCTCTTGCAAGCACGAGCGAAGGCGCTCGGCGAGCGCCTCGGTGTTCGGAACGTGGTGGTAGTCGCTCACATCCGGGTCCTCGGCGTCCGCGTGGTCGAGCATAACACCGTCCTCGCCAAGCAGCCACTTGCTCAGGACATCAAAGACCTTCTCGTTGTCCTCATGGGTCAGCCAGTTGTCCGAGAACATCTCAACCGAGCCAACGACGCCAATGCGCCCCGCCGTCTTCTTGTTCCATGTCGCCGACCCGCTCGTCTGCGCGCACGCCACCACGGGCCTGTTGAGCGGGTACGAAATGTGTCCCGATGACAATAGCGCCACTGCCGGCTTTTGAACATTGAGCGTGCTCCCGTACGGGTAGACAAACTCCAGGCCGCCATTCGCCTTGCTGGCGGCGTCGTCCTTTTTACGCATCTTGCTGGCCAGCGACCCGCCTTGCTTGCCACGTCGCTTGTCCGCCTTGGCGCCGCGCTTGTCTGCGCCGCTGCCATTGCCGCTGTAGGCCTTGGCGCCCTCTGCCATGCCGCGATTCAGGACCCCGTTGCCGATAAAGACCTCTTTGGGGTGCAGGTACTTGTAATACACTGTTCGGGCCACGCTGTCGTTGTTGAACGAGATGCCAAACTCCTCGAGCAAAAAGTTCACGTTGGTCCCATACTTTTCCTCACCGCCCTCGCCCAGCATAAAGAGCACCGAGCCGCCATTCTCGAGAAACTCCTTGAGCACCGAGAACTCTGCTGCAGAGAACTTCTCGCGCGGCCCGCCAAAAATGATCAGGGACGCCTCGCTCAGGCGCTCACGTGTCAGCGGCTCCTTGTTCGTCTCCACCTTGTACGCATTTCGCAGGCGTCGGTGCAGACGCTTGAGGCCGTTGCTTCCGTGGTGCGTCTCGCGCTTCGCGGCATCAATGAGAATGGTCTTCCCGATTGCCGCCTCCGCCGCCGCCGAGTTGTTCGCGCTCATCGTCTCGCCGCCGGCGCCGCCGGTGTGGCACCTCGTGGACGGCACTTGCGATCTGGACGCAGCTGCCCCGCTCTCGCCACAGCGCGAAACGAGCTCCGTTTCCGGGTATGGCCTCCGCGCGCGATCTCAAGACCGCGCTCAACGTTCGGAGATGGCCAGTGAACGAAAGGGCCTAGACGACAGACAAGTGATGTGAGCCTAGGCGAGCCCTCAATCGGCCTCGCGCCACTTTGGCGGAAGACAAGCAAAGCCAAACGCAGGCCTTTGGTGGAGTCTTGGTTTATCTATTCTAGCGTCCAGAAGAACGCTCGATCAAGTCATCCCGCGACGCCGTGTAGCCGCCGTCACCTTCGCCGAGTCGGGGCCGAGCCCGGGCTCTCGCTTCGTAAACGGTCAAATCGAGTGTTCGGGTTGCGCTGGGTTAGGTTTAACTAGGGTTGAACGGATCGATGGCGGCGCATCCTCTGCGGACCTTGAGATTGGTTGTCTTCGGAGGACAGATCCTACCCTGCGCGCGCCTCGCGAGATGGCGGCGAGGTCATCTCGCAAGAGCACTACTTCTGCGAGCGCGAGATGACGCGCGCCCACGAACAGCATGGCGCTCCCGCAAGGAGAAGGGGGAGATCTTCTTCGCCCAGAGTCGGAGCCGAGATGCGCGGCGCAAACGGCCTGTGGCGCGTGGAAGACGAGGGCGTTCTGATTGCACGCTTGCGACGAAGAGCCGACGCCAGCAAGACTTCTTGCAAGAGCCCGGTAGCCTCGCGCAGGATCGAACTTTCCGATGCAGACCGAGCAAGGATCGCACGCGAGGAGCACGAGCACGTCCTCCTGCAGAACGGCGATCTAAATGATGTCCTCGAGACTAAGCACCTTGACGAAGGAGGCCTCCGCTCAGGCGCGGACGAGCTCCGGCCCGCAGCCTTTGCAGCGCCCAGTGGGCGGTTCGTCTCCCCCTGGGTGCACGCGCAGGTCAGCCTTGCCGAGTATCGGCGAAAGTCCGCCGCCTTGAGACAGCCGAATGAGATTCTCACGAGCGGAGTCGTCAATATTCTTGGGGATCTGAGTCAGCACGTTCGCGGGCCCCTCGCCGAGCTCCTCCGCGAGCTTCACCGACAGCTGCTGCAAATCGTTTACGCCCTCGGCAGCTCCACCCCGCATTTCGTGCTCGAGAAGCAGCTCGAGGAGGAAGTCAAAGAGTTGCGCGCACAGCGCACAGTGCTCATGGAGAAGCAGCACAAGATGAAGCAAGAGCACGAGAGACACAAGCTTCTCTTTGACGGCACAGTTCAATTTTGGCAGCAGGGCCTTCTTCGCCGGACCTTCAGCACCTGGAAACGCGCCGTAGCCATGGGCAAGCAGCATCTCTCGAAGATGCAGACCATTTTCGCCAAGTGGTACCAGGGCGACGATTTGCTCCGCATCTTCTTTGCCAGATGGTCGGCCTATCGCCAAGCGGCCGTTCGCAAGCGGCTTCTGGACGATCTGAAGAAAGGGTCTAGCGATCTCGCGTACCACGAACGCATCGTTTCGGAACGCGAGCGCATTCTTCGCAAAAAACGCGAGCAAATCGCCACGCTTGAAGAAGAGTACTCGCGCGAGCTGAAAGCCTGCGAAGCCTTGCGGAAAGCAGCTGCGTCCGAGGCGGAAAACGCGGCGGATCTGGCCGCAGCCAAGGCTGGGTTACTGAAAATATCGCAAAAGCTGCGCCGGTTCGCTGACTCCCTTGGTGGCGGTCTCTTGCGTGCTGTAGGGACAGCCGTCAAGCAGCTCGCCGAGTCTCCCGACGCGAGCGACCTTTTCGTTGCTGCTGCTCCTGCTGCGAACGGAGACAAGGCGGAAGACGACGAAGATGCCCCAAACAAACTACAACGAGAGTCCTCCGCTGACTCAGCAGCAGTTGTCGTCACGCAAAGCGCAGATGCCTCAGTCGACGTTGTGAACAACACAGACGATGACCAGATCCTCATGCGCTGGCTATCCTATACGCTTGGAATTCTCTACGAGTCAGACCCGAGCAAGCGCACCTTGCTGAAGAGCGCCGAGTCTGTCGCGGACCTCGCGCACTTGGGTCTGTGCCTCGACTTAGAGCGCTGCATTCCGCAGCGTCTTCGGGCGCAGGCGGAGGAAAAGGTCTCTTCAGACATCGTCACCGAGTTTATGGACCTCGAATCATACAACTCTGACCACGTCGAGATTGTCAAGTCCCTCATGCAGGTCCAGTACATGTGCCAAAATGACATACGAAACAGTAGCAACGTGCGGGGCGGCGCGCGGCTGAGCCTGAGCCGCGGTTCCACCATTTTCGACACGGACCTCTTGGAGATCCAGACAGCGCACCGCACAACAAGCGGCCCACACCACGATGGTAACGATCGTGAGGCCGGGCCGACGACCTTGTCCCGCACTACGCTGCTGAGCAGGCAAATGAGCTCGCGGCGGTCTCTCTTCGAGCGACAGAGCAGCAAGCTTCTGCACAGCGGTCTCTTGGAAGGCGACGCGCAGTCGCAAGCGGGCAAGTCGATCGCGTCGCAAACGGCTGTGAAGCAAGACGATCCGGCAAATTTCGTCGACGAGTCGCTGCCGGTGGTTGCCATGACAGAGATTCTCGAAGCTCTAGAGCCCGACGGCGCGGATTCGTCGTCCTTCCTCGTTGTTTTTCTCTCGCAGTTCATGTTGGCCTCACCCCTATTACCTCCGCTTCTCGCAAGCGAGGATAAAATGCTGGAAGATCTGGCGCAGCTCCGCTCTGACTTCCAGCGAGTCTCGGACCTCTTTCTAGGAGACACCGGGCGGCGGTCTTCTGATCAGACCGCGCAGCGTCAGTTGCGCTCCTCTCATCATCAGCTTACCCGAGGCGTGTCCATGTCGAACTCTCTTCTCCTCGAGCTCGCTGACCCGGACGCCGACGAAGAGGCCGATTTGGCCGCGCCGCAGTCCACGCAAGACGAGATCGAGATGCTCCTGCAGAATCCGGATGCGCACATTGGCGCGGTCATCGAGATCAAGTGCAAGTGGCAGGAGGTCATGCACGAGTACTTCCAGCGGACCAGTCTCGCGCGCAGCGACTCGTCCTGGGAAAACGCTACGCGGCTCGCGGAAAACGCCGTCTGGCACAGACTCACCACGGAGGTCTCGCACCGGCTCGCCGATGCAGCTGCCAAGACCAAAACGCAGCGGCGCAAGAGCTCCACATCGTCCACGAAGCGGCGCCGCGGGTCGCAATCCTCGACGCGCGTATCACACGGCAGCTTTGTCCGCAAGCATGGCGTCATTCTCGTCATGCCCAGCGACCTCTCCGCTGTCGTGGAGCGGGCGATGGAGGCGCACCAGATTTCCCTGAGTGGGCTCCCCGATTTGTTTCTTGAGCACAGCAAGGTGCTTAGCATATTGCTCGACAGGTACGAGTCTCCAATCGACATGATCAAGGAGGCCCGCCTCGTGGACCCAGGCACGCTGGCCGAGAAAAAGCACAAGACCGCTCTTGCGGCCGTGTGCGTGACCGAGAACAAGTCGCCGCTAGAGATCGTGGTGTTCGCGCTCTTTTTCGTGGCCGACGTTCAATTCGACGCAGCGATCGAAAAAGATGCGTCGGCGAGCTACGAAGGCGTCATGCGCATGAACGTCTTCGAGCGCCTGAGCCGGTGCGCCGAGCTGACCTCGGGCGACCTCGCAATCTTTACCGCAGAGCACAACTCGACGGTGCGCCAGCTCTTTCACCGTCTGCGGACAAAGAATGCCCCCATCGACCAGCTTTCGCTTGCGAACTGGAAGCACCTGCCTGATGGAAATCGCTGGCTCATGGACAAGAACGGGGTGACGAAGCAGTTCATTACGGATGTCTTTCACGCGTGCAATTCAGCCGGCGAGGACTGCGACAAGGCCGCACAAGGGCTCACGCTGACAGAGTTCAAGCACGCGCTCGTGATGCTGGCGAGAGCTCACTTTCCAGGTTTTTTCAGCAGCGACAAGGAAAAGCTGTCCGACTTTCTCTCGCAGCTCAAAAAGTGACCTGGAACCGGACAACGCAGAATCTCAGCTTGTTGTAAATTGTATGTACTTACGTAGGCCTACTGCATATTGGCCAAAGAGTCGAGTTCGCTTCTTCTTCTTGTTCTTCGGCTGCGCCGCGCCGCTG
>KQ758850.1:17621760-17649097 GCA_001462505.1 Aurantiochytrium sp. T66 | reverse complement strand
CTCGCGGCCCGCCGCGACCGCGCCGCCGTCGCGCGCGCGGCGCCCAGGTTCCCGCACGCGGAGCCCGGCGCGCGCCCGAGGATCCTCGTCGAGCACGACGTCGAGCACCTCGTCGAGCACGACGTCAAGCACGACGTCAACGTTGAGCACGACGTCAACGTCGAGCACAATGTCAACGTCGAGCACAACGTCCGGCGCGACGTCGAGCACGTCGTCCAGCACGTCGTCGACGTTGAGCACGACGTCAAGCACGACGTCAACGTCGTCGAGCACAATGTCAACGTCGAGCACGACGTCCAGCGCGACGTCCAGCGCGACGTCCAGCGCGGCGACCGCCGCCGCCGGCTCGTCCGAGCCCGGCCCCGCGGGACCTCCGTCCGCGCGGAGAAGCCGCCGCGCGACGACCTCGAGGACGCCGACGCCGAGAAGAGCGTCGGCGCCGCGAAGCCCGCCGAGGCGACGAAGCTCGCGATGCCGCCGAGGACACGCGTGGAGGACGAGGATGGGATCCCGCCGCCACCGCCGAGCATCCTGGACGAGGAGGACGCCGACGACGATGCGGCAGACATGGCGGCGCCGGGGCCCTACGACGTGGCCTTCAGGCCCTCGCACAGGGACGCGGCGCTCTTGGACATGCCGGCGCGGCTCGACCTTCCCGACATCGCGGACCTCAGCTTCGACGACTTTGGCGCGCTCGAGGACCCCGCGGCGCCAGCCGTAGCGGCCCCGGTGGCGCCGCAGAAGCCACGCGAAGGGCCGCCTCGTACGCAGACGATGCCGTCGACCATCAAGAGCGCCACCGAGGTCGCCGCGACCCGCGATGAAAGCTCACAAGTCGCCGCGACTTCGACGGGCAACAAGGCAGGGTCTTCACCGCACGCGGGTGACGCGGCCGCGACCTCGACAAGTGACCCGGCTGCTGGCGACGCCGAGACGACGCGAGAGAAATCCCTGCTGTCGCCGCCGCCGCCGCCGATGCCGCCTCCTGCGGCGAAAGCCACGGGCCTGGGCGATTTGCTCGCCGCGATTCGCGCGCCAGAGAACCGGGCCAAGCTCCGCCAAGCCGGATCCCGCGGCGGCAAGGCGCGCCCCGCATCGAAGACGGAAAACTCCGCGGGGGCCACGGATGCTTCGGCTGCGCAGACGACAGCCAATGAGCCGCTCTCCTTGGCGGAGGAGATGCGCCTCAACCTCGCGAGGCGCCAAAAGGTGCTCAGCGGCAAGCTCGACGAGGAGCAGCAGGCCGCGGATAGACGCCGCGCGAGTCTGCAGGGCACGGTTCTCGCGGTGGCGGCTGCGGGGAAGTTCCTGCGCTCGGTGCCTGAAGAAGGGGCCGGCGGCGCGGAACTCTCGCCGCGCGCCCGGACTGCGCAGCGGCAGCGGCAGAACGAAGCGCGGCGATCTGGCCCGCAAGGCGCCCTGTTCACCATGGACAATATGGGCAGCATCGACACCTTTTTGGACCTCAAGAACCAGCCGGGCGACGAGCTGGGCGCCTCTGACGCGGACCAATCCTCAGCTTCGGGGTGGGATACCGACTGATCCTGTTTGACGCGAATCAGAGAAAGTTCGCTGGCAAGGCTGTCTTAGTCCCAACGACACGGCGCGAAGGGAACTTTTGTAAAGTGGTAGTGTACATCCCAGTCTACCGAGGCGACTCCCGGTTGCTTTTGATCATCCTGAGCTCGCTGCAGCCGGACTGCTGGAGACGTCAATCGTTCAGCAAGTGCGAAGCGTTCAGATCTTCGCGCGTGAAACGTACGAGCAATAAACGGTCCGCCGTAGTGGGCGAGACGGGCTCTGCGCGTAGGCAGTGGTAGACGGGCTCAGGAAGGCGCATCAATGTGCTCGGTGCGCTCCTTGTCCAATAACCGCCGCAAAAGCCCTGCGCGTTGCCCACTACCGAAGTACTGTTTCCCGGCTCATATTATAGGTTCCTGCTTCGCGCGGGCGGAGAGCAACGCTAATCTCAGCACCTCCGCTTGCGCACGACCGGCAGGCGACAACGAAGGCAGTGATTCGGAGTCCGTCTTCACCCTCAGGTCGCGTCTGACGGCCGACTGATGAGTCAGGTGCGCCCCGTGCAAACGTTTCCTATGTGCGGATCCAGCAGTAGCCGGCTGCTCTGGCTGCAGACAATCCAAGTCTGCTAGCTTAGGCCGGCTTCGTACTTTTACATTGATTCGTATAATTGTTGGAGATTTCTGTTGGCGTGATCCGTGCCCGCGGGCTCCATAATGGTGAGCGGCTTTCATACTCTTCGTCCTCCCGATCGCGTTCTCTCGCTGGCGCTTGGCGCCTGCCGGCCTCGTGCTACTGCGCGGAGCGCGAAACAAGGAGCTCGAGTTGCATCTACCTTACACCAATGAGGTTCTCAAGGCCATTACGAGTACCGGGATGTAAGCTTCTAAGTTGCCGAAGAGAAGACAACGTCGGCCCCGCGGCCCGAAGGCTTGGTTTGCAGGGAGTTGTCGGCGGCGAGCGCCCGCACGTCGTCCTCCGGGCGCATGCCGAAAATACTGGCGAGGGCGTCAAGCTCATCGGCACGCCGCCCCTCGCTCCGCGTCTCGCGCGCGCGCTCAAAGTCGACGAATCGGACGACCGGGTCAGTCTGGTGCTCGCCTGCGTTGTCAACAACGATGTTGCGCAGAGCCACGTCGCCGTGCGTGAAGCCGGCGTCGTGGATCTTCATCAATGCCGCAGCCGCCTTGTAGTACAGCGCACGCGCGCCGCCGTAGGCGCCGAAGCGTTCGGGCGCAACCTGGGCGAGCGAGAGGCCGCACTGCTTCGTCGCAAGGGAGCGCATCTGCAAGAGCGGATCCATGCCAAAGGCTGTGACCTCGGGAATAGCATCACCTTGCAGGTGCTGCAGCTTGGCGTAAACGCACCCTTCATGGCGGAGTGCGTCGCCAGACGAGCGCGGCGCGAACGTCGTCTTGAGAAAGCTTAGGATACCGTTCACATCGACGTCCGGGTAGCCAGCCCCCTTGTCGCCGAGCACGCGCATCATGCCGTCGCGCACGAGGTTCGGGCCGATCGTCACCATGGCCGCCCTGGTCCTGATCTGAGCCCTGGACCTCGTCGACGCTCTGGTCCTGATCGGAGTCTGGTGCGCCAGGTCGCCCCTTCTGCTCTGCACAGGCGCGTTGGAGAAGGTTAGAAGAGGCTCGCCAAAATCGCCGTAAGCATGCTCCTTGGCAACGAAAGCGTGAGTGGATGTGATCTGAAGCTCGCCGGCCTTGATTCTGTCGACGACCGTTGCCGTGATCGCGTCTCTTGCCCAGTCAAGGTCGATGGACCGCGGGACTGCGGGGCGGTTCTTGATCGCTTGATACAAAAACACTAGCCAGGCTTGCCCCAGAGACCAGCCGCCAGGATTCTCCCGACGACCAGGCATCCGCTGCGTGAAGAACTCTCGGGTCGCCATGATGTGACGTGACGTCTCGCACCGGAACACGAAAAATGTGCGTGCACCGTCCGTGAGCGCGCCGTAGCGGACACCAGTCCCGACCATGTACATGCAGAGCTGCGCGATAGGCTCCTTGGTAGACCCAAAGCTAAGTTCACTCTTCTGTTTGGTGGAATCCCGTTGTGACTTGCGCTTACCCTGTCCTCCCCGGTTCGTGCCCCTCTTCGGCTTGGTCCCTGCCGCCAGCTCCGGATCCGGATCCGCAACTTGGGCTGCTGCCATCACGTTATGAGGCTCGTGACCGAGCAAAGTCCCAAGCGTCTTGCACTCGAGCATAGCCACGTTCTCGTTGAGCAAACGGATCCTGCGGCTCTCCTCCACTTCTTTGTACTCCTTAGCAAAGACATCTTCCTTGAGCTTGTTCTTCTTGTATGCCATGTAGATGGCTTCCAGCTCGTCATGCATCCGTCGTCGTTCACTTTCATTCGCGGCCGAGATCTCGAGATCCACGCGCCTGTCACTCTGGATCCCAGCAAAGTTCACCCTGATCTCCGAGGAAGCACGAACGGTCTCTACGGGCAAATTTCCATTCTCTTCCGGGAAGTCATCCAAGAAGTGAAGCAATCCGTAAAGCCCTACATCACGGACGACAGTTCGCGAGAATTCCAGTATCTGGCTCTCGCTTCGGACGTCCGTGGAGCCCTCCAAGCTGTATGACGGGCGCCCGACGGCGGCGCCTACTTTTGTCTCCCGGAACCTTTGCAAGGCGACGGTCGCGCCGGGATCCTCGTGCATATCCCACACGTCACATCTGGTGTGCAGGAAGAAGATCGGGAGCTCGGTTGTTGCATATTGCCTGGAGGTGGAGCTCGGCAGACGATTTTGACCCCCTTTCACGTTGGAGCCGCGGCGCGCCTTCCATGAAAGTCGACCACTGCCGCTGTCATCATCGTCGTCGTCATTCTCCTCCATCTCCTTGAATGCGTCGCCGTCGTCATCGTCTTCGTCTTCCTCTCCATCCAGCTCCTGACCTCCGCCGCGTCCGTTGTGGTCAATCAGCCGGCTTCGCGATTGAGAGTATGTCAGAGATCCGTCGATCCCGTGCGCGCGCGGCAGCGGCGGGTCCTTCGCGAAGTGATTCCAGACGGAGTCCATCTGAGCACCCTCGGCACGGCCCTCGGCACGGCCTTTGGCGCGCTCCCACGCCTCGCGGGCCTCGGAAAGGTACTCAAGAACTTCGTCCAGTTTTTCCGAGTTGTCGTCAGCATCATACGCCAGCAGGTTTTGACGAGCGAGTTTCATAGCGCGTCTCTTAAGCGCCTTGTACACGTCTTTGTCGGAGACCAGCTCAGAGGAGACGCTGTCCCCTTGATCCAGCATCTCGCTGAAGGCATCTGCCCCTAGATTGTCCACGGCATGGAGCCTGGCATCGAGGTCGAGTGCCAGGAACGTAGCAAGCTCGCTCTTGGTCTTGCCCGCCTTGCCCGTGACCCGCCCGAGCATCCTCTTCATTTCACCTTGCTTTTGCTCTTGCGTGGTCTTTTTGCTTTCGTTCTTCGTGTCGGCGGCCTCGGCCTCGCTATTCTCGAGACTGCTGCAATTTGGGGTCTGCTCTCCGACATGCTCCCCACGTCTTGGCTGCACTTGCGCGCGCGCCGAGGCCTGTCCGGGTCGGGCAGTCTGCGCTGACGCCGCGACATGATCCATCCATCTAGCCAGTCGGTCGAACGGCGCGGGCGCGCGCGGCTCAGCTCGGCTGCTAGGGCTGTCTGCTTACCCGCCCACTCGCCCGCCTGCTCGCGTCGCCGCCCTCCTGCTGCCGCGCCCGCGCGCGCTCTTGCGAGTCTGCTCTGACCGCGCTCGTTCAAGATTCTCGTCGCGCAGTTATTATAGGCACCACCTTTACGACCTTTACGACCTTTCTTTGCTTTCTTTACTAGTCACGCCAAATCTTTGCTTTGCAAGCTTGAAGAGCTCTCTCAAATACAAGGAACCTGCACGAGCCCTTGCACGAGCCCAAACTCATCGGATTCCGGCGCACCAGAACAGTCCATGCCGACCAAAAGCAGCAGCCTGAGGCCCCGGTGTTTGCAAGCAAGCCTGCAGCTTTGGAGCTTGTCAAGGTCAAGATCTTGATAGCGATTGTCAAGGTCTTGCCGGGTAGTACGTCTCGGGTACGCGCAAGCGCTTTGACGACGATTCGGCACCAAATGAGTGAACGGAGAGGGATGCGCTCGTCTGGTGATACGCTCCGCCATGAAGATCGCGAGGACGCCAAGTTACAGCGGGATAGGCGATGCCGGAAGAAGAGGTCTTGCTTCCGGCATAAACCCGATTTTCGCTCGCGTCCAAGCCGTGCGGCCTCTCGCTCGTCGACGCTTTGCGGCGCCCGGTCGCGTCAATGCCTTCGGCGAGGCGCTCGCGCTGTACACCAGAGCGGCCACGGCGTCGATGAAGATCCACGGCGCGGGCTTACGCACAAGATATGTGAAGCGGCATCATGATCCATCTCCTCCTAACGACAACATGCGCATCTCCGGCGGCGGGTCCGAGTACTTCGCGGTCCTTTCCAGCGGCTTCGAAGATGATATCGTTGACCAAAACCGTCGACCAAAACTCTGGAGAACGCCAACTCGAAGCTAACTCTTCGGGGCAATCTGCGGAATCTGCGGGGTTACGCATAGGAGGACGGTAGGAGGTCCTATGCGGCGAAACTACGAAGAAGACAATCATGTAAGTAATAATAAAGTGGAGTCCTCTTCGCGCCACAACTCGAACGGCGCGCTCAGCCTGAGCTTGATTGACCTTGATTGAGATCAGATTTTGAAGAAGGACGGCGGCGCGCCGGCGGCGGCATGCCCGCGCCGCAGCGCGCCAGGCACAGGGAGGTCGATACGCGACTTGCGACCGCAGAGCGGCGGCGCGTGCAGCCTGGGCCCTCTTTCATGCTGACTATCGAAATGGACTGGTCCACGGGCGCGGACAAGTGTGCCGCGCTGGTTGGCGGCCTGCGACCTTCGAAGGTACGCAGCAGTACCGTACGTCCTGAAGTCGCATTACCTTTGAGCTCCTGGGAGTACGTACTGTACGTACGTACGTACGTACGTACGTGCCAACGAACATCGACCAGCCATCGGCAAGCCTGCGCCCACGAGCTCCTTTTTTGACACGTTGACGATAGACATCTCGGCCGCTGACGACTCAGGCTGCCCAGGGACGCGGCCCAAGAATCCCTGGGCCGGCCCAGTCCATTCCGCGGCCATCCCTGTGCGCGCACGGGCCGCGCTTAGCTGCAAGGGCCGAGTCGAGTCAAGCCGCGCGTGTGCGTGGGCCGGAGGCCGGCACTTTTTTCTGCTGGGCCCGCTTGACTGGGCCGCTGGCTGCCGTGTTTTTGCGGGTGACCGACTTTGATCGCGTCACCAGTGCGCGCTCGTGCGCTCGCTCGCTCGCTCGTGCTCGGTTGGCAATTCCTCATCGACATTCCCCACTCTGACGCACTGTCGCGCTGGTCGGCGGACTCGGCGCCGCCGAGAAGACCAGGTCGCTGCGCGCTCGAGCGGGGGTCATCGGCCGCCGACTCGAACTCCGCTGCTCGCGCGCTAATCTGGTCCCAAAGAGAGCCGCACCGAGCACGGGCACGGGCGCGCGGCGGTACGTAAACCACATTCGTAGTACTCCCTCGGTTGCGGCGTTGCGCGGACGGACGGACGGCAGCTGCCAGCGGCACGGGCCACGGACCTGCGCGAGCGGCGAGCACCGCGGCGGCCGCGATGGCCAACGCGGACGTTTGCCCCGGCGATGACGAGCAGCCGTACGCAGATCTGACGCCGCCCAACCGAATTCTGGGTCTCGTGACCTTCGTGCTCTGGTTCGTGCTCATCTTCGCCTCGATGGCGTGGTGGGGCGCGCGGCGGCGACATCCAATTCTGCGCAAGCGCAATTTCCGCCTCATGGCCGCCAGCAGCCTCGGCATGTCCACGAGCGTAGTGGCGGTCTCGTACTCGGCGTACGTGAACCGGCGCGAGCTGGACTGCGACGTCGCGTTGTGGTGCGCATACCTCATCGTCTGCCTTGGCGCCGGCCCGATGGCGGTGCGCCTGACGAACTTCTTTCTGCGCGTCCAGTTCGAGCAGCTCCTGCTCGATGCAGCGGACCACGAGTCCACGCACGACCTGGCGAACTTTGCGCCCTCGTCCCGGGTCAGCCAGATGGGCGCCTATCTTCGCGTGGTTTGCGGGTGCAGGCTCGCGTGTCTTGGCGGCGAGCCGCGGCCGGCTGCCGACAACCAGAGCGACGAGAAGCGAATTGCGCCGTCGGTGCCCGCCGGGTCGGCGAGCGTCGGCGAGCGCTCGAGACGGAAGGCGCGGCACCGCGCCGCGTTCTTTTTGCAATCGGGCTTCTTTTCCGCCCTCGTCATGGTCTTGCTGCTGCTCATGGCCATCGTCCCGGGCATCATCGTGACCGTGAGGCCGGATTCGCCCTTTGGCTTCAAAGGGTGCAAGGGCTGCACGCTGGGCAACCTGCTCTTCGCGCCCGTGTGGGCGCAGAGCGTGGTGGTCCTCTGCCTCGGCTCGGTCATGCTCTGGCGCGTGCGCTACGCGCCGGACCCGCTCGGCATCCGGCGAGAGCTCGGCGTCGTCTGGACCCTGGGCATCTTGCTCTTCCTCACGTCGATGCTGGACCTGCTCGACCCGGGCAGCCTCCACGCCGACGGGATCTTCGACTACAACTTTATCGGCATTCTCATCATATTCTGCGTTCAGATCGTGCATTGCGTGCTGCCCGTCGTGTACACGTACCACCGCAGGAGTCTGGAGCGCTTCAAGCACACGTACACGATCGACCAGGCGCTCCAGCGCCCGGACTTCAAGCACGTCTTTACGCAGTACTTGGCGACAGAGTTCAGCATGGAGAACATGCTCTTTCTGGACGCCGTGCAGCGGTACAAGAGCTCCTTTCGCAACGTGGCAGTTTCGTCCGCGCGGGAGACGACCATTCGCGCGCTCGAGGTCTACAACTCCTTTCTCGGCGACGGCAGTCTGCTTGAGGTGAACGTCTCGGCTGCGCAGAAGCGGGCCGTGCGCGAGGCGCTCGGACCCTTTTTCAGAATGATCGATCAAGCGACGATCGAGACGCCCCCGGAGATCTCGCTTTTCGACGCGTGCCAGCAGGAAATCAAGAGGCTCCTGGAGGAGGACTCGTTCCCGCGCTTCTTGCGCTCCTCCATGTTTGATGAGTGGTTTCGGAACGACCAGTTCTCCGCCGGCAAGCATTCGACTTCGCTGCACGAGTCTGACAAACTCGGCTCAACCAACGTCGAGAGCAGCGCTCACGACCCTTTTCCCTGATGAAAGCGAAAGCTTCTCGCCAAGACATGAGAATGACTTGGCGAGCGTCTTAGGACGCGTTTTCAGTCCACAAGCCATGAGAGCGTCTTGGGAAGATTATCGAAGCGTTTTCAGCCCTTTTGAGAGCGCTCCAAACCTTGTCCGCCAAGAGAAGGGGGCGCTGAGAGCGTTTTTCTGGCTGCTGCGCAAGAAAACATACCGTGTGAAGTGATAAAAATATTGTTGTGTTCGAGTCCCCGCCGCCTCGCCTTCACCTCTCGGCGCTCGTATCACTGGAGTCGCCAGGTAGGTGTGGCTCATTCTATATCACTCCGCGCAGTCCCCGTCGAATTTTTCCCTCGGTGCGACGTTTCATCCCTTGACTTGGTGTCCCGCGGGCTCCATTCCTGCGCACCACATATTCTTCTTCCGCCGCATGAACGTGCGGAGCCCACGACGAGGAGAGGGGGCCAATTCTGCGGCGGCGGCATCCTGCCTGCACTGCACTGCACTGCACTGCACTGCACTGCACTTCAAGTTGGCCAACAAGGGTCTTCATGAACTCCATGCCGCTGGCAATCTCACGGTCCAGGCTCCTCTCATCGTTCCAGAATTCGCGAGCTGGACCTCGTTTCCCCGCCCAACCACGACGGTTGGGCACGCGTCCGATCACAGAGACTCGCTTCGCTCCGTCGTTAGGCCAGGCCGTCCGAGCCAGTCTCTCCAGCTTTCCGCGGACGGAGGACGCTCGCCCAACGAGCAATCCGAGGACCTCGGACGCGGCTCCGCGTTCTGTTATCGGCGCTGCGCTCTCTTCCCTCCCCCGTCTGCGAGAGAACGACCCCCCGCTGCGCTTTTGTCGCCGCGTACCCCACTCTTGCGTTGCGCAGCCGCCTCTGTAGAGGCTGCGCGCCCGAGAGAACGGGGGGTGCGGTAGGAGTATGCGTAACGAGGGAACGGCGGAGAGAACGGCCTGGGGCGGTGGTTAAGCTCCCTATTGAATTCAATCGATCGATTTTGAAATTTCGAATTTGAATTTGAATGTTTGAACAAAACTAAAAAATAGAATAATAGAATTCAAATTTGGCGACGAAAAAGCGAGCCCTGCCGCCGCAAAACCCGAAACCCCTCTCCGTCTCCGCCCGCCCGCCCCTTCGCCCGCCGCCGCTCGTCTCCGGTCGCTTCGCGCTGCGCTCGCTAGCCCGCTGCCTCTCGCCTGCAGCCAGCCCTTTAGCCGGTCGCGCGAAGGAGGGAAGTCCAGGGCGGCCGTGCATCCTTCATCCATCCATCTCCATCCCCCCCTCCCCGTCTCTTCCGGCGTCGGGCGCTCAAACCTCTCTCACTCCGCCCTGCTCGCTCGCAGGCCTGCTCGACAGCGCGCGCGCCACCCACTCGCGAGGCCTCCCGCCGGTCCTGGGCAGAGCGGAGAGCGGGCGGCGGCGGCGGCGGCGTCGAGGAGAGTCTCGATCCTTGTTTCATCATCGGCATCATCGAGAGTTGCGCAACGCAATTTGGAGAGCGACGAGCGAGCCAAGGTCGAGCAAAAGCTCGCGACGCAGGCTGCGCTACGCTGCGCTGCGCTGCCCACGATCGCAGACACTAGTACCTGGGTACGTGCGTGCGTGCGTGCGTACACCCCGGTGACGAGCGCTTGCGTTGCTATCGCCCCGGCGGCCGGCCCTTGGCTTCGAGAACCTGGACTTTGAGATCGCGGCGCGGTCCGCTATCATCCTCGGGACCCCGCGGCGCTCTCACAGTCAGTCAGGCTCATCCGATCTTCGTGGCAGAGCAGGCGACTAGCGGCGCACGCATTTTGGGCCTCGATCGCGCACGCACGCGCGGGCGTGGCGCTGGGAAGACCAGTACGGCTTCCGGTCCGCAGATTCATTCATCCGTCGGACGCGCGCCGTCTCCAGACCACGCACGCGAGGCCAACGAACGCGCGCCCTCCCCGGGAGCAGAGGATTGAGCGTTGGCGCGCGCGCGCGAGCGCACGCGTGTACGTACGTAGACGTACGTGTACGTACGGGCGCAGAGTCGACAGGAGGGACAGGACAGCGGCAACCGTTGCCAGCCCGCGAGGTCTTTCGTCCTTCGTCGAGCCCCACAGTCCCCGAATTTCGCCGTGGGACAACAACTTGAGGGTCGCAGTGCGGGTGTCTTTCCCATCAATCGATCGACGCGAAAGACATTCACGGCAGGCGGAGCACCGCACTTTTGCCGGGGACGAACGCTCGCATCGCATCGCATCGCATCGCATCAAGACCTGCCTTGCACGCCACGCACGCCACGCACGCCACGTGAGTCGCGCCCGCGCATTTCCAAAGAAAGCTTTGCTCCCTCGGCTCAGCGTCAGCCTGGCCTGCCCGAGCCTTGACTCGACTCGACTCGACTCGACTCGCTCGGCTCGGCTCGCGCGCAAGAGCGCAGCATAACAGCGGCATCGACGGATCACCTCGCGAAAAAGCAGCAGCGACCTTCACTGGCTGACCAACAGACAGGCCCCAGGATTTGATCGACATTCGCATCGATCTGTACTACGCATCGTGCCCGACCGAGGCGCAGCCTACCTTCCACCAGGACATTCTGGGCGCGAACACACCGGACCACTTCCGACGCTACCGACCCGACTCGTCGACCCGTCCGTTCAGGGCCCTAAAGTAGAGCCTCGCGGACCTCGCCTCGCCTCGCCTCGCCGCGCCAAGGCCGCCCGCCATCATCCGGCTGCTGGGCGTGCCAAGCAAAGTGAAGCAACGTCGCGAATCGGCCCACGCCGAGTCGCCACGATTTCCAAGTGGCGTGCGCTCCGACGTGTCGGTCTCACGGCCGGTGCTGGTACGGAAGCCCGACTCGCGCAGCCCGGACGTAGCCGGACCGCGATTCCGCAAGTGTGAGGAGGACGGGTACTACGTACTGACGTACTGGTACGTACGTACAAGGACGTGGGCTCGAGACGGAGGAGCGCTGGGCAGCACCAGCGTTCACGGTTCAGGATCGCGCGTGCTCTTTTCATTTCGTTGCTGGACGAGTCAAGACAAGGCCCAACATACGTACGTACGTACGTACATCGTGCTCTTGGATCGTCTGGCTGCATCATCAGCCACACCACCAGCTAGCTGCCAACGCCTGCTCGTCGCAAGGTCAGTCTGATCAGAGGAAGTCAGGACACAGCATCAGCAAGCAGCAGCAGCATTGTTCGTTCCGGCTCGCTAATTCAAGGGGTCATACTTTCTTCTTCCCTTCCGCGCACCCGGTCCGCGCCAGGTTGCCCGCCCGCCTGCCGCCTGCCTGCCTCCAGGAAGAGGAGGCAAGCGCGCCCGCGTCCGCGCGTCCGCGCGTCCGCACCAAGCCAGCCAGCCAGCCAGCCAGCCAGCCAGCCGACCGACGCCGCGCATCGCGGGGCTGGCCGACCGAGCGACCGATTGGTTTGTTTTGATCCATCGACGGGGCTCCCGACGGCCTGCCAAGGTCCTGCCAAGTGTGGGCACGTCGGCTCGCGAAAGACGCGAAAGACCGCGGCTTCTCCTCTCCCTTTTCGAGGCTCCAAAGCCCGAACGTACGTGCGAGGCTGGCCTCGGACTCGACGAGATCTCGTCACCACCACCATCGAAAGGTTCGCGAACCCCCCCGCCATGGCGCCCTGCAGAGCCACAACGAGGCGGCTGCGCCACTTCGAGCCTCGGCCCAGCGTCGCGCGCAGACTCTCGTTCTCCGCGTGCGAGGAGGAGGAGGAGGGGGAGGAGGAGGAGCTGATCGAAGACAACTTCTTCAAGTTCAACGTCGATGCCGAGGACGACCCCAGCGCGGGTTCCGCGGAGTCCGGCGGCAGCAGGCTGGCGAGCGAGAAGCCAGCGGGGCAGACCTGCGAGGACAGGAGCGCGCTTCGCGCGCGAAGTGGCGAGGCCCGGCGCCTCGGAACCCGGAACTCTTCGCGGACGTCGGCGGACTCTACCGGGAACGAAGCTCTCGAGGGAGCCCGCAAGCCCCGCGGAGGAGACCACGGTGGCGGTGGCGCCGTCACGCCGGCAGAGACTCATCGCCAGGAGGAGGAGCTAGCCCGCGCACCACGGGAAGCGGTTCGCTTTCTTCAGCCTTGGTCCCGGGACACGTCGCCGAGTCCCGCCGTGGCCTCGGCACGAGCAGAAGCGCAACACCACCACCACGACGACGACGACGACGCCGCGGCGACGGCGATGACGGCCCCGGCGACGACGACCCGGCGGAGGCCTCGGGAAGCATCAGCAGAAGTCGCGTCCCCGGAACTCGGCGGCGCGCGCGAGACGAGGCTGCAGAGCTGCGACCGGCGGCGCCGCGCGAGGCGAAACGAGGCGGGTCGCAGGAGGTCCCTCGGGGACGCGCCGGCGGCCTCGACGTGGCAGACGCGGCTCTGGGCGAGCTTGCACTGCCCAGAGCTCGCCTCGCGCGAGGAGAACCGTCTGCGGGAGAGTGTCGAGCGCGAGCTGCAGTGCACGAGCAACACGGCTCTGGTCGTGAAGAAGCTGCAAACTCTCCTCGGCGAGCCCCCGTTGCCAACCGCGCGGCCCACGCTCGCGGCACGACGCCCGCGGCATCGCGCCAACGCGGCGGCTCTTGCGCGGCGGCCTGCGCTGCAGACGGACATTGCGCCCCGTTTCCGTCCCATGGCGCCGGCGTATGACCCGACGACGCCGCCCGCTCCGCTGCGCAAGTCGATTCGCGAGCCGCGGAGAGTCTCGACGGCGCCGACCACGACGGTGTCGCCCCGGTTCTCGGCCCAGGCCGTTGGCAGCCTCGCCCGATCCAACGCGTGCGGGAGCCTCGTTGTGACGAGCACGCCGCTGCTCGCGACGCGCAAGTCGGCTCGGGCGGCGGCGCCCTCGTGGTCCCCGAACTCCGTGTCGCCTCGTCGCCGGCCCGAGCTCGGACCTGGCAAGACCCTTCGGCTCTCAACCGAACTCGGCCGGCAAGAAGACGACGACGAAGACGCTCGCGTCGAAGCGGGCAGCGTCTTCACGCCCAAGCCTCCGGTGCAGCCTCGCAGCGCCGACAAGCTCCAAGGCTTCAACGCCGCTGTACATGTCTCGCGCAAGATTGTGCGCGTGTAGTCATCCTCGCCATCGCCGCCGCCCCGAACCCTTAGCAGGGCGGGCTGGCCTGAACAAATCTGTGAATCTCTTCTTTACAAAGAACTGGCCATTATTGAGCTCTTATCTTGTGCAAGCAGTCCAAAGCTAGCTCCCAGCGCCACGCGATCCTGTCCAAGCAGTCCAAAGCTAGCGATCTTGTGCAAGGCTACGCCACGCGATCTTGTCCAAGCAGTCCAAAGCTAGCGATCTTGTGCAAGGCTACGCCACGCGGTCCTGTCCAAGCAGTTGAAACACGCAAGCCATTTGATGGCTTCAGGCTTTTGCGCCCAAGCACAGCCCGCGGCTTTACTTTCACTCGTTCGGCGGCCCCAAGCCAAGCAGAACTTCTGGCACATGAACTCTTGTGAATCGCAAAACGCGAAGAACGACCTAGAGCACGATCTTTTACATCGCAGCTTCGTCGTCGCTGGAGCCTATCGCAGTCGGGAATGATTCCCGCGGATTCGCCTCGCGCATGTAGAGAATAGGCCGACTATCGCGAGCCGGGATCATCGGGCAAGATCTTTGGACGAGCGAAGATCCCCACTTCGATCGTGAACGATCGTGGCGGAGATATCCACGCAAGACTACTTCTGCGACGCAGATGGCACGACGAGCCTGCAAGCGAGGTTTAGCTCAACGGTTGGTGGCGCCGAGACAAGCAAACGTTGATCTGATCAGACTCGGAGGCTTTTACGTCTCGCAAGTCGTCGTCGAGCCACAGAACTTCTCGCTTCTCGTCCGCTCGATATCCTGGCCACGTGCTGCCAGCCGACCAGAGTATTCACCAGACGACCACGAGCAACGTGAAGGACGGCTCCAGGAACTCGCGGTTGGTCGGTCGGAGCTGGGAGGGAGCCACGTGGCACGTGACGCCGCGGACGGGCGCTTTGGACAAGATCTTGGCTGTCGACAGACGACGATCCAAGAGCCAGATCTCGTCGAGCCACGCCACTGGCACGCCGCGCCAGGCCGCGCCACGGAAAGCACAGGTGGCTGGCTGCAATGCGATGGAATGAGATGCGATGCGATGCGAATCATTGCCCCAAGGTCCAGACGGACTGACTGCGCCACGCGACGCCATCGTTGTCGTGGTCAACGAGAATTCTTGGAGGCCTTCGCGCCTCAAGGCGCCTCAAGGCGCCTCAAGTTTATTTACGGGAGGCACCGGAGAAGAACTCGACGTTCGTTCGTTCGTCGTACTACGGTACGTACGTATGTACGTAGACGTAGACGGTACGTACTGTACCAGGTACGTGAGGTACCTACGGCAGGTACGTACAGTACGTACGTACCACTACTCACTACTACGTCAGGGCCAGGCACGCCAGGACCGACCCAGGACCCAGGTAGCGTGCGTGCGCACGTGCGTCGTACGAGTCGCCCGTGTACGAATTGATTGCAATTTGCAATCTACGACGAAGGAAGGGAAGGTCATCATCATCATCATCACTGACAGTGATCTCTGTCAGATCATGATCAGCAGGCAATGATGCGCTGGCGCAGCTGGCGCGAAGAAGCGTTTTGCAGTTGCTTCAAGGTGGCAACTTGCAAGCAATCACTGGCATGCATGTACGTATAATAACACCCGCGGCACGAGCACGGGTGACCAAAAGGGGAGCAGACCTTGGCCAAAGCCCCGGGGCCATCAGATCGCTCCGCCGCTGCAATCGAGCTCGGAACCTGGAGATCCCTGAATCGAACGGACGGCTCGAGGATCGTCGTCGGGTCGGATCGGAGCGTGCCGGTCGGCGCCACGACACAAAACGAGGGATCGAATGCGAGCGAGCGGCGCGAAGCATGCCGCCATCGATCGAGGCCGGCAAAGCAAAGCAAACCTGGGCAAGCAAGCATAGTGCGGAGTTTCGCCCCGGCCCACCGGACTGCTGGCGGCTGTCCCCTCTCGACCCACTGCTCGCCGCGCCAAACTGTGGTCCCGACGGACGGAGAGATCCTGACCTGCCGGGCCAGTGCCGGCCTTACTGTAGTATGATCGCAAGCTGGCTGCGGGAAGAGATGGAAGCTCGCGCACTGGGCCGAGCTGGAAGGGGGGACGTTCTCCAGGTGTGGGGGAAGTATCGGCGGTCAGAAATTCAAATTCAAATTCTTCATCAGGTTCTTCAGGCTCACTCATGAAGTCGCTCCCGTCCTCTCGCTCTCGCGCGCTCGTCGCGGCCGTCGCGGCCGTCGCGGCCGTCCCTCGAGGCGTCGCCGCGCGGCTCGACGAGGCTCGAGTGGACGCTTCTCTTCTTCTGTTCTCGGCACGGGCGCCTCTATTTATCTCTATTTATCATACCATTTCATTTCATTCATCTTCACTCATGGTGTTCACGGTCTCGCTCGCTCGCGAGTCGAGTCGCTGCCAAAGAATGAGTGGCCGCGGCCGCTTCTCGCTCGGGCTCTGCAGCCCGCCCGCCTGCTCGTGGCCGCACCGCTTGCAGCCAGCCAGCCAGCCAGCCAGCCAGCCTGCTTGCGGGCCGGCCGGCCGGCTAGGCCTAGCGGGGTTCTCCGGTACAGTTATTCTGGGCTGGCAGCCCCGGTTTGATTGATCTCAAAAAAAGCGGGCAGGTCTGGAAATCGCCGCATCCACCCTCTTCTCTGAGATGCTACGTACGTACTACGGCGTACGTACCCTACCTCAGGCTACGTACCCTCCGGCTGCTCGCTCGCTCGCTCGATTGCCCCGCGTCGAGAGCTCTCTGGTCAGTCTCTCTCTCGCGAGCGAGCGAGCACGTGCACGGTGCATCGCGCACGCGACGGCGCTGCTCGACTCGACTCGACGCGTCCGTCCCGCCTCCACAAAAGTCCGCAAAAGCCGCTACTACGCCACTATACGAAGTAAGTAGCCTAGCCTAGGGTGTGTTTGTTTGTTGTGCATCTTCGCAGCCTGCGCTGCCTTCGAGTTGCAGCGCAGTGCAGGACCAGTGCTGCCCGCCAGAGTCAGTCTGACAGTCTTTTCTTCGCAGGAGGCGGCGTGTGGCTCGGCCCGTGCCCCCGCGCGAGCAGTCTGCTGGACGCGCTGGACAGACAAAGTCTGGCAGAGACAGACCCCAAATCAGCCCCAGACAGACTACTCCGCACAACGCAGAGCAGCGCAGCGCAGCGCAGCGCGCGCGCGACGCCGGCCGGGCGGCAGAGGGGAGGGCCGAGCGCAGCCAGAAGCGAGCGCGCGAGCGCAGAAGCGAGCGAGCGAGCGCAGGAGCGAGCGAGGACGGTCCCCCCGGAATTGAATTGAATTGCACGGCGGCCTCCACTGAAGGCGGCTTGTCGGCGGCTACCGCGCGCAGAGCGCAGAGCGCAGCGTCATGGCGCGCGAGATGATCTCGAGGCGGAGCCTGAGCCGGAGGAGCCTGCGCGTGGGCCTGCGGAAATCGCAGGCCGAGGCGAAGTCGGCCGGCACGGAGGCGGCCAAGATCGCCAAGGACCCGCGTGTGCACATGGGCGCCGCCTCCGTGGCCGGCCGCAAGCGCAGCATGGCCGCCAAGGCGACCCAAGGACTCATCGTGGGCAACGAGGACCGCGTCGAGGTCGACCCGGAGCACGGCCTCGCAGCGGTCTTCGACGGCCACGGAGGGTCGCTCTGCGCGGACTTCCTCGCCAGGCACTCGCTCGCGCGCCTGCGCGAGGCCCTCGCCTCGCGCGGCCTCCTCGCCGTCCTCCGCCGCAAGAGCCGCGACCCGCTCTTCTCCGACGGCGACAACGAGAGCGCCTTGGCGGAGGAGGAGGAGCTCGAGGATGACGACTTCGAGGAGGAGGACGAGGAGCAGGCCGGCGAGGACGGCGAGGGCGACGAGCAGATTCAGATCCAGGACGCCGCCGAGGCCAGCATGGACGAAGCGCTCGAGGGCGTCCACGACGCCCTCAAGGAGACCTTTGCCGCGCTCGAGGAAGAGTTCCACGAAATCTGGCAGCGCACCGGCGACACCAGCGGCGCCTGCGCCATGCTCTGCGTCATTCTCGGGAAGATGATCGTCGTCGCCAACTGCGGCGACTGCCGCGCCGTCTACCGCAACGCCAGCCTGCGCTCGCACCGCATCCTCCGCCGCAGGTCGCGCCCCACCATCCAGGTCACCGAGGACCACCGCATCACCGCCTCGCTCGCCGAGCGCCAGCGGGTCCTCGATGCCGGCGGCGTCATCGAGCACGGCCGCATCTGCACGCTCTGCCCCTCGCGTACCTTTGGCGACTGGGACATCAAGACGCGCGTCGGCCCCGACGTCGTCATCGCCGAGCCGCAAATCGTCCTAATCCCCGTCACCAGACCCATGGTCCTGGTCCTCGCCACCGACGGCGTCTGGGACGCCATGGCCAACAAGCGCGCCCTCGATACCGTCATCAAGCAGCTCAAGTCCCGACCCGGCGACTACAACGCCGCCGCCGGCGTCCTCGCCAAGACCGCCACCACGGGCACGAGCGATGACGCCTCGTGCATCGTGCTCCACATCGAGCCTTAATTAAGTCGTGCGCGCGCGCGCGCGCGCCCGCACCCCCCACGGTCGCTCTTGACTCTTATTTCCTTCTCGTATATTCTTCTTATTCTATTTACGCAACGCCGTGCATGCGCATCGTCGCAGGCGAGCTAATCTAATTTACCTAACTCATCCTATCAATCCTTCTTTGATCAAGAGAGCTAGCTAGAGCAAACACTGCAAAACAAAATCGCTTCATCATCAGTCCTCCTCGGAGTCGTCATCGAATCCGGACGCCTCGGCTTGCGCCAGGTGCTGGTTGATTTTTTCCTGGAAACGAGGGTCGAGGCCGAACTGGCCCATCTGGCTCGCGAACGACGAAAGCAGCTGCCGGTTCAGCTGGTCAGTCTGCGAGCGCTCCCCTTGCGTTGCTTCGCTGGGCTCTTCCTGCTCTTCTAGGCTCAGGCCCCCGAGCCCGCTCTGCGTCTCCGCGAGGCCGGACTCCGTCTCGGCGGGGCCGTTCTCCGCCGCGACAGTCTCCAGTTCCGGGTTCTCCTCTTCCTTCGCGGCACTTTCGTCGCTTTCCTGTACTGCGGGCGCGGGCGCTGGCGGCGGCACTACGCAGCTGGGGCCACCGACCTCGCTCTCGCTTTCCGAAGATTCATCGTCGCCGTGTCGGTTCATAAAGGCGATCGGGGCGGCCTTGGCGGAGCCCGCATCTTCGTCGTCGTCGTCGTCGTCGTCGTCGTCATCGTCGTTGTCATCATCCTGGTCGCCGTCGCTGTCGCCGTCCTCGTCTTCGTCCGACGAGGATTCCATCGGGGGAAGGTCCATGCCGCGGGCCTTGTTTTCCTCTGCAATCTGGGCCTCCCGCGCGAGGAATTCGTTCTGGACCGCAATGACGCCCTCAGCGTCCTCACAGGCGCTGTACTTGTCGAGCAGGTCCTGGTTGAGGCGGATAAACTCCTCGCCCCAGCCAAAGTCTTGCAAGAGGTCGTGGGCCTCCTGCTTAAAGTTGGTAATGTACAGCATTGCGCTCATCGCCTCGGCGCACGTCAGCTTGCCGGGCCGCCCGTAGTTGACCGGGTTCGCGGCCACTAGGAACGGCAAAAGCCGCGGGTGGCCCTTGAGCTTCGCAAAGGGCACCTCCTCGAGCCGCGCCCAGGAGCAGTCGATGGCGCTCGCGCCGCAGGTGGCAACGATTTCGCGGTCCTGTGGCGAGATGCACTGCTTGCCCAGCGGCGAGAGCACCACGCCCTGGAAGCTCTGCCCGATCTTAAGCGTGCGCAGGTACCCCTGGCGCGCGAGCTTGCGGCCCGTGCAGCGCTTGGCGTCGCACTGCTCAAAGTCCCACATGGCCAGCTTCACGGGGAAGTTCCGCTCGCGCCGCGAGTCGCGCTCGCGCTGCGCGTTCTTCCACCCGCCGCTGCCGCCGCCGCCGCCACGCTTCTTCGCGCCGCCGCTGCCGCCGTCGCCGCCGCCGCCGCCGCCCTTGCGGCCGCCCTTGCGGGCGCCGGAGGCCTTCATGGCGCCCGCCGATCTGATCCGATCTACGCCGCCGATCTGCGCCGCCGCCCCGCGCCCGCGCGCGCGCCGCTCCGGCCGCTTGGCCGCTCGCGCCGCTCGCTGCTGGGGCCTCGCGCGCGGGCCGCGAGCGGCGGGGTCGGGATGCCGGGCGGTCGGGTCTGCGCGGCGCCGCCACGCCACTCATGGACGGGACGGGACGCGGGACGGACCTCCGGCACGACGCGGCCGCGACGGGCGCGCGCGGAGGGGAGGGCGGCAAGCGGGGCGGCAAGCGGGGCGGCAAGCGGGAGCAGCAGCAGCAGCAGCAGCAGCAGCAAATCAGAGATCGCGGATCGACTTTATGTCGCTCGAGGACGACGAGGTGGAGCCCGAGGACGAGTGCCCGCTGTCGTGGTCGTCGCCAGAGTGCGACGAGGAGGAGGAAGACGACGAGGAGGACCCGCGGTGTTTGCCGCTCTTCTTGGCGTCCGCCTGCGCCTTGGTCAGCGTAGAAAAGACCGACATGGCCTGGGCGACCATGCCGGCAGGGTCGCCGACGTTGGCCGGCAGGATTACGCTGTTGCTCGTCTTGGCGAGGTTGCCAAAGGCGTCGAGGTACTGCTCGGCGATGCGCAGCGTGGTGGCGTCCATGCCGCCGGGCTTCTGGATGGCCTCCGATATGATCTTGAGCCCCTGCGCGGTCGCCTCGGCGCGGAGAGTAATCTTCTGCGCCTCGGCCTCGGCCTTCATAATGACAGCCTGCTTGTGGCCCTCGGCCTCGTTAACCTGGGCCTGGCGGTCGCCCTCGGACTGCAGGATCTCTGCGCGCTTGCGTCGCTCCGCCTCGGCCTGCATGTCCATCGACTGCCGCACGCTGGGCGGCGGCGCAATGTCGCGGATCTCGTAGCGGAGGCACTGCACGCCCCACGACAATGCCGCCTCGTTAATAGAGTTCACAATGGACCGATTCAAGTTCTCGCGCTCCTCGAACGTCTTGTCCAGCGTGATCTTGCCCAGCTCTGAGCGCATCGTCGTTTGCGCCAGCTGCACCACGGCGAAGATGGCGTCCTCCACCCCGTATGAGGCGTCATACGGTGACACAACCTTGACGTAGAGCACGCCGTCGATACTGATGGTCACATTGTCCTTGGTGATGGCCTGCTGGTTGGGAATCGGAAAGGCCTCCTCCTTGAGCGAGTGCACGTAGGCGATGCGGTCCACGACCGGAATCAGAAAATGCAGGCCGGGCTCCAGGATCTTGAAGAACTTTCCAAAGCGCTCCACCACCCAGGCGCTCTGCTGCGGCACGATGCGCACGCCGAGGTTGATCGGCAGCGGCTTCTTGCTCGACGGGAACCCGGCGGCGTGCTGCCCATAGGGGGCGCTCATGGACATGGACGAGTGCACCTCGCGCGCGGCCTGCGCCAGGCCGGCGCCGCCCGCTCTCAATATGCGCGCGCGCGCGGGCGCCGCGCCCAGGGTGCGCGTCGCGAGCGCCCCCGCCTGCCGCGCCGCGAGGGCGCCAGCGGCGGGCTTCATCATCGCGAGCGCTCTCCGCATGGCGCGCCCCGCTGCGCTCTACTCTGCTCTGCGCTGCGCTGCTCTGCTCTGTTCTGCGCGCGCGGCGGCCGGCGGCGCGGGCGCGGCGGCGGCTGCGGCGGCGGCGCGCGGAGAGGCGCGGCCGAGGCGAGGTGGCGAGGCGAGTCGCGCGGGTCTGGCGCCCGGGACGGAGCTAGAGCGCGAAGGGGGTTTGTACCCGCATAGGGGACATTTCGCAATTGATTTGTGCCCGCAATGGGGACCAAAATGAGAACATGGACCGTGAGTGGCCTTCGTTTCGTCTTGCACCGAAGCCGAAAAGCGAGACCAAGGCGGAGGATGGCCGCGAGGAAGGGAATACGGTGTTCGATGCAGGTGAACGCGCACAGAACTTGATGAAGACTCTTACCTCTTACTGATGCAGAATTGACAGATACTTCAATTGGTAAATCTGGGCTAGCCGTGAACATCACGATTGAGGCTCTCGAGGATGACTGCGCTAGCCTAGCGTGGGAGGGGCTCATCTCATTCGTACAAAAAATAGGCCCTAAGTCGGGACTATAGATGCAAATTCCAAGCTTTTCTCCGAAGGAGCCACTGTGAAATGAAATGGAGTACCCTCTCCAAAGTGCGGCGCATTACACCTTGGCTGTGCTTTCAGAAGGACCGGATATCAATTTCTTTACATTCTCAGGACGGCAGCAACATACGCTGTGCCTTGTCAGGATCGGCAGTACGAGTACATAGTTGCCGGTGTCGCGACTTCCGCATCCCACCCAAAGTTGCGCGGTGAGGAAGACCGACTACTCATGGAGCTCTCCGAGCAAGCATTCTCACGCTCGTCCTCGTCTTCCGAGTCATCATAGATGTATAGGTGCACTGGTCGCTTTGTGGGCAAGCGAATGGCGTACTTGCTTTCATGTGAATCGTGGCGCTCGGTATCGACTGCGAGCCCAGGCCTACCGCGGCGCACAAGGATCGAAGCGTCCGCACTCGTGGATTTTCCACGAGTCGTGCTCGTACTTGCGCTCGCGCCTGCTAGCGAGCCAGAACGGGCGGCGCCGTTCGTCTTGGCCCGCTTGGCGTCGGGCGTCGGGGCCGCAAAGTCCCGGGTTTGGGAGCGGGTCACCGGCCTCCTCTTGGTCGCGGGCGTGATATTCTTCGAGCCGCCGCGGTCTCCAGCGCTATCTTCGCGCGTGCGACGCAGGCCTTTCAGCGGCGTCTCCTGCGCGCCGGGGCGGCCGCCGGCCCTCGCCAGCTCGCGGCGCGCGGCGCGGTCGGCGCGCGCGCTTCGCATCATCGTGATTGATGAACGATCCCCGACGACGTGCCCAACGCTCGCGCAGACGGACTCCGCGGCAGGCCCAGGCGCGGGGCGCGCGGACGCGGCGCGGGCGGGGGCGCGCGGACGAGCCCGCGGCGCGCGCGCGGGCGCCGAGGCTCAAGGGCCCGAGGATGTGCGGTTTTGAGGTTGAGAAGATCGCCGCCGCCGTTGGGAAAAAAAAATGCAGAGCGGAACCGATGCGGAACGCGGGCCGAACGAGGCGTCGGCGCGGCGCACGGAGCCGGCATCGATCCGTTGTATTTTATATTGCGCTGGCGTAGCACTACATCAGGACGATGATGGTGAAGACCACGGCCGGCGCCAGGGGAAATGAGAGAAGCAGGGATTCTCAAGGTCGGGACCCGGGTAGCGATAACAAAAAAAGAGCTGGATATTTTCTTTTATGACTCGCATGACGATGAGGATGATGGTTGTAGATGATGGCTCCGAGTCACGACTCTGCGAAAGGGTTAACTTTCGCCAACTCTGCAGGCCTTGCAGGAGATGATTTGCCTGAGTACATCGACAATAGCAGCAAGAATGTGTATGTGCGTGTGTCGGCCCCTGCCAGCGGTTCAACTACTCGATCCTGACTTCGTGAAGGGAAGCGTGAAATCGATGACGAGCTGTGAGCGGACGACACATTGCCAAGCCAGAATAAATATCATCAGAGGGCTGAGTGTACGACAGGTCCGGCGCAAACTTCCCACACTCGCAAGAGAGCGTCAATGAACAAGTGCGGTCACAGCTGGCATTATCGGATCGGATCCGGTTCGCAAGGCGCGAAGGATTTGGCGGGCGGATCGGCAGCTTGCTATCATTAGCGCAGAGGCACCCGTACTCTTGCCCTTGGGGATCGACTCGACAATCGAAAGCTCGACTTGCGTGGTCCAAAGCTGACGCACCACTCTGCAGTGCAAGAAAGGCTTAAAGGCCTCGGGCGACGACGCGAAACGCAAGCGACAAAGCCCGTTCGCCCGCGTACGCCCGGCGGTGCCTGCCCTGCGCGTAGGCCGCCGCTGAGGTCGTCGGCCGGCAGGGCGAGTGAGTGGGGGGCAGAAGGGTCGATGTTGTAAAGCCACTAGCGCTGCGCCATCGAAATAGACCCGCTCGCCTTCCGCCGCGACACCGCCTGCACCGGCCATACGATGCAAGCGGCGCCATGGATGCATCCGGACGCCGAATTCAAAGAAGCGCGCGAGGTCCCGGGACCTGGGCAGTATGATCTCTCGCAGCACTCTGATTTTGGCCTCGCGCCGCAGATGCAAACGCTCCAGGTGCGCAAGACCGAGCGGCCCTTGCAAATGCCTCTCCGCGTGTCGCAAATGCAGCCGCAGCAAACGTCCAAGAAGCTGCTCATGTCAAAGTCGCATATACGGCTCGCCAGAATCACCATGAAGGGAATGCGCACCCAAGAGGAAAAAGACCACCGCCACCAGAGCCCGACCCAATTTGACAAGTGGCCCAAGTCGACTTTTGGCGCCGGACGAACGCCGGTGGACAGCTGGGGTCGCGGCGCCGAGCCCCGCATTCCCGGGCCAGGTACCTACGATGCGGCCTTGGAGGGTACTTTTGAGGCCAAGCGTCGCACCACCGAAGACCTTACCGTCTTCGCAGAGTCTGCGCACCTCAAGTCCACCGAGCGGCGGCTCGAGAATCTGCGACACCTTCAGGTCAAGTACCGTAGGGGCATTCTGGACACGGCCGAAAAGGGCATCTATGAAAGAGAGTCGCGGCCCTCCACCGTCGAGCGGCTGCAGCGCCGCAAGGAGCACTTCCAGGGCCTCCTCGGGTCCAAGTCAAAGTGCTTTGACGACATGTTTCGCCCCCGCAGCTCGTACGTGCTTCCCTGCCAGGCCATCTCGTCGCGACGCTCGCGCCGATCGCCGAAATCTCCGCGCGGTCTAGAGCCCCCGGCCTACGATCTGCCGCCCAGACCCAAGACGATGCAGTCTCTCTCGACCTCAACGCGGTTCACGCCCGACACCTCGCTCGCAGACGAGCCCTACGGCTCGTATCCGGCCCTTTTGAGCAATTACGAGTTCGCCACGGCGAGCCTCCCGGCAAGCGAAGCTTACGGTTTTGGCCTTCTGGACTGTGAATCGTCCTCGGGCACAAACCCGGTCGCCTTTGGGGCTAGCAGGCTTGGGGCCGGTCAGGACTTTGACGTTGATGATGGTGACGATTATGACGACGGCGAAGATGACGAGCGCGCGGCTGCCGGCCGTCTCAGATCTTCCAAGAGCGCTATTGGGCGTGGCTTGGGCTGCGCCGGGCTTGCCCCGCGGTCGCTCAAGGCGAACCAGGAGCTTCCCTCGCCTGTTCCAGCGCATGACATGTCGCTGGCGCGCTACCCGCCAAGCAGGAATCAAGAGGATGACCACATCCCTTCCGATGTGGAGCTCGACTCGGACGACGACAACGACTACCTCGAAGCGGGTCTTGCATCGCCGGCACCAGCATATCGCGGCGTGTGTCGTCCGCGGTCCGTGCCGACCCCATCGTTCTGGACTTCGCTTGACGTGGCCAAGAGGGTTTCCAAGCGCTAGTTCTCGCCGTGTAAGTAAGCAAAATTCGTGCCTTTGGCGGTTCCCTGCTCCGCCCAGCGAGTCACAACAACAGAGAGTCATCAAATCTTTCATGGCGGCGCCTGATGAGCAAGACGAATGGGGCCGAGGCCGCTTGCCCCCAAATGCATTCCCTGCGAGCTTCGTGTTTCCTCTCGAGAGCAGGCGGCGCACGGGGAGGGCTCGGCCGCCATTTCTCAGCGCAGACCGTCAATTGCTCCTCTTCAGCCCGGTCAAGAGGAGAGCGCCGAGGGCTCGGGCGCGCGGTCGTCGGCGGTGAGCTTGTTTGCGGCCATGGCCTTGGCCAGCGGATCCCACGCCTGTTCCACGAGGTTCTCGAGCTGCTTAAAGGCGTGCCTGCGTTTCTCGACCTCTGCTTCGTGCGTGGCCTTTTGCCGGGCGAGCTCGTTCTCAATGTCGGCAATCTCGGCCTCGCGCGCGGCAGTCCTGGCTCGCAGCGCCTCGTTGGACTGCCCGACCTGCTCGCGCTCCTTCTTGCTCTCGCTGAGCGCGTGCAAGGCGGCGGCGACTTTGAGTGACTTGGTGTTGGCGAGGCGACCAACGCGGTCTTTGGTAATGTCGATCTGTTTCTCGGTCTCGCTGCGCTGGCTCTCGAGCTGGCGGAGCACCTGGTCGTGGTCGCGAATCGAAGTGTTCATCGTCTTGGTCTCCTTGAGTGCCTGCTTGCACCCCTTCATGCTGGTTTCCAGGTCCTTGAGCACCTCGTGAAGCCGTGTCATCTCCTCCTCGACGCGAGCCAGCGCCTTGTCCTTAGCCCGAAGGCCCTCGAGACCGTCGCTAATGCGCGTGTTCTCCTCGCGCTCCCCCTCGAGGCGCTCGCGCAGGTCCGAGAGCTCGGACTTGAGGCGCTCAGGAGACCGCACAATGTTGCCCTCCATGCGCTCGGTCTCCTGGGTCACGTTGAGCTTTTGAAATCGCAGCGTCGAGACATAATCCTTGAGCTCGTTGCTCTTGGCCTTGAGTTGCTTCGTTTCGTGCTGCAGGCTCGCGTGCTGTTTGTGGCTTTGTTTGAGTTCCGCCTCGAGGCTGCGGCAGCCCTGCTTCAGTTGGTCCACGCGTGGCTGCTCGGCCTCGCGCTTCTGGCGGACTTTGTTGATTTTCTCCTCGACCTCGTCGCACTCGCGGGCCATCTCGGCCTTGCGCTCCAGGAGCGCGTCAGTCTTACTCGTGAGCTCCTCGCACTCCATAAGGCGCTCCTCGCGGAACTTGGCAAAGTTGATGACGGCGCTCAAGTTTCGGCGGAACCTGCGCGGGTCCGGCTTAGTCAGGTCCAGCAGCGTCACGTCCCGCACGCCCGCCGCTGCCAGGAGTTTCTGCACATAGCGCAGGTACGTAAGCTGCGGAATAGACTCCTCGTGGAGCTCGGGGAATTCGATGCGGCCCAGGGCATCCTCTACCGGCGTATTGAGCTCCTCGCGAGTGACTCCAATGCAGACCTCGCACAGCGACTCGTACACGGCGCGCACGGTCGCTGCGCTCGGTTTTTCGAGGTCCTTGGCCGTCAGGCTCACCTGCAGCTCCTCCATGCACATGAGGATCTCCTCGTCCACCAGCAGCGGGAACGAGAACGACTGCTGCTCATGCTGCCTGAACGACGCCATCTTCCCGCCTCCTCGGTCTTCGCGAGGTCCCCCTCGAAACTCCTCCTCCTCCTCGTCGTCGTCGTCGTCCTCTTCGACGTCCTCCTTGTCCACAGAATTCCCGCGCTCCTCGCAGAGGGCCGCGTCTCGAGCCCGGTCCCGAGCCCAAACTCGGCGCCGCGGGCGTCTGGCGCGTGGAGGCGGCCTCGCCGATCCTCGCGCGCCGCGCGGGCGACTCGGGCCGCGAGGTCGGCGGGGTCGCGGGTCGGGGTCAAGGTTCTGGCGCGAGCCCGGCGGCCCGGCGGTTATACGCGGGCCCGGCGGTCACAGTCCATAGTTTGCGACTAGTGCGCGACTAGTCCCTCGCGCCTCATGCCGCCGTGGGCACGTTCTATGTGCCAGACCAGCCCGCGCGCCCTCGCGACGGAGGGGCGCGCGAGGCGCGCGGGGCTCCGCTCCGTCGCGCGCCGCGCAGACGCGCCCGCGACCAGCTGCTGACCCCTCGGGGCTGCGCGAAGCCCTCGAGACGAAGGAGCTGGAGATCGAGCAG
>KQ758850.1:17514534-17529867 GCA_001462505.1 Aurantiochytrium sp. T66 | reverse complement strand
CCGCTGCGCCGCGCCGCGCCGCGCATCTGACGCCGCCGCGGAGCTCGACGGCCGCGGGGTCGCGAGCGGCGCGCGAGCGGAGTTCATCGTCATCTTTGTGCACGAAAACGGACGCGACGCGCCGCGACGCGCCGCGACGCGCCACGCGCCGCGACGAGCCGCGTCTCGACACCGGCCACCGGCAGGCTCGCTAGGCTAGCGCGCACGCACCATGGGGTGCGTCCTCTCGAAATCGTCGGAGAAGGTGAGCCTGCAGGGGTCGCTCTCGCAGGCGTCGAGCGATTCCTCGCCCTTCGAGCACCTGAGCAAACACGCGCAGACCGAGGCGCCCGCGAAGGGCGCGCAGAGCTGGCCCACCGCGAGCGCGGCTAGCACGGCGTCCTCCAAGTCGGCGTCCTCCAAGTCGGCGTCCTCCAAGTCGGCGTCCTGCAAGTCGGCGTCCTACAAGACAGCGTCCTCGAAGAATTCCGCCAAGGACGAATCGCAAAAGAAAAGAGGGCGAAGAGCCCGCGCGCTCAGGACCTTTATGGGCGAGTCCCGCGCCGAAGCCGCGGACTCGTCGTGCAAGGAGAAAAAGACCCGCCGCACCCTCACGACCTCTAGCTCACAGGCAAGAAGGTTCCGGCGCGAGTGGATTGACGGCGAGCATCGCGACTCGAGCCTGCACGACTGCTGGGGTCCGTCCGACAAGGCCCGCATCGCTCTTGTGCTGAAAAAGCTCAACGCCGCCGACGGCATGCTCAATAAAGACCAGGTGCGAACCATGCTGAACCGCGCCGTGGGCTGCATCGACACGATGCTCTTTGACAAGATCTTTGCCCTGTTCGACGTGCACGAAAATGACCAGGTCGACAAGGCGGACTTTGTCATCGCGCTCTCCTTCCTCTCGCAGCAGGGGTCCGCGCGCAACGCCGTAGATCTCGCCTTTCGCCTTTTTGACGTCGACTGCAACGGCGCACTGAGCCGGGCAGAGTTCAACTCCATGGTCACGGCCATCATGTGCAACCGTCTCAAGCATGCCCTCGACACCCCGTACGGGCGCGACGCCTTTCGCACACACATGGAAAACGAGTGGTCGCTCGAGTCTATCAAGTTTTGGGAGTCCGTCACTCGTATCTGCGACCTCTACGAACCGCAACTGCAAGCTGACGCCGCGGACATTCCGCCCGCGCCCGAGGACGGCATCCCGGTCTCGGTCGCGCGACAGCTTTTCGACCAGTATATCTGCGAGAACGCGCCGGACCAGATCAACATTGCGGGCAACACGCAGCAAGCGATCAGCGAGGAGCTCAGCCGCGCCGCCGAGTGCGGCGAGCCTGCCGTCCCTGTGCATATCTTCCGACAGGCCGCCGAGGAGATCATGCAGCTCATGGAGATGGACAATTTCGAGCGATTCAGGAACCGCCTCGCCTCCGAGACCGAGCGGGTGCGCCTGGGCGAGGCCCCCAAGGTCGACTACGCCGAGGACGCATGGACAGCGCTGGGCCTCGGTGAAGACGACCTCATGTCACGAGACCTCTTCCGGGTCTGGGCGCGGGACAACCCGTCGTATTTTTACTTTCTTGAGGAGATCCGCGAGGCGCTCCAGCCTCTCTTCACGGATACCGGCGCCATGGACGCACACGTGATCTCGGACGTAGACCTTCTCTGCGATGTCGACATCAAGGACCCAGGCGTCGCGTCAGCGGCGACGCCTGCTGCTCTTACTGCTGCTGCTGCGCCTCTCGACCCAGGCGCCGCTACCTCTGCCTCAGGCGCCGATGTTCCCTCAAACCGTAAGGAGAGCAGGGATAGCGTTGTCTCGAGCGGCGAGACGGTGAATGCCGTCGGCAAAGTCGACGACGAATTGCCCACTGACAGCGGGAGTAGCGCCGAAGATACCGACAGCACGGACCGCAACGAAGATGACAGCGACGAGCTCATGCCTGGGGACGTGCTCGTCTCACAAGCGGCCTCAGAGCCGCTCTCCGAGGGGGGCGCCACGGACCTCAAGAGATCTGCATCGAATGTTTCTTGGAAAAGCCAGACCAAGACCGGCGCTGTCGCTATGCCCAAGCGGCTCTACCAGCGCCACGGCACCTCGCTCGTGTCCATGCGGACTGCCCTCGACAGCGATGGCCGTCAGGTGCGCGTCTTCACGATCGATTCCGGCGCGGCCTCTCGGAGCACCGGGAGCGCTTCGCCCTTGGGACCCATGCCGTTCACAGCGCCGTCACGCACGCCGCCGCCCATGACTCTGCCGCCGCTCGAAGCGGGCGCGCATAAGACAGAGTCGCCGAAACTGGTCGCCCCTTCGCATACCGTCTCCGCCCCGGGCGCGCTGGGCGGCAAACCGGTGACGACGGCGCCTCTCCGGGAAACCTGTGTGCACAAGGTCCAGGAGGCCGACGAGTTCGCAGATTCTAAGGTGTGGGACAAGACCGCTGTGCAGTTCCGCTCGTCGCGGCTGAACTTTTTGTTGTAGAGTCGAGCAAGCGCCAGCTTTGGGCCAGATTTCGTCTCGCCCCGCGACATACCTAGGATCAAGTCGCCGGCGCCGGCGCGAGGTGGTGGGTTATTATTCTATATGTAAACGTGTACGTAGTGCCAGTCGCGCCACCAACGTCGTGCTGCCGAATGGAAGGATAAAATGTATTTGCATTAGTCGTTGTGGATGTGAGGCTCGAGTCATCGATTGACCTGATGGAAACTCTCGACGAGCGCTCGCCGAGAGGAAAAAGTTATACAGTTCACAGTGCACTGGCCCCGGCCCCCGATCGGCGGCAGCATCTCCACATCGCCCTACTCGGGTGCGTAGTACGGTACGTACGTCCCCGTGGGGGGAAGGCGAGTGTTGGGGGAGACGACGCCAACCCTCTCGGGCGCGGGTCTTGCAGTGAGAGCGCGCTAAAGGGCGAAAGCAAAAAACGGGCGGGACCATTGTATGGGCCCGCACGCTGCGTAAAAGCACAGGCGGCGGTGGGCAACCTTTGCCTGCCTGAACTTGAAGACGCCAAAAAAGAGAGGAGGGACCGCTTAGCGGCGCCACCGTGTGGCCTCGATCTCGAGTTCCCGAACGCGCTCTGCAAGCTTGCGATTCGCAAACCGCTGCTGCTCAAGGTGGTCTTCCTTCTCGGTGAGCTGCTCCGTGAGCGAGTTGGCCAGCTGGTACACAAGCGCGAGCTGGCGGCGGTCCGCGCGGTTGAGGGAGATCTTGCCAAGGTCGATCTCCGAAGGCTGTGAGAGGTCCAGCGCGTCACTGGAGCCCATGGCCGGGCCGATGGACTTGGCGACGCCCTCTTTGGCCGCGCGCGCGACGTTGGAGACGCGGCGGCCAAAGAGAGAGCCGCCGGAGGAGACCTTGCCAGGCTCGCTCGCGGCCCGCGTCACCGACATTTCCTGCCCGCCGCGGCGGTCGGACGTCGAAGATGCGTCCGCGGCGCCGGCCGCCTGACTCGCGGTGTGGTCCATGGCCGCGCGCAGACTGGCGTTCTCGCTGAGCAGGTCCTGCTTCTCGGCCTCGCGGGAGCGAAGTCGCTGGCGCAGGACGTCCGACTCGCGGATGAAGTCCTCCATGTCCATGAGCGACTCAAGGCCAGCAAGCTGCACGATACGACCGACATCCTTGGCCAAACTGTCGAACTTGGCCTTGAGCGCCTTGCGCCGCGCCGCGGCGACCTCGACGCGCTCCTGCAGACCGCGCGCCTGGGCCTCGGACTCGACGCGGAGGTTGATCTGCGCCTGCAGAGAGGCTTGCAGGTCGAAGACCTGCTGCTCCGTGTGCTGTGCCGCCGTCTCGAGCTCGCGAACACGCTGCGTGAGGTTGTCCTCGCGCTGGCGGCTCTCTTCGATCTGGCGCTCGAGGGCAGCGGTGCGGCGGGTCTGCTCGGCGGCCTGCGCGCGAGCGGCGTCGGCGGCGCACGCGGTCTCGTCGAGCCGCTCCTGGTACGAGGCGATCTCGGCCTGCGCGGTGAGGTCGCGGGCTCGGAGCGAGTCGATCGTTTCCTGTGCGTCTCCGAGCTCCTTGCGCAGCTTGTCGGCCTCCTTGGCCAGGTCCGAGACCTGAGCGAGCGACTTGCCCGTCTCGGCCACGGACCGCATGCTCTCGCGTTGCGCTGTCGACTTGAGCTCCTCGATCTGCTCCCGAAGATCGCGGATGAGGGCGTCCTTGTACGCGGACTCGCGGTCAAGCCGCGAGATGTGCGCCGCGAGTTCGCGCGGAGAGGCCGACGGGTGGGTCGGCCCGCCTTGCGCTTCCGCCTCGCCGCGCTCGGCATTTGTGCCGGGGGCGACGGGAGCGCCGCCAGAGGCGGACGAGCCTACGCCCGCCGCATCCGCGAGGTCGCCATCAACGGTGGCGTCGCTTTCCTCGTCCGAAGTGGAGGCGTCGAGGGCGTCTTCGAGGTCGCTCGCCAGGAGAATGTCGACGTCGATGCCGGGCGCGAGGTGGCGTAAAAGGCCGAGGACCAGGACCTTGCGCGCGTCAGGCGTGCCCCCGAGGGTGAGGTCGACCACGTGGGGCGCACCTTCGGGGCTGGATTTTTTGCTCAGCCGCAGCTTGCGCGGGTGCACGTCGTCCAGGACGACCAGAAGATGCGCGGCCTCGGATGGCTCATAGGAGAAGACGGGGCCGCTGTCATGTTCGCCCAGGACGCTGATGCGCTGGATCTGGCCGCCCGGGGCCTGGGCGAGGTCCAAAACAATGGCCTCCTCGAGGCAGGGCCCGTCGTTGACGTGGGCGGCCCAGGCGGCACGGTCGCCGTTGAACTTTGTGGCGATCTCGCGCTCGACGTGGTCGCTGGCGTGAAGGGGGCCGAACTGGGCGTAGAAGCGCTTGTCGCGCGCGAAGCGGGGCCAGGCCTCGACCTGGACGACGGACCCGATGTCGAGGGCTGAGGGCTGGTAGAAGCCGGCCGACAAGGACGTGAGCTTGGTATTCCTCGCGCCGTCGGCGTCAAGGCGCCACCACCGCAACCGGATAAAGTCCGAGTCCTCCACGGTGCCGAGCAGCTGGCCATCCAGCACCGTGCAGAGCGTGCCGCTCTCCTCTTCGAGGGCGAGCTTGGCGAGCTTGCTCTCGATGGCGTCTTGGCGCGCCTTGCCGTGGTCCGACGCGGCCAGGGGCTTGCGCTGGGACCGCGCGCGGAAGCTCCCGAGTTTGCCGGGGAGCATTTTCCAGACGTTGCCCGTGGACGCGGGCCGCTGGTGCCGCGAGCTGGGGGCGGCGGCTTCCGGGCTCGAGGCCGTCGTCAATGCCGAGGTCGCGTTCCCGACCGGGGTCGTTTGCTCGTGCTGGTGATGCTGCTGCTGCTGCTGTGAGAAGATCCGCTGCAGTTGCTGCTGGAAGAGCTCGGCTTCCCTGACTGCCTCCAGCGCGCTGCCCGTGTCCTCCTTGTGCACGACGCTGTCGAAGCGCTCGCTTTGCGGAGACTCGCCCTCGGCGCCCTCGGTAATCATGGCGTCCCTCTCGAGCGCGACGAGGGGTTGTGCGAGGTCGTCGTCTTCGTTGTCGTCGTCGTCGTCCTAAACCTTGTGCTCGCGCTCGGGGTGGGTGGGTGCTCGTTGCGCGTCTCGGAGGGCGGGCTCCTCAGCACCTCAGCGCGCTGCTCGCCTCGCGTTCGCGCCTCGCGCTGCTCGCCCTGCCCGCGCGTCCGGTGTCTCGCCGTCGCGCCGTCCGCCCGCCCGCCCGCCCGTGGAGCTCGTTTGCGCGCGCCTCGAACGCCGACCTCCTCGTCGGCGTCTTGCGAGTCAACTCAAGTCAACCCCACGGTGGTGGGGTGCACCCGGCTCCTCCTCGTTGCTCCTCGCTCCTCCTCGCGTCGCGTGTCGTCGCTGCGCAATCTCCGTCGCCGCGTGCGCGCGAGCGTTCTTCCCTCCCGCCCGCCCGCGCTCCCGCGCTCCCGCGCTCCCGCGCGCCCGCTCGCGCTCCCGCCGCGCTCAGCTCCCGCGCTCCGCGACAGACGATTTGAAGCACGATCTGTTCAATCTGCTCTGCTCCGCTCCGCTCCGCTCCGCTCGGCTCGGCTCTGCTCTGCCTCCGCTCGGGGCCCGCGCGGCGCGTGGCGCGTGGCGCCCAGCTTCCCTCCCTCAGCTCGCGTGGCGCGGGGCGCGGCGCGCAGGACCTGGTCTGCTCTGCTCTGCTCTGCTCGCGGGGAATTGCGACACGACCGACACAGGCGAGTCTCGACAAGACTCGCGCCTGCAGCAGCTCTGCTTGCTTGCTTAGCAAGAGCGCGCGCGAGGACGAGCGCAGCGCGGACGAGCGCAGCGCAGCGCGGCTCGGTGATGGACGCGGCAGCGGCAGGCACCCGGGTGGTCAGTCACAGATCAGGATCGATGTCGTACGTACGTACGTACAGTACGTACCATGGTACAGTACGCGCTGAGCACGATCGCGACGACGATGGCGACGACCGCGACCGCAGCAGCAACGATTAACTGCGGCGCGAGAGAGCGAGGTCAGCGGGCTTCCCCGGAGGCACGCGCGGTCCACGCGCGTAGTACAGCATGGACGTCCGTCCAAGAAACGCGGCCATCATCAACGCGACGACAACTGGCGAGAACTTGAAGGCCGTGACCTCGAGGCGGCCTCGGCGAGGATCGCGATCGTGATGTCATCGTGATCGCCTAGGCTAGATCGTCGTCGTACGTACGTACGTACGTACGTACGTACGAACGTGGCGGACAGCACGGCACGGCACGGCAATGTCGCACGACGCGACGAACGCCATCTCGACGACTCTTGTCGCGACGCCCGCCCGCTCGCGCAGGTCCGACGCCGGAGGACAGACGGCTCTTCGAGTCGAGGATGGCGCCGCGCGCGTCGGCCCGGCGTGCCAGTGGCCCGGCGCGGCATCGCACGGCACGGCATGGCGCGGCCAAGCCTGAGTTGGCATGGCAAGGCATGGCATGGCATGGCATGACGGACGACGTAACCGCCGGTAGCGGGTCAGACCGTCTGAGACGGCCAAGAGCGGCGCCATGACGGAGGCCGCGCTGGCGCAGGCGCGCGAGACGGCGCGCAGGCTGCGCGAGATCCGCGCCTCGCCGCTGCTGCGGCCGTACTGGCAGCGCGAGGAGACCAACTTCGGCGTCTTCGCGCAGCCCTTCGCGTCCATGCCGGCGCCGCGGCAATGTCTCTGCGACTGCGACTGCGGCTGCAGAGAGCCGCCCGCGCACCGCGACTCCGCCACGCAGACCTGGGTCGAGATCGGCACGCAGACCGCGATGCAGCTGCCGGCGTGGGAAGACGTCTCCCCGCGCGTCCAGCGCAGACCACCTGCGACGAACGCTCCTGACGACGACGACGACGACGACGACGACGACAACGCCGACGGCCTGGAGGAGGCCAGCGGCGACGACGCCGTCGCCGATCTCGGGCTGGAGGGCGCAGCGGACCCTGTCGAGCGGCCTGAAGTGATAATAATGCAAGGCGAGGCGAACGAAGCCGGCAGCGCCCTCGAGACGAGCACGCTCAGCATCCGCCACGCCAATCAGAGCATCACAAATCTGCGCGTCTCGCCGACCGGCTCCCTCGATATCATTGTGCGTGCCCACGAGGGGACAATCCCGCCGGTGAACATGCCGACGTCGCCTTCCTCGACGCGTGGCCAGACCTCGGACAAGCGAGCCTCCCCGCGGCGTTCATCGACGCCGCGCAGACAGAGAAAGATCGCCACGCCGCGCCGTCGCAACCGAAGCACCGACCCCGACCTGGACATGACTTCGATCTCGCTCCTCGACTTCGCCTCCATCAGCGAAGAGGACCTTCTGAGGCTGGAAGTCGAGGTTTTACGCCGACACGAGCGCCTACGGAGGATCCTCGAACGATAGCACTAGCCACCGCGTGGAGATACCTCACATCTTCTATTCCATAAAAGAGGCGTAAGGGTATCGCCTCACCAAGATCATGCGCCAGGCGCATTTACTTTCCACGTAGTCGCGCAAATTGTAGGCTTCCTGTACAAGAATCGGGCAGCAATCGCAAGCCAGCGCGGCAAGCCATAATCTTGCACGCGACAACCTCGCGCGCGGCAAGGTTGCGTCGGTGCGGAGACTGGCCTTCGACGTCCGGGAGATTGGCCACACGTGCCGAGAAAGGTCATAAACTGAATGTACGTACTCTTGTATTTGCAGGACATTTGCAGCACGCGAGATCGAGAGCTGTGCAACCAACTCGAGAGCTGCGCAACCACATCCGTACTCGTACGTCTTGCAGCTAAAGTCGCGCGCCACGAGCGAGAAGAAGCTCTGTCAGGACCCAGTCCCATGCACCGTTCGGGGTCAGTTCAGTTCAGGTACGAGGTGCACACCCCTGATCGGGGCGGATGCGATGTCACGAGACCGAGAGGCCATGACAATCTACGAGCAGTTCAACTTCATTTTGCATCGACGCGCCGCTCCTTCTGCCGCGCGCCCGCGCCCGCGCGCGCCTCGGAGGCGCGGCCCTCTCTCGGACGCGCGGAGGCCCTCCGCGCGCCGCTCGGCCGGCGGCCCTCTCTTCTCCACCGACGAAGGCGGCCGAGGAAGATGATGATGGTGACGCGAACTTCAACTACTACGAAGACACCGCGCAACGTGGACGCGAAGGCGGCCAAGGAGCAGGACCTCGCACAGCAGAAGAAACGCGCCCCGGCGCCGCTCGTGGTGAACACGAGGTCGGCGCTCTTGGCGAGCGTTATCGGTGATGGATCGGAAATCGACGACGGCAACGAGGTCGCGGAGGCCGGTGTGCGGATGTTCGACGCGGCATCTGCGGGGCGCCCGCTGACGCCAGAAACGCAGTACGAGCGCGTCATCGAGCGCGAGCCCGCCATTGGGGCCTTTGAAAGATTTGTCCGCGCTCTCGAGAGCCCGCCGCTCCAAGCCATACATAAAGAGGTCAAGCTCTTCCTCGCGAGCCACAAACTGCTATGCTCCGAGCGCGAGCGCGAGCGCCCCGTTACGCAGGCCGCGCAGCGAGCCGCCTTTGCGCAGGAGCTAGACCAGCGCATTGCCGGGTTCCTCCAACGCATGGACGAGGCCATCGCGTCGCACCCGGCGTACCGCGACGCCTCCGAGGAGACGCTTGCGGCCATGCGCGACGGCATGGAAAAGTACGTGCTCTGCAAGGTCCACGACCAGGTCTTTGCGCAGAATCCATTTGAAGTGAGTCGCGGGCGGCAGCTCGAGGCGAGACTAGGGATGCTGCGTAAGGAGCTCACCGCAGACAGCTTGGACGTGCCCCTGGCGTGCCGGAGCGAAATGATGCTCGCGCTCGTGCAGGAAGAGCTGCGCGCAATGAGCCAGTACCCGGCCCCGGCCGACAAACTACGCTGCGTCGTGCGCGCCTGCTCTATCGTGGCAAATGCGCTCAGCCGCACCTCGCGCATCGCTGCGGCGGCGTGGGCGCGACCTCGCGCCCCTCAGCAAGAGTCTGCGCGGGCGTCAGCGGCGGCGCCCCCGCCCCCTCCGGGCCTCGGCGCCGACGACTTCATGCCCGCTTTCTTCTTTGCGGTTCTGCACGCCGAGATCCCGTCGTTGTGGAGCAACATGGAGTATATCCGCAAGTTCCGCAGCCCGACATGCTTGAAAATGTCGCACGCGGGCTACTGCTTTGTGAGCCTGCAGGCCGCCGTGGAATACTTTGATGCCCATGCACGTTCTGGAGATCTCTCAGCAGCCTGAGAGCGCTCCTTCCAGCGACGAATTTGCGAGGGAGGGCGACGATAGTCAACTAGTCTCAAACGGCGAGACTCCCGCTTCGGCATTTGGAGTGCGCAGCGGCGATGATTGTGTAAAAATGAAAGGTGTAGTGCGGGGCGGCGCACCTGCTATAGCTGTAGCGAATGAGCGCGCACGAGGACTCAGGGTCCTGTTCGCGGTGTCCGCTCGTAGTGATGGATGCTAATACGTTAGAAAGGATCAAACAGCAGCAAAGAATCATGGCTCGAGCATCTGGCGAGACTGCAGCTCGCGCGCCACCGTGACGTTGAGCGCATTATAAACTTGCTCCCAGCGGCCGGCGGCCTTGAGCGCCTGCTTGCAGGCCTCTAGCGCCACGGCGCTCGCCTGGGCCATTTCTGGCGCCGCGTCCGCGCTAGCGACCACAAGCATGTTGGCAAAGTACGAAAAGGCTTCGCCCATGGCCGCCGGATTGGCGTTAACACAAGCCAAAAACCCGGCCATGCAGTCGGCGCGCTCGTCCGCGGGAACGTCAGTGTCGTCTTTGGCCATCCGCTTGAGAACAATGCACCATGGCCGCGCACAGCCTTCCAGGTGCGGGGCCACAATGTCGACGCATTGCTGCGCGACGCGCCCGAGCGTAATGGCCGCATTAATTCGAATGCGGTCCTCGAGCGTGTCCGCCTGCAGCAGCATGACCAGGCGCGCAACGGGCGTTTCCGCCACGTTGCGCACCGAGGCGCCGAGCTGGAGCGCCAAATGGCCAAAGGTCCATGACGCATTGCTCACCACGTGCACGGAAAAGAGATCGTCGTCCGGCTCCGTGAGACACCGCGTAAGGACCTGCATAAGCTGTGGCAGGATGGGCTCCGTGGCCCGCGGCATCACCTTGATGAGCTCTCCGCAGAGCTCGATCACCAGCTGCAGCGTTACTGCATCGTGTACTTTAAAGAGATGGTTGAGCAGCGACATGAATTGGTCGGCGTCCCAGAGCTCGGCGAACGCCTGCCCGAGGCCCTCCACGAAGGCGACGAGCATCTCAATCGAATTGTACATAAAGTCCTTCTCAATATCGTCCATTGAGAGTCCCATGTCTTCGCACGTCATGAGCATAGTCAAGGTCTCCTCGATCCACGACATGCTTCGATTGTAGAGCGGCCGCGCCGCGGGCCCAATGGCTGGCCCGATCGCTCGCTCCATGTACGCGAGAGTCTCCAAAAAGTTGAGAGCAAGCGTGTCCGTATTCTCGACGCGCTCAAAGTCCTCCCAGATCTTGGGCAGCACGCAGCCCACGACCTGCTGCTGCTTCATGGCCTCGGGGACTGCGTCGCAGAGCGTCGCCACCACGTCGAGCATGGACTTGCGGTTGTTGACTTGGTAAATCTCGTAAGACTGCATCAGCGCCTGCACCATCTCCAGCACAAAAGGGTCCAAGCGGGACCCGGCGTACTCGACAAAAGTGCCAAGGCTCGAGCACGCCGCGTGTTGTACATTCTTGTTGCGGTCCGCCGTCGAGCTCGTGAGCACGAGACAATATTCACGCACGAGGCCATCGCCGGGCTTGCCCGTGCCGTGCACACTCACTACCCAGCCAGAGAGCTTGCTTAGCGTCCACAATGCGGTCATGCGCAGCGGCGTCTCCCCACTCCGGGCCTGCTGCAAAAGAAAGGGAACGAGACTTGGCATGTGAGGGTCGAGGTCGCCATGGTACGCTTCGCCCACGGCTCCGAGGGCCATGACGGCCACCTCGCGCACGCGCCAGTCGTTCGACGGCTGGAGCCCCGCCTCGAGGAGCGGCACGAGCGTCGGCAGCACTTGAGCGCCGTCCAGGATTTCCGATATCGCGTTGAGCGCGCCGCCCGCCGACTTGCGAATGGTCCAGATGCTATAGTAATTTTCATCATCGTCCTCGTCGCCGTCCTCGTCGTTGTCGTCGTTATCTGCCTCGCCATTGTCGCTTCCCGCCTTGCCGCCGGTGTTCCCGTCGCCGCCTGCGGCGCCCCGGTCACCATTCACGCCGTGGACGCTAGGTCGGATATCCTGGCGGCGGTCGGGGACGCTCGTGTCATTCTCCTCATCATCGTAGCCGAGCATCATGAGCTCCTCGTCTGAGTAGGTCATACGGCGGAGCAGCGCCGGCAGGAGCCCGGCGAGGTGCGGCTGCACGGCGCGCTGCGCGATGGCCGGCTCGCCGCAGACCTCATTCCAAAAGTCGCACGCCTCAAACGCGACCGCCTCGTCCTCGTCGTTGACAGCGTTGAGCATGAATAGCGAGATGGAGTCTAGGTGCTGGGCCAGAATGTCGAAGCGGCATGCGGCTGCCAGCAGGGTGAGGCCGCGGCAAACCTCCTTGCGGACGCCCGACTCGGCGTCCTGGGCCAGCGAAGACCACAAGCCGAGCAAGTCCTCGGCGCGCGCAGTCAGCAGCGGCGGCAGGGGGTCCAGCGACATGAGCTGGTTTACGCTCTGCAGCGCCAGCACGCGATACTTGCTGACCGGGTTCTTGAATGTCTGCATCAGAATGGGCAAAAAGGTTGCGAGGAAGGGTCCCGACTCCTCCTCATCCGCCAGTTGGTCCCCGCCCTCGTCGCACATCTCCTTGAGCAGCCTCAGCGCGCCCGAGAAGTGGTTCTCGTCCTTGGGCTGCGTCAGCGCGCCATGCAGGAACTGGAGCAGCTCTGGCCACGCCTTGACGCCGCGCAGCACTGCGATTGTCGAGGCGAGCGACTGCGCAGATCTTCGCAGCACCGGGCTCGGGTCGGCGAGCTCCTGGAGCACGCTGCGCTGCACGTGCGCGAGGCCCTCGGGCGTGTTCACCCCGCTGCGCACGCCCACGCGCACGGCCTTGAGGAGCACCAGGCTCGCCATCTGCCTCTGGACTTCCGAGCTGCCGAGGGCCTGGGACTCCGCGAACAGGTAGCTCAGGTACCTCACGAACTCGGGCTTGTGCGCCAGGAGGTCCACCCTCTGCTGGATCGTGCGGTGCTCTTCGTTCGAGAGGCCCGGCCGCTGCGTGGCCTCGAGCAGCTCCATGAGCTGCTTCAGAGTCGCCTCATCCGGCGTCCACCCGTCCCCGAGCGCGCACGGGACGCCCATCCTTTCGTTCGCGGCGCAGCGATGTCCGCGCCTCCTCGCGCGGGCTGCGCGGCGGCGGCGGCGGCGGTGGCGGCGCGCGGGCGCTGGCGTGGGGTCTGGGTCTCGGGCCGAGCCTCGCCGCGGCCACCCACGCCGCGCGCGCGCAGCGCATAGTCTTTGCACTAGTCGCGACTAGTTCCCAACCGCCGCTCCGGCCTCCAAGTCCAAGCCGATGGCCGCCGCTCAGATCCCGAAGACTCCGACGCCCGCGCCCGCGCCTGCGCCCGCGACGCGCGCCACAACCACCGCGCGCGGCAGCAGGCCCGGCCGGCGCCGGCGCGAGGCGAGGCGAGGCGAGGCGAGATGGCGCCACAAGAGATGAGGGATGCCGACGAGGAGACCCCGGGCGCGGCGAGCGGCGACGACGGCGCGGCGGCCAAGGCCAAGGCGGACCCCGAGGCGTACGTGCGACACATGCGCAAGGCGCTGTGCCCGGCGGAAATGGTCAACGAGGACGGGACTCTGAACGAGGCCTACTTCCAGCCGAAGTCGGACGTCTCCGGCGTGGAGTGGGACCAGGAGGCCGTCGAGGACCTGCGCAAGGGCCTCGCGGAGGTCGGCGTCGGCGAGTGGGCCGAGATCAAGGCCAACTTCCTGCCGCTCTGGGACGAGCTCGCCATCCGGTTCAAGACCTGTTTGCTGCTCGGCACCCAGGACCTCGCCCCGTACGAGGGCCGGAAGATGACTGCCGAGGACTTGGCCGCGGAGCGCGCCCGCAACGAAGAAGAAGCCAGGAAAGAGGGTAGCTGGCACTTTGGCGTCAAGGTCAGCCCCGCTTACGGGCTTCAGTACAAGCCATGACGCGGTAAGACAAGCGCAAGCGCGCCCCATGTAAATGACAAACCATCTAGTAGCCTGCGTGTGAGTGTGACGACCGATAAATTACCATAATTGTTGACAACTACTGCAGCCGCGCGACAGCGGCCGCGCGAGCAGGGCTATTGTGATGCGGGAGAAGACGGCGTGCGCGCGGGCGCGTTCTCGGCGTCGGCCTTGGTGGTGGTGACCAGGCCGCTCTCGAGGTCGCCACCGTCCGCCTTGGACTCGCTCTCGTCCGCGTCGTCGGTATCGAGGGCGACGTCCATCTTGCTGGCGAGAACCGGGAAGCGCTCGCCCACGGCGCGCGCGGCCTGCCGCAAGTACACTTCGGGGCCCCCCACAGAGTTGTGCAGGCCGTGGCGCGCGGCCACAATACGCAGAGCGCGCGCCAGGAAGACGATGACGACGGCGCGCGCCGCGGAGGCCATCACCTGCTTGCGGTGGCGAGGGCGGCCGGGCACGAGCGGGATCGAGCCCGTGACCATGGACAGCAGCGCCACGGGGCCGTTGACCACGGGGGATTTGGAGGCCACCCAGGACAGGAGCACGATGACTGCGTCGAGGGTGGCGTCCTGCTTGAGCTTGGACAGCATGAGGCGGCCGAACTCGGCGCGGTGGCTCTCGAGCATTTGGCGCTGCGACGCCAGCTCGCGCTTGTACTCAGTCGCGAGCCGTTCGAGATGTCTCCGCTGGCCCTCGACGCGGCGCTCGAGCATGCCGATCGAGTGCTCCTGCTCCTGTACCTGAGCCCCGGTCTCTGCGAGCACCATGCCCTGGTCGTCCACCTGGCCCTTGAGGCAGACGAGCGCCCGCTCGCCGAGAGACACGCGCTGGTCGAGCTCCTCCTGGCGCCTCGCGAGCCTCGCGTTCTCCGCGCGGTTCGAGAGCCCGAGCATGACGCCGAAGGCGCTCGCGCGTGTGCTCGCCAGCGCGAGTTCGCGCTGCGATTTCTGATACGCCGATACCGCCGTCATCAGCTCCTGCCGCTTCGCGACGACCATGGCGCCGGCGCCGGGTCTCTCCGCCATGTTCCCCGCGCGCTCCCGCGTCCGCGCGCGCGCGCCCGCCCGCCCGCGTGCGTGCGTGCGTGCGCCTCGCTCCTCTGCCCGGTCCGATGCCGGATGATCTGATCCTCCGCTCCGCTCTCCGCTCCGCGCTCCGCACTCTCGCGCGGGCTCGCGCGGGGGCTCGCGCGGGCTGCTTGCCTCGCGCCTCGCGTCGCGGCGTCGCGTCGCGTCGCGTCGCGGCCCGTGGCTCGCGTCGGCGGTCTGCTGCGCTGCGCTGCGCTGCGCTGCGCTGCGCTGCTCTGCACGCGCGGGTTCTCGCTCGCGTACCCGGCGCTCTGCGCGAACGCGGCGCGCGAGGTCGCCGAGAGGTACTCCGCTCCGCCTCGCGCGCCTTGCTGGCTCGTCGATTGGCGCTCTGACTGGCTGGCTGACCGACGATGCGAGCGACGAGGCGAGCGCGCGGCCCCGGCCGGCGAAACGGCGGCGCGAGGACGAAGACGAGGACGAAACGGCGGCGCTGGACGCAGATGACGACGACGAGCACGAGCACGACGACGATGACGACAACCCTAACCAAGTTGCGGAGCGAGTTCAAGGATGCCATGCCAATGATGTCATGCCGTGGCGAGCAGAGCACGACGGCGTCGCAGCCCGTCGCATTGGACGGGCCAAGAAGTCAAGGGAGACCAGACGTCGACCGCCAGACGCCGACACGGAGTCTGGGACAGCC
>KQ758850.1:17488704-17514524 GCA_001462505.1 Aurantiochytrium sp. T66 | reverse complement strand
GGAACTGCCGCGCTGCGCCGGCGGCCTGGGAATGAATTCGTGGAGGCGAACAAAGAAAGGCTTGAGACGGACCTAACCACCGCCGCGACGACGACGACGACGGCGACGGCGACGGCGAGCAGCAGCGGCGGCAGCAGCAGCAGCGGCAGTAGATCCTGGAGAAGGCGGCTGTGAACGGAGCGCCGGTGAGAAGACTCGAAGCGCGAAGTTGCTGCCCATGACCTGATCAGTTTTCTGTGGAAAAAAAGCTCGTCTCGGAGCTCATGACGTGGGCCTGCAACAGCTGGATGTACAGCAGCAGCGGCAGATCGTGAAGAGCGCCGGCTGTGGATGTACAGCAGGAGCAGTGACATCTGAGGCGCGAAGTTGCTGCCCATGGCCTGATCGTTTTCCTGCGAGAAAAAAAGGCTCATCTCGAGCGCATGGCGAAGATCTCTCTTGTAGCGTCACGAAGGCTCTACAATGCGGTCCGTGCGCGCAGGAAATACGCGAGCATGTGCTGCAGATGAAGGCGCGCTCGCTGACGGGTTCGAGGAACTACTTTCTTGAGTCGTGGAAGCGATCAGAGGCTTGGGGCTGGCGCGCTTGGCGTCGAGCTCGCGAAACTTGCCAATCTGGTCGCGCGAAAGCTTTGGATCGACACGCGCGGCAGCGAGAAGCGAGTCTCGTCGCAAGCGCGCACCAAAGGGCTGCTCTTTGGGATTGTCGATGAGAAAGGCCGAATAGCTGTCGATGAGGTGGACCAGGATTCCATATTCGTCGGTAAAGGAGCACAGCCGACCAACGGCCTCCTCGTCGTGCAATTCGTCGTTGAACTTGATGGGGTAGCGCGTGTGACGCTCGAGACGTGCCCGCGTGCCGTCCAGGTCGCTGGCGAGGACGCCGAGGCCCAGAAAGGGATCAATATCTTCGGCTGTCCTCGACTCCATGAGAAAGTGGAAGGCCTTCTTTGCCATATCTCCTTGCACGCGGCCCGAGGCCGGGGTCTCTTCTCGTTCGACGTTGGACTGTGCCGCTGGCCCTGTCGTCTGGCCTGCTTTCGTCTTGAAGCTGGCCGTCCCGGCCTTGGCGTTGCCGGCAAAGCGCATGCGCGGCACGTCAACGCCGCGGCGCTCGACGCGGTGCATGAAACACACTGTTGTGCAATGGGAGCGGGGCCCGCAGCCTACCCAGACGTAGGTCGCGAGGAGCTCGGGGAAGTCTTCCTTATCGACGATGGTGATGCCTCGCGTCTCCGGAGTTGGCGCGGATTTGATAGACACGCGAGACATGCGCGCTAGCCGCGTGTCGATGCGGGGCCTAAAGAGCGCCTCGTAGAAGCGCGCCTGATCGAGCGCAGATGATGACTGAATGAGCGCATGGCCGAAGCGGACGGGCACCTGGCCCACGATGGGGTGCCGCTGTTCGCCGGAGTTGATGAACTGTGGCGGGACCTTTTGCAAGGCGTCGGCCATTTCGACGAGCTCGATGAGAATCCCATTAGGGTCGACGACGATGGCAATGAGGACACTTGCGTGCCGTTGCGGAAAGCTAAAGACCCAGGACCCGGTGACGCTCCGTTCAACAGCGAGGAGGACGGTTCGAAGATCGCGAACGTAAAAGACAAGTTTGACGCGACTTGTGGTGCAGATGGGGACCTTGGCGGCCTTGCTGAACTTGAGCTGCTTGTACCGCTCGCACTCAAAGCGCAGGTTGAGTGGGGCCTCCTCGCCGGCCTTGGGCGTGAGGATGATGAGCGTGAGGGCGCCATCGTCGAGCTCGCTCTTGCGCTTGAGATCGAAGCCGAGGCAGGTGGTGTAGAACTTTATGGTTCTCGCTACGGAGAAGCACTTGAGCCTGACAAAGCCGAGCAGCGTGCCCTCTTGTCCTCCCTTTTGGCCCAGGACCGAGGCCGGCGCTGGCGCAGCCTGCCCCGTGTCGAGGCTCGTTGACGCCATATTCTACGAGGCGCAGCCCACCCAACCAAGCTAGTAGTACCGCGCAGGCTCCCGAGGAGCAGCACGCGGCCTGAGATCGGGGTGCCGCCGTCGTCTTTCGGCCAAAACGAACGTCGTCATCAGAAGTTGTACTGTTGCTCCAGATGAGCGTTAACCAAAATGGGTTGCGCAAATGTCGAGTTCCCGTCCCACCGGATGGATCATCGTGGAGACTGCGTCGTTTCGCGGTCCTTGGCTCATTCATCCCAACACCATGGTATTCAGCTGCTTCTTGCGCCCTTCCTGGTCACTGTCTACGTCGCGGGCAGCTTCTTCGACCGCTCCAGCAACGCCGCGCTCGCCTCCCGGCCAAAGAATGCGGGTCAGACCGCAGACGCGTCCCTTCCCGCGTTGCGCATACCGCGGCGGGTCGCTAACGGCGTCGCGGCGCTGCCGCACAGTGGTGTATAGGTTCCAGCAAGTGCAGAATGCGGTCCTCACAGTGCGGAATGGCGGCGCGCACAGGGCTATATCTCTCCTTCCGTGCGTCATCGCTCTCGTTATTCTCTCGATCGGGAGGCCAACTCAGTCCCGCAAGGAGCCCCCCATCGACTCCGTGCCGCCGCGCGCGACCCGCGGCGAGCCGCACGCGCGAGCAGCCGAGCAGCGCCGCCCGCGCGAACCCGCCCGGGCTGCGCTGCGCTACTCTGCGCGCCCGCCTGCGGACGGAGAAGGAGCGGGGCTGATCGGATTGCTGTTTCGAATTGAAAGCGCAACGAAAGGCACGAACGGCAACGTCGACGACGACGACCACCACGACGACGACGACGACGAAGAGATTGACGACGACGACCAGAAGGAGAACTCTGGCAGACTGCGAACGAAGAGGAAAGTCTTTCTGCACGGCGCGGAGGTTCCTGAGAAAGCAGTTCTAGGATGCGCGCTCAGAGCGGCAGCGCGTACCGACGAGGACCCGGCGGGTTCGAAGGCCGTGGAAATGGACGCGACGGAGGAAGCGGAAATGCGTACGCGGGATATCGGTCAAGTGCTGCCGGCGGCACGTCGACAGCATCCGGATCATCGCCGTTCTCGAGTGTGGCGTCGATTCTCTCGCACAAACTGCAGCAGGTGGCCGAGGAGGTGGAGACCTCCTTCATGGCGGAAAAGGACCGGTACGAGAACGCTTTGTTGACGCTGCGCGACCAAGTGGGCTCGCTCCGGACCTCGCTGGACCTGGAAAAGACGCGGTCATCGCGGCAACAGGAGCTCATTGACTCGCTGCAGCAGCAGTTGCACGACTCGCAGCTTGTGGAGAACATGCACTCGAAGGAGCGCTTGCTGGAACAGGGCAAGCTCGTCAAAGAAGTGGAGAGCCTGCGCGCCGAGGTGATGGCGCTGCGGTTCCAGGTGCTCAACGGCGCTGGGCCGGATCCCGGGGCCGACGCGCTGCGCGGCGAAAACAAGGACCCGAACACGCCGACCAAGCGCGGCGACAAAGCCTCCCGCCCGCACTCGTACTCGCAGCAGCTGCTCGCGGCGGCGCGCGAGGGCAAACTGGATACGGTCAAGTCGCTCCTCAACCCGGAGAGGGCAATCGTGTCGAGCGCCTTGGAGGCGTATCGTCTGACGCTCTCTGCGGCGCTCTCGGAGGCAGCAGGCACGCGCGGACGCAAGGCACTCGACACGGTAACGCTGCTCTTGACGTGCGGGGCGGACCCTTTCGCCGCGGGCAACAAGGACATGCAGTGGAACGCGGTGCACTGCGCAAGCTTTGCGGGCTCAGATAAGAGCTTGGAGAAGATGCTGAGTTTCGGGGCCAAGGCGATGGGCCGGCATTTGGAGCAAAGCGTGGCACCCGAGGCCCAGACGGCGCTGCACTTGGCGGCGCGGGGCGGGCACGCTCGCTGCGTGCGGCTCTTGATGCGCAATGGCGCCGACGTGACCGCGCGAGACGCGAACGGAAAGACTCCGCTCGAGCTCGCAGCAGTTGCCCTCGAGGCCGCCGAGGAGGCTGACGCGGCGGCGCAGGCGCGTGCACGGGCCGCCAGCGCAGGCGCATCGCCCAAGGCGTCGCCCAAGAAGCCCGAAGACGAAGGGGCGCCGGCGCCCGAGACAGAATCCGAGGACCGCGACCAGGGCGGCGAAGCGGAGGCAGAAGGCAAGACACGCTCCTCGCGCTCGAGGAGTAAGCACAAGAGCCCCAAGGCCGCGGCAGCCGCGGCAGCGCGCGCCGCCGATGCGGAAGGCCTCCTTCGCGACGCCGATCTCTTGTTCTGGTCGCATTCGGTGCGCGCGAACCGACTGTACGCACAGGAGGACTTCAAGGGCGCGCTGGCGGCCTATTCTGCGGCGATCGATCTGGCCGAATCGGTCAAGGACGAGCGCGTGGCAACCAAGACGAACTTGGCGACCTTGTACTACAACAGCGCGCGCGCGTGCGTTAAGGCCGGCCTGCACCTGCAGGCGATCGAGCGCTGTTCGTCTGCGATTGAACTCCGCGGGGGGTCGTACAAGAACGCGCTTGCGCAGCGCGCCTCGTCGCACATGGCGCTCTTTGACTATGCGCGCGCTGTGGCCGACTACGAGCAGCTCATACAGCAGAGTCGCGGAGCGTCCGAGACCACGCCGTCGCCGGGTTCGGAAGACTGGACAGTCTGTCTTGGGCGCGCGCGCGATTTGGCGGCCAAGGCGACGGACCACTACCTAGTGCTGGGCCTGCAGGCGGACGCGACGCCGACGCAGGTGAAGCAGTCGTTTCGTAAGCAGTGCCTCAAGTGGCATCCGGACAAGCACCGCGGGAGCGAAGATGACATGGCGCGCGCATCGATCATGTTCAAGGCGATCAACGAGGCGAACGAGGTCCTGAGCGACGAGCAGAAGCGGACCTTGTACGACATTGACCGCATCTCGAAGCGCATGGACGACATTGTGCGGCGGCAGCACGAGGAGCAGACGCAATGGAATGCTGCTGCGGCAGCCGCCGAGGCGAACGCGAGCTATTTTTCGGCCTCGAAGCGCTCGCGGCGCGCATACGGAGACGCCCGGAGCCCGCCATTTTCCGGCGAGGCCGGCGCGGGTGCGGCGCGGGCGCGCGGCAGCGGCCCTGGGCGCGGGGCCGAGGACGTTGAGGGCGACGACGACTTGGACCTTGGCGAAGACGATGAGGACATGGGCGTCGCAGAGGACGACCTCGACGACGACGACGACGACGACGACGACGACGACGATGTGGAGGACATTGATGATGGTTCTTCACTGGGCTCGACTTCGGACGGGTCGCCAAATCACCGCTTCCCGGAGTCGGGCGCGGCTCGTCGTTTTTTCCATCCCCGCGCCGAGGCGAATTTCGGTATGTACGGGGACGCTGATATCCCTTTCGAAGGCGAGGACCGCCCGGGAGTCTCGACGGCGAGAGCGAGTGGCGAAGGCCGCGTGCTCTCTGACGACGAGGACGACGATGACCTCGACGAGGACGAGATCTTTGAGCGCTTGCATTCCGCGAGCCGCAACTTTGAGGCTCGCGCCGCGAGGTCCCGGTGGAGCAACGCCGCTGCCGGCGTTCGGCGTAGCAACCTCTTCAATTTCGGCTTCCGCAGCAGCGGGAGCAGCAGCAGCGGCGGCGGAAGCGGGAATCCGAACTCTTCCTTTGGCGGCGCGGGCGAGAGCTCTGCGCGGTCCGAGTTCAAGATGCCAGTCTAGGCCTAGGCTAGTAGTAAACTAATGCAGACGGCTGCGATGTTGTTAGTCTTTCGCCGGCCGAGCGGAGGCGTGGCGTTAATCAGTCCTTGATGGTCATCGACCGTCCGTCGACAATGTCGATGGCCAGCGTCGGTCGGCATCGAAGTCGAAAGGTCGCCGCTCGAAAGAATTCCTGATCAGAAGCAGCATGGTTGGCAAAGCAAAGCGTCAAGACAACCCAAGGCTTCGCGCCATCCGTCAAGCGCTCGTCGACGACGTCGTGTCGATTTGATGGCCAGCGTCGAAGTCGAAGGATCGTCGCATTCGGATGATCCGTCGATTCGAAGAACCTGCATCGTATCATGGAAAGAAAGAAAGCCGAGCAAAGCGCCTTCCTTCGAAAAAAGTATCCAAGCGAGACCAGCCGGCGCGCGCGCGAGCGAGCGGGCGGGCGCGCGGGCGGGCGGGCGCGCGGGCGGGCGGGCGCGCGGGCGGCGGCGGCGGCGCCGGTCGGCCGACACCCCGGCGGCAGCGCGAGGCTGCGCGCGCGCGTTCGAGGCGGAGGGCAGGATGTCGGACGACGAGTACGTGTATAGTGACGAGGAGGGCGACTACCAGTACTCGGACGGCGGCGAGGAGGAGGAGGAGGGCGGCACCGGGCAGAGCGACTACGCGATTGAGGTAGAGAACGCGTTCTATGAGGCGGACGACAAACGGCGCGATGCCCCTGGCGCGGCGCTGGAGCTATTCCAGAAGGTGGTGCGGCTCGAGAAGGAAAATCGGCCCGAGGAGGTCAAGTGGCGGTTCAGGAGCCTGGAGCACATGGTGGTGCTTCACCACCGCTTGGGCCAGGGGGACTTGATGCTGGCCGTGTACCAGGAGCTCTTGGGGTGTCTGGACAAGGTGACGCGGAACGAGTGCAACGACACGATCAACCACGTGCTGGACACGGTGTCTGCGGGTGCCGGCCCGCAGGGCGCGCAGGTCTCGCTGGCGCGCATGTACGAGATCACGCTGGACGTGCTGCGCGCCTCGCAGAACGAGCGTCTGTGGTTCAACACGAACCTAAAGCTGGGCAAGATGCTCCTGGACCAGGGCGACTACCCGGCGCTGGAGCGCGTGGTGAGCTCGCTGCACGATTCGCTGGAGACGGGCCAGTCGAAGGAGGACCCGAACCGGGACGCCTACCTCCTGGAGGTGTATGCGTTGGAGATTGCCATGTACAGCGCGACGCGGCAAAAGACCAAGCTCAAGGAGATCTGGCCCAAGACGCAGTCGCTGTCGGCGGCGATCCAGGACCCGCGTATTTTTGGCGGCCTACGCGAGGCGGGCGGCAAGATGCGCATGGAGGAGGAGGCGTGGTCGGAAGCCTATGACGAGTTTTTTGAGAGCTTTCGGAACTACCAGGAGGCCGGCAATCCGCGCGCGAAGCAGTGCCTCAAGTACGTCGTGCTGGCGAACATGATTGCGCTCAAGGACATCAACCCTTTCGACAGTCGAGAAGCCAAGGTGTACAAGGACGACCCGGAGATTCAGGCCATGGTTGCGCTGCGGTCTGCGTACGAGGCGTCGGACGTGAAGGAGTTTGAGCGGCTACTCAAGGACGAAAAGCTGGGCATCACAAATGACCCGTTTATTATGCGGTATGTGAGCGACCTCTTGCGCAACATCCGGAGCCAGGTGCTCATGAAGCTTGTGCGGCCGTACAAGCGCGTGCGGCTGGAATTTTTGGCGCGCGAGATCAACGTGACGGCGTCCGAGGTGGAGGCGATTCTAGTCCAGCTGATTCTGGACGCACGCATCACTGCGCGCGTGGACCAGCGTCTCGGCATTCTGGAGAAGCAAAAGACGGCTGCGGCGGCCGGGGCCGAGGATGCCGAGGATTCCTCGACGCGGGTGGCCATGGACCGCAAGTTTGTCTCGCTGAGCGCCTGGGCGGCGTCTCTGTCGCAGCTGCAGCAGGCGAGCTGAGCGAGCAACCGACATGATGTGTATGATGAAATTGAGATTAGCAAAAGCACACGAAGAGCGCCAGATCTCCGAACCATAATTGCTGGTACGGTACGGATGGGAAACAGACGGTAGTTGCCAAGTCTTGCGACATGTGCACGAAATCGAGATTAGCACAAGCACATGAAGAGGTCACATCTCCGAGACGTGCGAGCTTGACGACTCGGAGACGAGTGAGACTTGACCTTTCGGCTCTTCGCAAGAGGATCAAGTGCCTTTTCCCGCGACCGCCGCTTGGGGCATGCTTCTGCAGCCAAGGTGCAGGCGGCGGGCCGCTCGCCTGCGATCGAGCGGTTCCCATCGCACCCTTTAAAGACTAAAAGGACTCGCGTCGCGCTGTCACCACCGGAAGCTCGTCCTCTTGATACGTCCTCGCAGCTTAACTAGCGCTCTGCGATGGCCGGCTCCAAAATAACGAAAGTCGAATCTGTTCAGGCAACATCGCATACTGGTGCAGATGGGAACAGAAGCCGTCGATGGTTGCGAGCTTGTGAGCGCAAGTTCCTGTGCATAGAATTGTTGAGATTAGCAGAAGCCCTAGAGATCGACGTGCAAGCTTGTGACAGATAAAAATTACTGGCGCGAAACAAACAGATGCGCACGATAGCTGTTGTTGCGAGCTTGTGCCGGTGCCAAACGACGCTCTCTTTTGACAGGACCTTGTTGCCGACGCCGTGAAACGAGAGGGAACAGACGAAGACTAAAGCTGCGAGCTTGTGACGGTGCCAACGCGGGACTTGCGCTGGGAGCCCGCGTCGCTCTCTTCTTCCCAAGCCTCGCTTGTTACTAGCTCCTCGCCGGCGACCATGCCCGCGACGAGCTGGCGGCGCTTGGTGGTGAAGAGGCCATGGCTGATACGAATGAGGCGCCATACTCGGGCGATGATGAGTGCCGAGGCGATGGCGTCGTCCTCGGTTTCATGCAGCATGACTTCGAGCACGATGCTGGTGGTGACGATGAAGACGTCGAGATGGTACGAGAGATTGCGCAGGAACTGGCGCGGGCCGAGGGTGATGAAGGCCGCGAAGAGCTCAATTTCGAAGATGATGAGAATCGCGAGACTGGCCACGTAAAGAATGGCGGAGACGGAGTGAACCGTGTCGGAATGCTCATGGCACTCGAGATGTGCAACGGTAGAGTGGTCGCCGTTGGCGTCTACGCACTCGCCGTTGGCAACGACGGCGAAGCACGGCGGGAAATGTGCATCGATGAAGACCTGCACGAAGAGCAAGACGACGTCGAACATGAGGAGGCCCGTGAGCGCGTACTGGGTATTGCGCGCGTGGAGCCAGCGGATGGACTCGGACCTCCACGACGAGTTGAACTCTACGTCTACATAGGCGACCTCTTCGCGCTCGCTCACGTAGCACTTGATGCGTTTGTCGTAGTCGGCGCTCGTGAACTTGTCGCCAAACTCGGCGGCCATGGTGTACGTAGCTAATTAGCGCGGGCCACGCGCGTGCCGGCGGGCCGTGACGGGGACGCAGAAGCAGCGCGTGCCCGGCGCCGGGAAACGACAGGCAGCTCGCGCAGGCGGACCCGCGGCGCCGCGCTCAGGCTCGCCACGTCGGAGTTGTGCAGCTCGGCCGCGCTGGGCGGAGTCGCGGAGTCGCAGCCCCGGGTGCAGCACGTGCACGCGCGCCGCGGCCGTACTGTTTAGCGTACGTATTGCCAGTGGTCAGTAGGGAAGTCAGTGATTGATTGAAGGTTGATTGATTGACACAGGTCGATTGATTGACAAGAGACAAGCTGTGCACTTACTGAGTCACCATTGGCAAGAAAAGGACAAGGACCCCGGGCCTCGTGAGCAAACTTGGGACGGCGTGTGCACAAGGAGACCGTCGAGAGTCTCACTGTCTACTCGCCTCGAAAGGTCGTCTCGAGTCTCGAGTCTCGGAGGCTGACTGTAGACGTTCGAGATCAGAGATTGATTGGTCCGTGAAAGCGTTATACCTGTAGGCTGTACGTACGGCTTTCACTCAATTTCGATGATCGAGATTTGAGCTGCCACAGTCTGCCCAGTGCCTTGGCCTTCTTGGCCTGCCTCTCGGCGGGTACGACGTCCCGGTACTAGGCCTAGGCTATAGCCTAGTCTAGCTAGGCCCTAGCTAGGCTAGGAAGGCTAGTACGTAGCCTAGGCTAGTAGCCTAGTGCTGGTAGTGGGGTTTCCAGTCGATCGATCATGACCATACACAAATGGTGCGCGCGTGTACTACAGATGTGTACTTCTTTGGGTTGCGCGCTTGTCCGCGCCCACGGCGCCCGCCCTCGACGCCGGCGCTCGGCTGCAGGCTGCCAATGGGCGACGGCTGGGCAGCCAACGTGGCACCGCGGCACGATAACTGTCCTGTTCTGTCCATCTTCGGCAGTGAATCGGCACTAAAAAAATCAAGGTTTTAGTTTAGTGCGACAGGCTGGCGCGCGCGCAACCAGAGGGGACAGGTGCGAGACGTCTGAGGAATTTTTGTGAGAGAGGGACGCGAGGCGTGAGTCGCCCTGTGGAGCCGATCGTTGGTCGATCGCACGCCGAGTTCGGTGGCTATCGTGCCTCCCTCCCTCGCACCGCGGCAGGGGTGGCGCGCGCCTCATGGACGCGGGCGAGCTCCAGCCCAGAATTCTGGAGACGATTTTGATAACCACCCATCGGCACGGCTGACGGAGGTTTATTAGCCTTCACTCGATCGGGGGCCGTGCATCCTGTCAGATGAGGAGGAAACGACAGGCCAGCGAGCGCCACTGGCGGCCTGCGCCGATCTGATCAGAAAACCAAGAACCAACTTGAAGTCCGAGTCGTCACGACCGATGCAACTGGCTGATCGAGCCGATCCATCGCGTCGATGGTTCCGTCTCGTTCGCTGCTTTCCTTGAAAATGCTAGGAAGCCCCTAGCTTGTGAAAGCTGAGCGCCAGCTCATCCAACCATGACAGGGGAGCGGGCGGGCGGATGCAAGACGCGGCAGCCGTGCCGCCTCGAAGTACCTACCAGTCGTTGCGCGACGAGTCGTATCACGTCGTCCGTGCCTCGAGCCGCGAAGGGCGGTCTCGAGAGAGCTTGACATGACATGAATGCGCTTTCGGGAAGCCAGGGTGCAGGCCCCAGCTCCGAGTTCCAAGTCTCGACTGTTTTAAAAAATTCAATTTTCAAAGGACTAGAAGGGAAAACAAAGATCCGTTCGCACGGTTATCTCTAGTAATAGTACTACGTAGTAGGCTAGTAGGACTATTCGTTCGTACCGTGACGACTGGCGATGCGAGACCATCGTGGAAGGGCGCAAGACCGTCCGAGATGACCGACGGACGGATGGACGGACCGCCCGCCGGCAGTCTCGAGCGAGCGGCCAGGCTTGCGCTTGCTTGCCGTGCCGCTGTTCATATTAGTGGCGGGCCTGGCGTTGGAGTGGAGTGGCAGTTATTTCGACGTTGCACCCGGCCGCTGCTCTGGGCCAGGCAAAGAGGATCCTTGAGACTTCCATGTATCAGGAGGCGAGGTTGAGCAGGTTGATGGTTTTTGACACACTTCCCGGAGGTATCAGTTGGACATTGAGAGGCTTATGATGAGGCTTATGTGTTTTCCTCTCTCCCGAGATGTCCGTACGTGTACGTACGTACGTACGTCGCAAGCGATACGCTCCTGATGCGAGCAGCATGGCGCACGACACGACGCGCTAGGGTCGCGTCTGTCATCTCATCCGTCGACCGGTGGCGGTCGACCGTCCGTCACTGATGCGATGCGATGCCACGCCTTGCCTTGAGTTGGGCTTCAAGTTTTCGGTCGACGGATGATCTCGGGTCGAGTGTTCATTTGAAAGGATCCTAAACTTGACGGCCGCGCTACGTTTACGACCGGTCGGTCGATCGCTGCACTGGCGGTGGCAGGCGTTCCTGCTAGGCCTAGGCGCAAGCGACGTCGCTGCTCGGACGCGCGCGGGTCACTTGCATTCCATGGCCTCGCATCGATACAATGTCAATGTCGTGCTAGATTCTCCTCCGGCCCTTATTATCATTATGAGGGGCGCGTTGCGTTGCGCTTTTCGCCGTCACACCGCGACCGTGAACGTGCTGCTCCAAACGCCTGCCACAAACGCCGCCGCCGCCGCCAGGGCGGGCGCGAGCCTGGCTCGAGGCAGCGCCACGAGCGTCACGAACAGAGCAGCGGGGACAGGACGACGAGCTTGTGCGCCTTGTGCGCCTTGTGCGCCTTGTGCCGTAAGACAGAACTTCTGGGTCGCGCGTCCCTCTATCAGGCTTTACGTTCACGCGTCGCGCGAGGCTTGCGCTGCGATGCGAGGCTTGCGATGCGATGCGAGGCTTCGATTGGTGTGACGCGGCCGCGGTGACGGTCGTCCTGTGATCATTCAGCTGGGGCCTGAGCTGGCCGTGCCGATGACCGTCACGGCGTCAGGGCTGGGACTCATCGTCGCCAATGTCGATGTCGCTGTTCTCTCGCTCGCGCGACGATTGGATTGAAATGAAACTTCAATGAAAGAGAATCGCGAGGCCGCTGCGCGAGAGAACGGGCTGCGCGCGCGGTCTGCCCCTCGTCGTCCAGGCGCGGGGGGCACGGGGCGGCCGTGGCGCGGGGTCCCGACGTGACGCGCGAGGAGTCTCAGCGTTTCGCGGAGACAGAGCCTAGCACTCCGGACCGGGTCGGTCGAACGCCGCGCGGGGCGGTCGACCCTGGCCCGGGCAGGGGGGCATACGCGGAGTCTCGCGGAGCTTCCAGGAAGGCGCGGCGGCGCATTTCGAAACCACGCTCCCTCGTCACTGCGGCAGCGTCGCCCGCGCGCGAGCGAGCGGTGCGTGTTATAAAAGTTTAAAATTCTAACTTGAACAGGCCGAGGCCAGACCAGCGGCTTCGGCAGCGATACGGGACGGGACGATCCTGGACGAGGAAGCAACGTCGCGGCACACGCCCGTCGGTCGGACGAGCTTACCTCCCTAGATACGGCCGCGGCCGCCGGGTTCTGCGCGGCGGCGAGGCGAGGCGAGGCGACTGCCGCTCGCTCGCGGATTCTGGCTTGACCTTTTCTCTTTTCTTTTCTTTTCTTTTTCCCTCTTTTCAGCGAGTGGATCAAAACATTTTTTTTCTCCTTTCTATGTCCAAACCACTGGCTTGTTTCCGCCCGGTCTCCTTCCTCCGGAACGCCGAGGAAGAAACTAAGAACCGGATAGAACTTTTTTTTCAATTTTTTGAAATGCGAAACTCGTCGTCGGAAGGCACGGCGAGCAAACCCCAAACTCCAACCTCGCCCAAAAACTCCTCACCCAACGAAGTCGCCGAGGCAGCCAAGCTGTAGCGCTAGCGAGCCCGCGACCTCAGACACATTCGACACCGGCACGATGATGGCAATACGGCCCGCCGTCGCGCGCTACAACAAGCTCCTCGTGGACCGCCCCGTCGTCACCAATGCGGTGACCGCGGGTCTCCTTGGCATGGCCGGCGATGCCGTCTGCCAGTTCGGTATCGAGGGCAAGACTGTCGACACCTTCGACACGAACCGCATGCTCAGCATGGCCACCTTTAGCGCCTTTTACTCGCGGGTCAACTTCAAGCTCTTTCAGCTGTACCCGCGCATCCTCCCGGCCGCCGTCAAGAGGCGTCCGCTCGGCGAGGGCGTCGCCAGCAGCCTGATCGACAACCTCGTGCACTCGCCGCTGCTCTACCTGCCCACCTTTTTCCTGTGGACGGGCGCCGTCGAGGGCAAGACCATCAGCAAGTCGATGGATGATCTGTGTGAGCAGTTCTCCACCATCATGCAGAGCCTTCTCCTCATTTGGCTCCCGGTCAACACCTTCACCTTTAGCGTCGTTCCCCAGAGCCAACGCGTGTGCTTTGTCGCCGTCGCGAACCTCGTCTGGAACATCGTCCTCGACCACCTCCACCACCACGGCGCCCCCGACTTTGACTGGAAGAAGTGGACCGACCTTTCCTCAATAACCTCCCGGCTCCCTTCGGAGCTTCCGGCCTCGCCGGCTGTAGCAATAGCCTAAAGTGGGCACGCAGACAGGCCGGCGCGAGCGTCTCTTCGCACAACACACGCCTCGCGCAGCCCGCCTCGCCTCGCCCGCTTTCCTGCACATGATTGACCATCGCGTGCAAAAATTAATGACACCCTGACCCCATCCCCGCGCCGAGCTCAGCTGGCGCCCGGATAAACCGATCGGCCACGTAACACAAACCCAAACCCAGATTAGATGTTTCTCGTACTCCGTCCCGACGCGCTCTTGGTTTGATCTTTCCTTGGGCGCTCCCGGATCCGGCGCGTCGACACCCGTAATAACTGCGTAGGAAAGAAGAAGTTTGACTCCAGGATTTCTGTCGGCCAACCGCGGCATGCGCAACCCACATTCGGAGAGACTTGATGCGAAGGTCCGACAAGATCCGGAGCCCGAGTCGCGCGCGCATGGATGGCGGCGTGGCCGCGGCACGCGCGGTCCACCCTCGCGCGCGCGTGGTTCCTGATCGGCGCGGCGCTCTCGCTCGTCTTCGCCGTCTGTAGCATCCTGGCGGAGTCTCAGCGCCTGCTGGGAAGCGAGCAGGGTGGCGGAGATGAGGACTACGACGACCAGACCACCGGGGGGCCGCGCGCGCTCGCGACGGCGCTGCGGGCGTACTTGCTGACCACTGAGGACCTGCGGCACCACGCCAGTACCTTGCCGGCCCTTGGCATGACCGCTCTGATTGCCGGCTCTGCCCTACTCGTGCTCGCAGCGCAGTACGTTTGTTTTCCTTGGGGACGTGTTCGCCGACGACAGCCCGCCTGACGCGACGAAAAGCGAGCTCGGACACTGGCTCGCAGCGCGGTGCCACGGCCTCGAGGCCAATCTCCGCCTCAAGAATCTGCTCGCAGCCGAGACCCTGGTCGACGAGACGGCGCTGCGCGCCTCGGCGCGGACCGTCCAGACCGCCATTGTTGCGGCCGGCGTCTGGCACAATCTCGTGACCCTCGTGGCCATTGCGGCCAGTGCGACGGCATTGGCGCACGCGGCGCCCGGGACGCCGCCGCGATCTGCGGGTCTTCTACTCGTGGATCTCCCCAAGGGAGGGCCGCTCCAAAACGCCGGTCTCGTGCATGGCACGCTCGTCTCCCACATACAGGGGATCCCGCTCGCCCCGTACGGTGACGCTCTCGCCTCTCCGCACGATGTCTTGGACGCGCTAGCCATCATCGCGCCGTCTGTGCCCGCGGGCGCTCCGGCGAGCGGCGGCCATCCCACTTGCCCTCGCGTCGAGGTTGCCTGGGACGGGCCCGCGGCTTTGCTGCGCATGTCGCCCCATCGCCAGGATCTTGTCGACGCCCTGCGTGGCGTGACGTTTCGCCGCTTCGATTCCACCTCATGGCCACGCGTGTGGCTAGTTTCCTGCTTCGCCAGGCACGTTCCCGCTTTCGGCGGTCCCCTGCTCGTCGTCGGAGATGCCGCGCATCTCCTTGCGCGCTACGTGGCCACGCTCAGTCTCGGCATGGCGCAGGCGAATCTGCTTCCGATCAGCCCGCTCGACGGCGCGCGTCTCGTGCGCATTTGGACGCCCCGTTGACGAGGCTATTCTGGGCGACGGTGCCGACGTCGCCCGGGATCACCGCCGTCGGGAAGGCGGACTTTATCAATTTCGCCCCGTTGGGAATTGCGACAAGGAAACCTGGGGCCGGCTGATCCGCGAGTTCGCCCTACGGGGGCCCCACATCAAAGAGGCTATCGGCAGGCAAGATCGGCAACCTTGATGTGATGATCGTTCCCAAAGACTGTGAGGCCAGTCCACTGGACGTCATGCCCGAGCAGCGGCTCAAGCCTACTGGGCACGACCATCCAGCTCGGCAGACTCGAAGAAGCAAAGCATGAAGTTCATCGTAATGCTCGCGCAGAAACAGTGGTACACAAAATCATTGAGCCCTTTGAGGTTGTCGTCGACCTCGATGGGGTTGTCATTGACCTTGCTGAAGGTATATCGTCGACCTCGTCGCTCGACGACGAGACTGCGCATCCTCGTCGGCATCCGCTCCAGATCACCCGAGGGAGAAGGCCTCGAGCTTCAGCGACCTGGGCACCATCATCACCATGGATCCCGGCAGCAAGTCGGCCATGATTCCATAGCTCGACAGACCCGAAACTTTCGTCCAGAGCAACAGAGCATCTTTACATTCTTCTTCTTCGAGATCTCCTTGTCAAGTTCATCGTGCAAGTTCTCGCCGCGGGCCCTCGTCCAGCGGTTCTACTAGCCATATAGGTAAAACCCTAGGCATCGGCCGGAGCAAGAGCCTGCAGACCCCGACCTCGACGATCATCCGACACGCACGCACGCGCGCGCGCCGAAGTCGAAGTCCGTAAGATGGCCTCGCTGCGCGCGGCGCTGCGCGCGGCGCTGGCGCTGGCGCTGGTGGCGCTGGTGGCGCTCCCGGCGCAGGCCGCGGAGATCCAGCTGCTCCGCGGCGAAGGGGCCCTCGGGGACGCCGCCGCCGCCAACGCCGACGCCGCGACGCGCGTGGACGGCGACGAGGCAGACGCCTTCTGGGAGACCTTCCACCACAAGGCGGGCCAGCAGTCCGGGAGCGGCGGCGCCACCGGGTTTCTGGACGAGACCAAGGTGCCCCTCGGGTGCCGCGCCGCCGTCGCGCCCACGTGGGATACCGTGCTCTTTGCGGCGTCCGCGCCGCGGCTCGACGTGACCAAGAAGCGTGTCATTGCGGACAGCAGCGAGATCGAGGTCCACGTCGCGTGGTCGGCGCTCACGTATCTCACGAAGCATGACTGGATCGGCGTCTTTGCCTGCGAGGAGCCTCGCGAGCCGTGCTCCCCGCTCGGCAAGTACCCCGTGCAGTTCAAACCCCAGCCAGGAAAGCACAGCAGCGGCGAGGCGTTTTTCCGCATCCTCGTGCACCCCGGCGCCCGCGCCTACCGCGTCGCCTTCATCTCCCCCAGCGTGGCGCCCTACCCCGAGGTCCTGGCCATGACGCCCATCATTGTCGTGCCAGAGACCCTCCTCGAGCGGCCGCGGCACGTGCGCGTCTCCCAGGTCGTCGACGACCCTTTGGCCCTCCGCTTTATTTGGGCCGTGGCGCCCGCGTTCGCTCAAGATCCGAGCGATTGGGTGGTGCGCGTGTCTGCGCCGGACAACAGCTCTGTTTGGGCCGAGCAAACTCCCGAAGCAAGCTTTTCGTTCGGACGCGAGGACCTTTGCGAGACCGCGCTCATGCCCGCCGCCTCGGTTGGCTTCTTGCAGCCTGGCACGCAGCTCGTCGCCACCGTGCGCAACGTTTCTCCAAGGCAAGACGGCCGACACCCGACCTACGTGATTGAGAACCGCAAACGCGGCATCGCCACCGCCCCGCGCGAGGTGCGCGCCGTGCAGCGCGCGCACAGGCGGACTCAATTCGTCGTCTTTGGCGATATGGGCCAGTCCATGAAGGACGTCGACGGGTCCATGCAGCACAGCTGGGACTACTCGGGCCACGGCGAGCTCGGGGCCTACAACACGACGCGACTCGTGGCGCACCTCCTGGAAAAGTACCCGGAGCTGTCGCTGGTCAACCACATTGGCGACATTAGCTACGCCACCGGCGCTCTCGCGCTCTGGGACAACTTTTTGCACCAGATCGAAAACGTCTCCGCCGCCGTCAGCTACATGACCTGCATTGGCAACCACGAGATGGGGTGGTCCCAGAGCGCCATTCCGGGCACGGACAGCCAGGGCGAGTGCGGCATCCCGTACGCGACCTATTTCCCGTTCGCGGGCCAGCCCCCGGCTGTTGCAGCGCACGAGGCCAACGCCTTTGACCAGCGCGCGGACTACATTCGAGACCAGCCCTGGTACTCGTTCGACCATGGCCTGGCGCACATTACCATGATCTCGACCGAGCACGAGCTCGGACCGCAGTCGCAGCAGTACGCCTGGATCCAGGCCGACCTCGCCGGTGTCGACCGCGCCAAGACGCCCTGGCTCATCCTCATGGGCCACCGGCCCATGTACGTATCATCGAACTTTGAGGGCGACCACGACCAGCTTGCCTTTACGCTCCAGGCCTACATTGAGCCGCTCATGCGCCGCCACAAGGTCGACATGGCCTTTTGGGGCCACCACCATTCGTATCAGCGCAGCTGCCGCCACCTTTTGCTCAACAAGTGCCAGGTCGCCGAGGGCTCGTCCGGAGGAGGCTTTGCCGGCACGCAGCATTTTGTCGTCGGCGCCGGCGGCTTTGCCTTTTCCGCGCTCAGCCGTAAGCGCGACCCCAAGTTCGACTATGCCGAGAACAGGACCTGGGGCGCCGCCCTCGTCGACATTGTCAACGCAACGTCCGCGCGCGTCGACTTCCACTCCTCCCGCACCCAGGCCGTCATTGACAGCTCCTGGCTGCACCGCGAGCCCGCGGCGCTCGCTGTAGAAATCTAGCCTATGATCAGAACAGATCTCACTCCTACTAGGCCGCTTGGTCGAGTTGTAGTTCGTACTACGTAGCCCAGTGCATGGCAATGCGTGCATTCCGCCTGGCCGCTGCGTGCGTGCGTGCGTGCGTGCGTCGCGTGCGTGCAGCCTCTCGCAGGAGACTCGCAGGACGGCGGATTGCGTACCTCTCAGTACGTACGTACCAAAGTAAGTGCAGTAAGTAGTACCGGCAAGGCGAACGTCACGTAAACGATTGCTGCGGCACGTGCCGCACACGTTGTTTGCCAGTGTTTGTTTGCACGCGCCGGCCTGAGCCTTCGCCTGAAGTCGCAGCCAGCCAGCCAGCTGGCTCGCGGCTTCTCGAGTCGAGGCGAGCACAAGGCAAACGCACAAACGCACATCGATCGGGTCTCGGACGCCGCGCGGCGCGGCGAGAATGGCGACGCTGAAGAACGATGAGGACGCCAAGCTCTGGGCATCGCGGCTGCGCCCGCGCGGGGTGGTCATCAAGGGCCTGATCAACCTGCTGGTGCTCATCCTCATGTCGTGGTACGTCTACGAGGTTCGCAACACGCAGTGGACGTGCCCCGCCGGCATGGAGACGTCGCTCTGCGCCTTTCGCTACATCGTCGCCGGGGCAGCGGCGCTCTTTATTCTTCCGTACCTGAATGAATCCTTCATGGTGAACGCCACGCTGCTGGCGGTGCTCGAGGGAAAGTCGACCGTGCTGGTGGGCCGCCGCGGGGAGGTTCTCGCCGTCGACGAGCGCGGCAAGATCTTCTTTAACGGGTCCACGCTGCAAGTCTATGGCGGCGTGCTTTACGCGCTGGTCATGCTCCCGGCGCGGCTCCTCGGATCCCTCGGGGCTGTGCGCCAGGGCCTTTACCAGCTCCTGGTGCTCGTGGACTTTGCGCAAACATTCACGCTGCCGTTTTTTGCCGTCATGTTTGTCATCACATCGACCACCCCGACCGAGATCTTTATCAACTTCATCATTACGCAGACGCTAGCGCGCATCGACGACGAGATCGTCCTGCTCATCCTCAACCGCAAGAGCCACGTGCACAGTGTCCTGACGCCCTTTTTCTACAAGCTCGATGACGAGCCTCGCGATCCGCATAGCTACATTGAGCCCGGCAAGGAGCCGGCGCGCGTTCTCGTCGCGTACGGTCTCGTGTGACGGGCCGATCGCTGCCAGCGCAACGAAGATTTTGACTTTTGACTTTAGATTGCCTTTGCAGAGGCCTGCAGGCCGGGCGCCATCTGCACCCTTGAGACTGAAGCTCCGCGTCGCGTTGTCGGCGGAAGCTTCCCACCTGGTCGCCGCTGGCCGCCGCTGTGAGCGGTCTGCGAACGCCGCCTGTAGACAACATGTATCGCTTCCGCTCCGAAGGACTTGGCCCGCAGGGTGTTGCCTCCGCTCCCCGGGATCGGCATGAGGCGATGACTGCCGACAATCTCGCAGCCTGGATGTTGGATTGTTCGAAACCTAGAAGGAAAGGTTGGCCTCCTGGTACATGGCGGCGACGTCGACAAAGATATTCGAAGTCTCTTCGGCCCCAAAGCTGCCGTGCGCGACAATAAAGGGGAGGAAGACGGCCTGGACCAGGCCATAGTCGTGATTGCCAATGTGCGTGATGCCGCCTTCGTCGTCCCCAGAGTTGACCTCGCGACTTTGCTTCATAATGGTGCTCACGATCTTGGCGGTGCGGCCCGAGTAGCCGATGAAGTTGATGGAAATGCGCTCGCCGAAGGAGCGGATGCCCTCCATCGACCGGAAGCGGTCCGCGTTGGCCAGAAAGTATTTGTGCACCTTGAGCGCGTTTTTGGCGTTGCGAGACACCTCGCCCCAGCCGCCGCCATGCGGGTAGCCCCAGCTCATGCCCGAGTCGTCCCAAAGCCCGTCCTGGGTCTGAAAGTACTGGCACACGTCGTTGTTGATGACATTAGCAGACCAGACGTTGATCTCTGGGTGCGCCCGAATCGCCTCCAGCAGCGCTAGCAGCTTGGAGACGTCCGCGAAGTGCATCGTCTCGTCACAGCCGCGACAGGTTGGTATACCTAGTACAGTCACGTGGTGGTGATGGTATCCCGATGCGACGACGATTTGCAATCATCAGGATGCCTGGGACCACAAAAAAGCATTCGCGGAACGGTCATTGCATTTTGGAGATGCCCTGCGGCAAGGAAGAGAGCCCGAAGACTACTCGTGCCACAGAAACTGCGAATGCAGGGAATCGAGGTCGACATTTTGGACATGTCCTCGGCAGGACCTAGTCACCCTCGTCGCCACCGCAGACAGCTCGAGGCTTCGCCTGGAGTGGCCAATTCCGGCGCGGGGTCGAAGCGCAAGATCACCCACTTTACACACGCGCTGCTCGAACGACGCTATTGAGATGGCGGTCCCATCAAAAATCCCAGGAGACTCGAGCCCCGAAGGGCGTCTCTATCCGTAAGAAAATGCCAATCTCGCAGCTTCAGGGCCGCGCTTGCTTGCGACGTGGGGCGAAAACAGGGTGCCTAAAAAGGTCTCCCAAGTTTCGAGCCTCTAGCACTTTGACGTCCCGCCGGGGAGTGCTCGCGACCTGCTCCACTACAGTGCAGCGCGAGCGGCCTCCTCGCAGTGCGGCGTCCTGAGCCCTGCAGCGCCCAGAAGCCCGGCGTCCGGAGAAGGAGTGCGCCCCGAGGCGACCAGACCAACTCGGGGCGGCGAGACGAAGTAGCAAGCAAGTTTTTTGAGGGACCGGGGTAAGGGGCACTTGCGACGTCTGAGCATGACAGAAGTCGACTTCTCAAGTTCATCAGAGTTTGTATTGAAGAGTCTGCGCTAGATTTTGGCCGCCGAAAGACTCTCGTACGTACCACACTATAGGGCAGATTATCCGATTTCGACAAAGGTTCGTAAGGTCGAATTTTTCTCCAGCAAATTCACGCGCGAGCATCGGAGCTTGGCACAGGCCAAGGCAAGGCCACGGCGGAGTGCACGAAATTCCCAGTAAACGTTTTGGACAGGATTTGGAAGAGCGAGGGTTGATCAAAGTTTGACTCTCCGAGGCCCCGCCGAGGGTACTGTGAAAGTTCAGTACTACTCTGCACGCTTTGGTAAGGTGTCAGGGCGATGGCCGTGGCGAGGCGACCATCGACTTCGGCATCGTGATCATCATGATGTTCATCATGTTCATCATGATGATCACCATCAACATGATCGTGATCATCATCATCATCGCCAGCATCTTCGTCGTCACGACACGGAATATGAAGGAATCGAAATCGTCGAAACAGAAAACTTTTTAAATTCCTGCTTGCCGCAGGTCTGCCGCAGGCCGCATTGCTACGTCACGATTACGATCAAGTGGCGGGGTCGTTCGGGCGGCGGCCCTTTTGGAACTCGCTCTCCGCGCGAGCCCTAGTCTCGGCGCCGGAGACCAAGATCTCCTGGAGAATAACAGGCTTCATGACGTTGCGAATGACGTACACGTAGGTGCAGAGCGTGAAGGTGGTGCTGCCAAAGAGGAAGCCCGGGAAGCCGCAGAAGGGGATGGTTCCCACGCAGATATTAACACCCGAGTAAATGGGGAAGACTGTCATGAGGCCAAAGGCAATGAGCGTCTCAGTGAACCAGGCGACCGCGTGCACCTTCTTGTTAACGGCGCTCCAGAACTCCCTCCGTTCGGCATTTTTCTTTTTGATGCGCTCGACTTCAGCACGCCAGGCTTCCATTGCTGCCGTGAACTTCTTTTCGATCTCGTCGAGCTCCTTGATAGCGTCGTCTACGCACTCCTTCTTCATCTCCTCGCGTGTCTTGGTCGCCGGCTTGAACTCGAAGATGCGGCCTTTGAAGCGCCCCCGAGCCTTGAGATCCGTCGCGAAGTCGATGTATTCCTGGAGGACCTCCTCCTCCGGGACGCCGTGCACAGTCTCGCCCAGCAGGGGCTCCTCGGGGACGTTATATATCTTGCCGCGCTGGATTTTGCCGTCAGGCCCGGCCTGGCCGTTCCACTCCACGTAGTTGCGCTTTAAGGTGGGCGGTTTCTGGGGCGGGGCCGTGGGCGGCTTGGGCAGGTCGATGTCCTCTATGGGGAATTTAAAGTCTACGCCGACCGCCAACCCGAGGACGATAAGGAGACCCCACTGGATGCAGATCGCGAGTGAACAGCTGGCCCGCTCGCAAACGTGCTCGACGGCGATCGCCTCGGCATCGCGTGAGTTGATGATCGCGAAAGTCGTCCAAACGACGGCCCAGACGAAACCGAGCGCGCGGGACCAAGAGATGGTCACCGTGTAGGGATGCACGTAGAGCACGTCCGCATCTGCCAGTGCTTCAGCCACCGCGGCCGCGGCCGCCGAGGCCTCGGTGATGGCGTCCGCAGCCTCCCTCTCCTGCTCCTGAATGCGCGAGCGCACATCTCTGGCGTTCTCCTCAAACTCGCGCGCCATTTCTTCGCTCTCCTCATCCCTGCGTGCGAGCCCGGCTGCATTAACGGGTACGGCTGTCGCCTTCGGCGCGGCCTTGGAGGGCCAAAACTTGAAAGGCATCGTGGGTCGGTTGCTTGCCTCACGTTGAAGCACGACGATTCCCTCTTGATGTCGCACGCCTCTCAAGTTGCGCAGAGCTTGCCTGCAGCGTTCGCTCACGTTTTGGGTTTGTATCCGTGCAGAACCTTGTCGTGTGCATGCTGGCCCTTGTTGCTCAGAACAACAGAGAGTAGAGAAGCGTAAAAGGCCACCACGGTGCAAAATGAGGCCATGCCATTCCAAGAGCCTGGTCTTCTTGCAGAACCTTATCGTGTGCATGCTGGCCCTTTTTGCTCAGTACAACAGAGAGTAGAGAAGCGTAAAAGGCCACCACGGTGCAAAATGAGGCCATGGCCATTCCAAGAGCCTGGTTTTCTTGCAGAACCTTGTCGTGTGCATGCTGGCCCTTGTTGCTCAGAACAACAGAGAGTAGAGAAGCGTTAAAGGCCACCACGGTGCAAAATGAGGCCATGCTTTCACTGCACTCCAAGAGCTTTGTTTTCCCTGCGCTTGATGCGCCCGCCCGCCCCTTTTCGTCACGAGCTGTGGTGGCGCAAGCCAGGGTGCAGCGCAAGTCAACTTACATGTTAGGCAAGGCCATCTCTCGCAGAGCAAAGACTGCAGAACCCGGGCGCTTCTCGCCCGGCGACCTTCCAATTTGGGGCTCGGACAAGCTTCATCGACTGTTGCATTGCGGCGGCACGCGAACGCCGTCGTAAGCGGCGGTGTCCAAGATCAACGGCGTCACACGAGCCGACGCGAATGTTTTTTTGCATGACCTTTGCACCTCGCGCGTGCTGTCCGAAACATTCCTACCAGCCAATCTGCCAACGTCGCGTGCCGCTCGCCTCTCGCACGCTAGGAGATCTCTCGCTCGCGCGCTCGCTTTCCTATAACTCGGGGTCCCGAGGGTCTCCGAGCGCGTGCCCGTCATAGCTCCAGGCGTTATTACTAAATAAGTTTCTGCCACCACCTTTGGAGACTCAATGGAGTAAGTAATGCGAGCGATTCGACGCCAGGTACGAACGACTCGGAGCCTGGTTTTCTAAACATCTTGGTGTATCAGGGGTCGGCTGAATCGTGCAGGCTCGCTCGGTCCAAATGCCACGCAAAGCAATGTGCATGTCCTGCGTTTCACGTGCGTGTGCACGCCGATAGATGCGAAATGATCTTGCTGACGGACGCTCCCTCGTTCACGCGCGCTGATTGGGCAGCACGGCTCAGCTGGCACTGCTTGGCGATCCCAGGGACATCCCAGGACTTGATTGACGATTGTAGAGACATCGTGGACGACCGTTTTTACTTCTTCCTACTCCACCCACAGCAGGGGTCGCCCGCGCGACGCCCGCGCCCCACACTTCCAGTTCGGCTGTCATCAGGCGAAGGCAATTCACAGTCAATTGACGTCAGTCAGCCCTCGGCAGGCAATGCAATGCAATGCAATGCAATGCAATTCCTTTTGAAACGTTTACTTTTGGAGGAGCCTCCGACTCCGAGTCGGAGAGTCCGGACGTCGTCCGGCCGTCGTCCGGACACTGGCAGACCGCTCGCTGGCTTAGCGGCCAGCTGCGTGCGGTTACGTTGCGTCGGCAACTTGACATGATCATGATCATGATCATGATCATCCTGTCGAACATTTACGTCTGTTCTCCGAGCGCCCAGAAGTTCCAGAACCCGACGACGGCCGACGGCTTGAGTTGGTCCTGATGATTATGATGATTCTTCATACCCTAGCCTAGGCCTAGAGGCCTAATCGAAGTGAGTGTGCACGACGGCCGCACCGCGACCCGCCCCGCCATCCAGACGACATCCAGACTCCAGCGCAGCTCACGCCGGCGACGACGGCGTGGCGCCCGGGGAGAACAGCCGGTCCTTGCTTGAAATAATGGCCTGTAGTACAGGCTAGTGCGCGATATTTTTCGTCCAGCGCTGGCTCCACTCCATCGACGGGATCGCCGATTGATTGTGAACAAGTTGCGTGAGATGCAGAGCTGCACGGAGGTCGTGCCGCGTGCGAGCTTAAGCACTGTAGACGACCTCTGTACGACAGCCGAGCCGAACGAATTGAAGAACCTGGCGGCCCCGCGTAAGCGACACGAATGGCTGGATGGCAAGCAGGCTGATCCTTGTGCAGCAGCGCGTGCTGGACGCGTGCAGCCAAACAGCCTGAGAGCCTGCATCCGTCAACCCTTTTCTGTGCTGGCTGGGGTGCTACGTAGCACCGTCACTTGTTGCTCTGGTCCAGCTCCAGCTCGGGCCGTCTTGCGCGAAATCATCATCGGAATCCTCATCTGAGCCAGACTCCGGAGCTGCGTCGGCATCTCCATTGTCGCTTCCGACGTCGCCCTCGAGGCTGACGCCCCGCGCGCGACACTCGTGCGTGGGCACTTGGTCTTGGCCTCCGGCCGAGGGCTGCTCGTCGCTCAGGTCGGCCCGGTGGCGCGTGCTAGACCACGCTAGTCGGGACAAAGAAGTCGCGGAAGAAGCGGTGACGGCGGCGGCCGGCCAGCCAGACCAGGAGGCCAGCCAAGGGCACAAGTAATGCGCCCGGCGGCCCATGGCTGCAAAATTCCCCGCTTTGTACGTACGTAGGCCTACCATGGTACGTACCACGTACTACGTACTACGTACTTACGTCCCGGGTACGTAGACGAGTCGGTACTAGGCCTAGGCCTAGCAGGCCTAGGGCCTAGGCCTACGTAACGTGGGGACGTGACCCTCGCGGAGCTCGCGGACGCCAATGGTACCATGGTACTGTACCGACGACGTAGTACGTACGTACGTACGTACCATGGTACCCCGGGCGGCCAGTTCTCCGAGCGCCTTCAAGTTCTCAGCAGCCCACAAGTTTCATCAATATTCTTCACTCGTGGTAGCTGATGATCTTCTCCATTCATGCACAATGCAGGCCTTGCTCTTCGCTCGACGTGTCACGCGCCTGTCCTGGCAGCAGAGGAGCGACACGGCCGGAGCGCACTGGCCGGTCACTGGCCGACCGAAGTACGTGCCAACAGGAAAAATCAGGGCTACCAAATCATCAACCATGCTAGACCTGGCTTGCTTGCACCCAGCCATGACCGTCTCCAAAGACTGTATGGTCGTCCATGCCAGCTGGCCGGAGGCTTTTGCAGCTCGGCAGACCCGAAAAATATCCAGAGCAATCCAAGAATCTTTACTGCATTCCCATTGTGCAAAAAAACAAAACGTGTCGCCTCCGCTCCTTGGCCCGCAGGGTGTCGCCTCCAAACCCCGGGGCTCGGCGTGAGGCGATGACTGCCGACAATCTCGCAGCCTCGGTGTTGAATTGTCCGGAACCTAGAAGGT